>OX578280.1:48848232-49245732 GCA_951217055.1 Gerris lacustris | reverse complement strand
TTAATAAAAATTCCTATAATCTTTATTTAAGTATTTTCCCCTCTCCTATTTAATAATAGTGAAATATTTCAATACTACAAATTATTACATGCTAAATGTTTCTTCAATGAATTATTATGATTTGTTAATGAACTTAAGTAACAGGAAGTTAAGCTTAACCTAGCTATGAGGAGAGTTACCGCTTGGCTAAACGATCATGGTCTGAGCCACAAGCAAGACAGAAATAATGATCATGACCAAAAGAAATAATAGTAGGAGATACCCCTAAGAAGGACAGGTTTCTACACTGAGATCTTTAGGAGATCCCAGTGAAGAAGTCAATCAGATATCTTGGAGTGCAGATAGACAAGAAAATCACTTTTTGGAATTAGACGGACAAAGCTGCAATTGCCACAGCCAGGCTAAGCAACATATTGAAGAACATCGATTTGCCGCCTTCTCATATCAGATACTCATCCCATAATATTGTATGGAGCTGAGGTATGGCAGGTTCTCTAAGACATGAGAAGTACTGAATAGACTGGCATCTGCACAGAGGGAGCCCTGAGAGTAGCATGTACATATTTCACACGCTACTCTTTTTCTCTGAACTGGCCATTCTGATAATCGCAGGGATCACCCCAATCAACCTCCTGGCTGAAGAAAGATAGAAGAAAAAACAAGGCAAGATGTAAGAACTGAGTCAATGATGCAATGGCAAGTGGAAGGGGGACTGCCAGACTCATCCAAGACCTTGGTTGGCATAACGGAAAACATGGTGAGAACTACTTCATGACACAGCTTTTTTCAGGGCACAGCACAGCTAGTTCCGGGATTATTTGTGCAAGGTGGGAAAGATGCCGAGACCTAACAGGGAGCACTATAGTGATGTGAAAGATTTCGCTCACCACAATTTTATTACACAATGTATTAAGCAGAACGAGGAGAGGCAGCGACTGATAGATGGAGTTAACCTGAAAAATTGGGTCGGTAGGATACTGGAAAGCGATCTTAATGAGGAAGAAGGCAGCATAAGACTAAATCAAATTGCAACAATAGTCCTACAGTGAGTAAACAGACAAAACCAAGTAAAAAAGGAGTGCAGCCTAGGTAGGCCAAGAAAGCAGCACCAACATGAAGTAAAGTGCAAACAGTTCAGCGTTGGATTATGCCTGGAAATAGGGTTTGTACAATCTAAGAGTGCGTACCTCTCAGTGGTCTTTTTGAAAATCCCCCACACCACTCATAAAAAATTAAAATAAGTAACAGGAACAATGTCCTTCATTGTAAATACAAATCACTCAATTAATTTTTAAATCAATAATTTTGAGGAGAAGATGTTATAATATAAATGTTATACAAGTTATAACATTTTCAACAATTTAAATAATCAAAGCTAGATGAAGTATTGTTTATTTTAGGCTAAGGGTGGGAATTGATAAATTAGTTAATTATTAGAATTGGTAAAATAGTGGTACATAGTTCCTTTACAAACTTGTTTTAACACTCTATTGGCTCTATGATTCTTACAAGTGAGAAAGAGGTACAGCTATAAATTCAATAAGCAAACAAACAAAAAAAAGATTTGCGGTTTAATTCCAACAAAGGAATGTATTTTTATTACTCTGTCTCTCTACCTAAGATTAAAATAATGATGTATTAGATGATCCAATAATGAACTAACCTGCATAACTCCATCCCAAGTTTGAATGGAATCTGGCTTGACCGGTATGGTACCTTCACCAGACTCTATCTTTGTCCTGAGTTGACCACGGGAATGCCTGTTAGGGTGTCTATCTAACATTTCTTGAATTAATACTTCATGCGGAGAAAATATCCTTAAAATTATGGAAAAAAAGAAACTAATAATCAACAAATAAATTAAAGTGTCCTCTTGTCTTATTTTGTTATTGGCATTTCAAATTCCTCCATTGAATCAATCTGGATGGTATTAATAATTAATAGACATATGTACCAATAAAAAACAATATAAATTAATAAAATTTTAAATAAATAATATTGTATGAGATAAAATAACAAATACCATACCTGGCATCACCACAAGGAGAAGAGGTAATATATAAATGGAATTGGATCCCATTCTTTAGCATAAAACCACCCTTAGGGTCTTTTTCAAAAATGCACCGACTTTTATCCTGGACTACATAACCAATTTAATATTTAAAATAATAAAACAACAATAAAAATTAATTTAAAACAAATAATAGTAAATTTTATTTATATTATTATTTTGATTCACTTCTTGAACTAATATGCTTACCACATGACTATCCCCCCTACATGTTGCTTGAAATGTATTATCTTGATATAAATCTGACAATTTTTAAAATCAAAACATTAATTATGGTTAAGCTCCATCAAAACTATTGAAAGAGTAATATTAAATCATTTAACTCATCAAATAATCAATGCATTTTTCTCAAAAATTGAAGATAATAAGCTAATTCCAACAATCAAGGCTTATAGTAAACTTTAAGTGTTTATAGCAATAAAAAACTCATATTTCACCAAAGTTGGTTCTTTTAGATAAATATCCTACGCAAAATTCTGTAAAATATATTTCCTAAATGCTTATCTAGATATAAATAATAATAAATAATTTGAAAATGCAAGAAGCCCTAGCAAAAGAAAAAAAGGTAAATAAAAATAAAGTTTTAAACTAATCAAGCTGGAAACTTAGATATAACATATTTGAATGAATATTAAGGGATTAGTAGGTATTAGTTTTTTGCAAGATAGTAATCTATATATCTAGATCTAGAATATAGAATATAATATCCATATATCTAGATCTAGAATATAGAATATAATATCCAAATATCTAGACCTAGAATATAGAATATAATATCCATATATCTGGATCTAGAATATAGAATCCATATATCTAGATCTAGATTATAGAATATAGTATCCATATATCTAGATCTAGAATATAGAATATAATATCCATATATCTAGATCTAGAATATAGAATATAATATCCATATATCTAGATCTAGAATATAGAATATAATATCCATATATCTAGAATATAGAATATAATATCCATATATCTAGATCTAGAATATAGAATATAATATCCATATATCTAGATCTAGAATATAGAATATAATATCCATGTATCTAGATCTAGAATATAGAATATAATATCCATATATCTAGATCTAGAATATAATATCCATATATCTAGATCTAGAATATAAAATATAATATCCATATATCTAGATCTAGAATATAAAATATAATATCCATATATCTAGATCTAGAATATAGAATATAATATCCATATATGTAGAAGCAGTGGCGTACACAGGGGGGGGCCCAAGGGGCCCTGGCCCCCCCCGAAATGATTACATAACTTGGACCCGCCATACATTTAAAACCAAACACACATAGTACTGACAGATGCATTCGAATTTTCTGTAAATATTTTTCAATAAAAGGAATTAATTAATAATTAAGTATATAATTAAGTATATTATATTAGGGTTTGTATAATCACCCTAAATGCGCAGGGCCCGCCGTATTTGGCCGATGGAATTAAATTCATTAAACACCAAAGCAGCCCGGTTGTTGGCTGAGCCCGGACTTTTTTCCGCAGGATTCAAATTAGAAAACATAAACTAAGTAGGCCCAATTGCCGGCTTGGCCCGGATTGCCGATGAAACTAAAACTGTACCGGCCCGATTGCCGGCTAGGCCCGGATTTTTGCCGATGAAACTAAAACTATACCGGCCCGATTGCCGGCTAGGCCCGGATTTTTGCCGATGAAACTAAAACTATACCGGCCTGATTGCCGGCTAGGCCCAGATTTTTGCCGATGAAACTAAAACTATTAAAAACTATACCGGCCCGATTGCCGGCTGGGCCCGGATTTTTGCCGATGAAACTAAAACTGTACCGGCCCGATTGCCGGCTAGGCCCGGATTTTTGCCGATGAAACTAAAACTATTAAAAACTATACCGGCCCGATTGCCGGCTAAGCCCGGATTTTTGTCGATAGAATTAAATTAGGAAGCCTAAATTAAGTCGGCCCAATTGCCGGCGAGGACGGATTTCTGCAGATGAAACTAAAACTATTAAACACTATACCAGCCCGATTGCCGGCTACGCCCGGATTTTTGCCGTTGGAATTAAATTAGGAAGCGCATAAATTAAGTCGGCCCAATTGCCGGTTTGGCCCGGATTTTTGCCGATGAAACTAAAACTATTAAACACTATACCGGCCCGATTGCCGGCTTGGCCCGGATTTTTGTCGATAGAATTAAATTAGGAAGCCTAAATTAAGTCGGCCCAATTGCCGGCTTGGCCCGGATTGCTGATGAAACTAAAGCTATTAAACACTATAACGGCCCGATTTCCGGCTAGGCCCGGATTTTTGCCGATATTATTAAATTAGGAAGCTTAAATTAAGTCGGCCCAATTGCCGGCTTGGCCCGGATTGCTGATGAAACTAAAGCTAGTAAATAAACACTATACCGGCCCGATTGCCGGCTAGGCCCGGATTTTTGCCGATGGAATTAAATTAGGAAGCCTAAATTAAGTCGGCCCAATTGCAGGCGTGGCCCGGATTTTTGCCGATGTAATTATATTAGGAAGCATAAATTAAGTCGGCCTAATTGCCGGCTTGGCCTGGATTTTTTGCCGATGAAACTAAAACTATTGAACACTAGACTGGCCCGATTGTCGGATGGGCCCGTATTTGTGCTGACGGAATTAGATTCATCGAATTAAATTAGGATTCCTAAACTAAATCAGTCCAATTGCCTTCCGGACCCGGAATTTTTAGCCCTGAATTGAATTAGGATACGTTAACTAGATTGGTCCGATTTTACAGCTAGGCCCGGAATTTTGGCTACAGAATTAAGTGTAATGAATTGAATTAGGATTAGGAGTGCAATAAATCGGCCTGATTGCTAGAGAGCCCGGATTTTGTCCATTGAAATAAATGCATCAAAATTAATTCATTAATTGAGATGCATTCAATATTAGGCCCGATTGACGGCTCAGCCTGGGTGTTAAGCACAATTTATTAAATGAAGCCCGAGTCAACTCGCACTTAAATTGAATTGAATTATTATACGCATAAAATAGACTTTGCCTAAATTTGAAAAAGATAGGATAAGGGATTGTGAATTTCATAAGCAAATTTTTGTTTTGGACCCAGAGTTGTGTGTAGAATATTTTCCCTTCATTTTAAATGTGTCAAAATTTGTTTGATTTTTACATGATTTAAAGTTTAAAGTATCAATTTAGCAAAATTTAAACAACGCAGACAGATCAAATTAATCTGGGGCAATCTGTGAGTTACTTTCGATCAGCCAAATTTCATATAAATCAGATGAGTACATTAGAAGATATAGGTGTAAATAAATGTATGTGTGTGCACATGTGGAAGAGCAACAAATGGGTGCAGGAGGTTGGAACTTATATGGGACCAGCAATTTACAATGGGCTAATAATTATCTGCCAACCAAATTTCATAAAAACCGAACGAGTACGAGTAGTTTTTAAGATATGTTTGCAAAAAATGAGCGAGAGACAGACTGACAGACAGACGGGACCAAAAAATTTCTCTAAAAACTGAAACGGATTTCTGTCTTGAAATTATTGAAACCGGAGACATAATATTTGTACTTTATAACGATCGCATTGTATCAAATTTTGACAGATTTATAAAACTGGGGAAAATTAAATAAATTTGACAATAATAGGTTATAAAATGATTAAAGTATACGAAATAGTACGCGAGGAAGCTAAGTGCCTCACCAATTGGCAGACTATTTACTTAGGTGACATTATTTTGTATTGATTACTACAAGTAATCTAAAACCCAATACATTGAGGTCTGAGTTTTTTAAAGTTTTACAGCCTCTATGTATTTTTTTAGGTGTTATCTCATAGGATTTTAATATTATTAAATATGAGGTTAGAAATTGAAATTAGGGTGTTCAAAGGGGGAGAAATTTCAATTTATTATAAATTATGGGGTATACTAAACCCGCATATAGTCATTCAAGGTAAGGTTTGGCCCCCCCCGAAAAATTTTTCTGTGTACGCTCCTGTGTAGAAGGGAAGTTCAAACACCATCTTAAATTTTGGCAGGGATAATGAGTACATCTACAAAATAGAGTGGACATTTTCTTTCATGTAACTGTCTCTTTTGTGTGATAGGACTAAAAAAGCCTACATGATTTCAGTATCTCTCAATTTCTTAGGAATTTTTTAAAAATGTTATTGGTTGTTCTGTTCAATATTCATGATGAGATAGATGCCGCAGATGGTTCACAGAGACTTCAGATATTGGTTAAATCAATGCATCGACATCAACGGTGATTACTAAAAAGATACTATTTTTTAAACTACTTAATTTCAAACTTCCTATGTTACATTACTACTACTGAAATCAACCAACATTTGATCTTGAATAGTTTTCTTTATTCACCTTTGAAAAAAAAAAAAAAAAAAAAAAAAATTCTGTGCACACCCTCTATTATTAATCATTTAATAATTATTAGGCTAAAAATATAGATATGTATAAATTTTAAAACTGGTATAAGATTAATAAAAAAAAAAAAAAATTAATCATAAATAATATTTAACACAAATTAAATCTCAATATCCCTTGAAGATAAAACTAAAAAAAATTTCAACAGGAAACTTATCAGTTGCAGATAATAGGTAGAAACACAAATAGCCAAATAAATTTCAGGGATTTCTGATTATAAAATCATCAGGGAAAAGTTAACTATGAAAAAGTAATAGTTTTCCTAACAAGAATAAGAAGTAAAAAATATCCTAATTAAATATGTTACATCCTAGTTTCCAACAAGGTTTATTTAAAACATTCCAATTTGGGCTTAGATGATCTACTGACAAAATCATCCCAGAATCTGTAACAAAGTAGAACCACCTACAGGTAACTATCAGGCTCAAACATGCAACCAGCCTCCAGGTTGTCAATCTAAAAACAACTAGTATAATGGGATCAATTGCCTAGAAAATGTTCACCGTCATTACTCATTGAATATGTAAAAAACTTGATAATTTCACTTGTTATTAATAGAAAAATATCTTATTTTAACATTAAAAAAGCTTTTTAAAAGTTAATAAAAGCTTTTTTAATGTTTAAAAATAATTTATTTCCATCAAATAACAACTAAAATTACAAAAAAATTAAGAGGAAAAAACAAAAAAAAACAATTGCAATTGATAATAAAATAAAAATATTTTTTGAGCAATAATAAAAAAGGCCTTATCTTCCTCTATTTCAAGTCTCTTTTATAAGACTAAAAATACAGAATAAAATACAACCATTTAAACAAATAAGAGAATGAGGGCTCCCGTATGGTAAACTGACAGTCTAATCTAAATGTTTGACAATTAACAAAAAATAAAGACAAAGAAAAACTACTATTTATGACGTATTTTGAGAGGCTGATACCTTGAAGCATGTTTAGGCGTGGTAGTTACGCAAAGTGTAAGCGGGTCTCCCTTTGGACACAGACCTTCATTGCTGCTAGCCAGCAGTAGCTGACTGTATAAGAATCGTAGGAATCCACGTCGAGTTGCCACTTCAGCATGACTATCATTTAGTGCAGACCCACTAACAGATATATATTCTCCTCCAACTGTTTTTGTACCAGTAGCTATTGAAATTACTTCAGGTTCAGTCAAATTTTTATTTCTAGTCATACAGATTCCAGCCAGTATTTTACGTCTGGCATAGTCTTTCATGTTAGCCATAAGTTCATCATATTTAACCTGGATCATACTAAAGGAAAAAAAAAGAAGGAAATTAGTTAAAAGAAATACCTTCAAATTCAGTGGTGAAAAACAACAACACAAGAATAAAATAAGTTTTACATCTTTGGAAAAGGCTTTTTTCTTGAGACTAAGAAGGGAATTTTCAAAATTCAGTCCCTAAGGTCTGGACTAGATTGTAATTCAAACAAACAATTTGAACACGCTCTAACCTTTTTTACTCACCTTTTTTCAACTCTTGATACAATTATAAAAATTAAAGGTTAATAATATGGCTATAAGGATTCATTAACCACTGCAGAAAAAAAAGTGATGATGCATATATTTAAAAAAAATTGTTTAATAAGTTCTTTATCTTATTTAAAAATTAACAATACTGACTCTGCAATTAAATCAGCAAAAGTAGGAGACAAAATTGGGAATTTATTGGTTGGTAGGTTGGTTGCATCCTCTATTGGGTTTCGAGCTAAAATTCCCATAGCATCAGGATCATCACCAAACTTAAAATTGAAGTAAGCTCTGGCTGCTGCTGTTTTTGCTGCTTTTTTACTAGGACCTAAAAATACAAAAACAAAGTATATTCTAACAGAATTGTTAGTCTTTTTACTTTCTCATATAAAGAGAAAGTGTTGATGTGATGGCGCCAAAATTCGATTTTGATGGATTTACACGTTTTGAGGTCCCTTGAGTCCAAAAAAGTGGTTTTTAAACAATGTCTGTCGTCTGTCTGTGCAGATGCCTGGAGCCTAAACTACTGGGCCGATTTTGAAGAAATTTGGCATACATGTTCAGAAAAATCATACCCCGAGGCGAAATCGAAAAATGAATTTTAGCTCCAAATTTGGGGGCGATACCCTCCGAATGGTCTCAAATCTTCACTTTGTTTACACAATAAAGTACAATATTTAACAGCCACTACTGAAAGCATTTTCATGTACCACTTGCCTAATACTTTATAAATAATTACATTAATTAAATGTTCTCTAACCTGATCCTTTAAAAAGATTCCCTTCAGCTACAAGGTGGAAAACAAATTTAGATAAACAACCCAGGTTATTTTCAGTATCAACCCTAAATTCAACATTAGGTAGTATTTCATTTAGTACTGCTAATGGGTTAACTTTTCCAGCAAGAGCATCAAGAGCTTTCTTCTTAAGCTTTCCCTGCTTATCAAAACCTAAAACAAATAGTTAAACATTTTAAGCATCAATGAAAAGTTAAAACAGAATATTGGTTGTCAATATAAGTACAGGTAAATTTTTGATATTTTAAAAACTATCTTTAAAACGTTGGCCACTGTGACTTGACAATGAGCAGTAAATTTTACTGCTATATACTTCCTAAGTAGGTGAATGAGTTAGTTTTGTAAACCAGTTAATCGTTTATCAGGTTTGCTTTTAATTTTTTATACCTGGAAGCAATTAAGAACCCACATTTACTTCAACAAATTTATGTAACAGTATTTTATCCTGAATGAAGAATGAATATAGGTTTCCAGATGAGATATAAAAATTCTTAAACATTTTTATAGTATCAAGTGATATACATTCAATTTGACACATGTAATGAACATATGAACATTTGTAATTACTCATAAAAGCTAGGTGTAATATGGAAATAATTAAAACTCATAAGGTATTAGAAGTGAAGTACATACAGAGATATGTTTGAGTGTTGAAGCAAATATCTTTCAGGTATTAATTCCTTTTCTTTTTATTATATCTTGTATATAATATGAAGTTCATATTTTACGATTTTGGTAGTATCCATACTACGGAACGATTAAATTTTAATTTAAATCAAATTGTAATTATTATTAACAACGGGAACCAGACAGAGAAAAATAGACTCCAGCGCGGGGATTGCTGGAGTCTATTTTTCTCTGTCTGTTTCCCGTTGTTAATAATAATTACAATTTGATTTAAAATAAAAAATATAATATGAAGGTAAAGGTATTATGATTTTTTAAATTTGTATATCAACTTTTAAGGTCCCCAGAGTCCAAAAAAGTTTTAAGAAGAAACTAGGAGCCTAGAATACTAAACCATTTTTTTAATTTGCATACATGATTAACAAATACATTTTATCACTAAATTTTGGGGAGCAGCACCTCTAAAACTTTCCATTTAAAGGTCAACTAAGAAAACTTAGTAACTAGTGTTGCAATGATACTAAGGGTAAACACATACCGAGGAGGTGTGGGCGAAGATGTAGCTCGCGGTAGAGGTGGCAGCAGATACTGGAGGGTCTATCTCGCTACTTATCTGGCTGTTACCTTAGTTGCTTACCGACTCCCAGAAAATCACAGTCCTAGTTCCATGCTCTAATTTTTCAATATGATATACGACAGTATTGACAGTAGTGATTACATTCCCTTACTAAATAAGTAGTGGTAAATTTCTACAACAAGTGATCGGAGGTATAGTGCTCTATTTTTGCTCTTAATTAAAAACACGAGAAATTATACGAGTATCCTAATTTTTTTCTGACGTTACAAGAATAAAAATAGAAGTTTCACACAAAAAAGGGTAAAAAATCAATGTCGGTGGATAAAACTGAACTATTAATTTCACGTAAGATTGGGCATTGTACAAAGGCAGTGCGATTTTCCCCCACAAATATCTTCTGTTTGTGGGATCCTTAAATCTAAATACGATGAGCAAGAAAACTCAAATAAGTTTTTTATGTCCTGATTAAACTATATGTATTATTTAATCTTTTTATGATCTTAAAAATAAAATAGAATTAATTATGAATATTAGCTGAGCAGATACGGACCAATCAAGACACAGCCAACCCTCTTGGCAGTGGGGTAAGCAGTAATGTAAAAACAAACTATTTTGTTTTTCAAAACCTCCATGTAAGCGGCGACCTACACCTACATGGCAAGCTGCTGTACTTTCCCATTTAATACAATGATATGTCATCCACCTACACTTCCTCGGCATGTGTTTACCCTAAGAGTGTTTAGTGAAGTTAAAGGAATCAATATATTTAATCTCCATCCTTAGTTTTTTTATACAAATAGAATTAATTCTTGAGTAGCACACATTTTATGTATTCCAATTTAAAAATTAAATCTATACTAGAAATCATTGCAGCATTCATGAAACAAGAAAATTTCAAATTTACTTATATTGGAAGAAGAAGTGTCCTCAGATGTAGGCTGAGATATTGTTTCCATAGGTGTACCGCTAGTTTCCATAGATGAATTAGTCGGAGTTGTGGTTTGTGTTCCATTGCTTTCGGACTCAGAATGCAAATTTTCCATCTGATTTTTCTTAGCAAGGTTGAATTTCTCCAATACAGCAGGGAAGAGGGCAGTAAGAACCAGTTCAGCTGTGTTCTGCTTTGCTTGCTGTTTTCCAACGCCAGACCCAATAAACTTTTCTCCTTGGACCTAAAAACGAAAATATAAAATAATATTGTAAGTTTTAGGTTGGTTGTGATCACTTGGTTTAGAATGAAGTAAAATATGGGAATTAATACTTACTAACTTGCTTAGTATTTAATCTATGTACTAAGAGCACTTAAAGCCTAGAGATAGACCTATGTTGAATATTAAGACATACTTGGTAATAAATCGACTTATTACTAATTATAATTCATTCACCAGTCTAGAGTGTATTAGGTGGGTAAAAAAAAAACACTAAGGGTTTACCCTTGGATAGCACCACCCTTCTTAAGGAATTCTAAGTATATAAGCAATAAAATAATTCAATAAAAGATACCTTATTGAATAGTTTGATGGTTCCAAAATGGCATCACTTTAGAATGCTATAGAAATTAAAACTATCAACTTCTACATACTAATATCAAGTTAAAGATGATCAAACTGTGCAAATAATTTATATTACATAATATAGAAGTTATTAATGTTTTTTCTAATAGAATATTTTTATTACATCCTCTAAAAATTCTCAAAAACCTGCTGTTAAAATTATTGGAGAACTTAAATTCAGTTGGTGCAAACTAATATCAAAAGCCAACAATTGAATAAGTACCTAAAAAGAATGCTTACAGCCTAGTTTAGAGAAGAAGTTTAGAAGCCCACATATAATAATAATTGTGCTACAGATTCCATCCAAATTGGAAACGTCTCAATTGATAATTCGTCTTCACAGTTCATAATGATTAAATATCTGAATATATATATTTGTTATTATAAAATAAACAACAAAAAAACTAAGTTACAAGTTTCATCTGTGCAACTGAACATTATCTAGTTCAGATAATATTAATTAAGTAATGTTGATAACAATTTCGCTAAGGATTCAAAGAGGTAGATAAGAAGTGCTTTAAGAAATAATACAAATAAATGATAAACTCATAGGCCTGGTCCCATAAAGTACTTTATAGGCTAGGCTGATTATAAAGGACATCAAAATAGACATAAGTAATAAAAGAATTATAGCATGTACACAAAAAGATCAATACATTACATTCACAAAAAAAGAAGATACTCCAGCCCAAGAAACCAAAGTAAATTCAATCAAAAAACGATGATGAACTGAAAGATCTTTCTATAATTGGTATCTCTTTATATAGACAATTAACAAGATATAGATAAAAAAAAGAAAAGTTTATAAGATCTACTGTCAACCAAATTCTCAAAATCAATTATAAATAACTTTATCATAAATACATTAACTATTATAAAAGGAAAGAAAAGATTGTATATCAAAGATATATATTTTTTTAACTTAAGATTGCTTTTTCTCTCAATTATTTAGATAGGAGCATTTAAATATAAACATTTAAAGTTTGATACAATTATAAAAAAGCAAATAGAACAATGCACAAGATAGGATGTATATAAAACAAAAAGACTATATTTATAGATAAACTCTAACAAATGTAGAGTATAATATAACAGTATAATAGTCACTGCCTCTCTTAAATGTATCACTTTAAGAGGTGGTTATACAACATTAAAAACAAATTAGATATAATAATTATTAAGTATAGAAACCAATAAAACTAGATTAAAAGAACAGGTTCTAATTAGAAATTCAAATAGCAGAGCAGCTGCTTGAACAAAAAAAAGTTTCTTACATTTGTAACGCTGGCTTTAAACAGGTTAATAAATTTGAAAGGTTAGACGTATTCACTCAAATATATGATAAACATGTTTATAGCCATTAGGGTTCAGTTATCTTCTATTGTCTAATGTGCCAAATAAGAATTTAACCACAAATCAAGAATATAGTGTTACATATTATTATCAATTTAAAATTAACTTACCAGATTTGTTAAGTATTATGAGATATTTTGACTGGTTAAGGCTAATCAGTAAGTATTCATTCTTCAGCAAGTATGAATCAACATGATAATATTAATAATCCATTATTTTCTAGACCTTTAAATACAGATATTTAATAATAAATTATTTACCTCAACTGATATTTGAAACATGGGGCAATGAGGTGGTCCACAAACACTCTCTGTATTAAATGAAAGACCTTTTACAATTTGGTTCAACATAGAAAGAGGAGTGTGATTGACTAAATGCGTAGTTGTCTTTGCCTTCTTCGTAGGAGGTCCTTTCCCTAAAAAAAAAAAAAGATTTAAATTTACCTTCAATTTATTCCCTAGTTGAGTAATTGTAAATAATTTGTAAATTCTCACACTTCAAACTTCCAATGCAGTGGAACCTCAAATCCAATAAAACACCTGACAAATAAATGCTTCAGTTTGTGAAAGCAGAATTTCTGTATACGAACATAAAGGCAGTCAAGTGCATATATTTTTTTAACTCTTGTTTTAAACCCTACAAGTGATTTGAAGCAATAAGTATAAAATAAAGATGATAAAGGGCCATTTTCCTACGGTCTTAAAACAGATTAATAACATTTCACATACATTGATTCTTATGGAAATAATTGTTATGGTTGTTGTATGGTGGTAGTTTGGAACAGATTAAGTTTGTAAACCGAGGTTTTAATGTACACATAGTTAAATCCAAACAAATTAATGTCACAGCATTTTGCTAGAACTAAGAATACAAATAGATTTCTAATAGGGTGACAAAATAAATAAAAAAATTATAAATTAATTAGGAATTTTTAATGTAACATGTAAAACATATTTGAAATAACTTTTAGCTTCATTGCAATTGGCCAGCCAAGTATTAATTTGGATGGAACTAATGACCACCGACATACCTGGATTCAATTTTCAGAGACGAGAATTATAGCGTTTTAAAGTGTCAATGCCTTTTAACCAGCTATTTTTCCGCTGAATAATAACAAGAATTAAATAAGAGAGGAATAAATAAATAATTGCAGATCCAGCATTGGCCAATAATAGTAACCACAATATAAATTATAGAGCAGTTGGACAATAATTTTTTTTTTTTATATATTATCCTGTACAGGATTATCTCTTAGGTATGCTGTAATGTGTAGGGCCGTCTTAAGAGATCTGAAGCAGCTTAATTTAAAGAAAATAATGTGAAAGTAGAACAAATAAATAGTTTTATTATCTCAAGATAGTCCTTCAACACTTTTTTTTTTTTATTCCGGGGGCTTTTACACCCGAAGACGCAGGCCACTTGAACAAAAAAAGCATGGGGTGGGCCCATTGAACAAACCCGGGTTAGGAACCTAACTTCTTCACATTTGAGTGATGTGTCTGGTCGTTAACCATGACTCTCCTTCGATGTGACTCGAAATGAGAGTGTATTTCATGGTTTCCAGGCTGAAACCTGGTGGCACTACTCTTTCGAGCAGCTACCCATTTATTTAAACAATGCTGGGTGAACATTGAGCGAAGGCCTGGTCTGGGAATTAAACCCAGAGCTCAAGGTCAAGTGGACACCCCCGTCCTACTGACCACGCCCGATGCTGCTTTACTTGCCTGATCTAAAGGCAAGCGCACTCTACTCTGGGCTACCCAGCCCCCCCCCCCCCACAACACCTATACCTACTATCTCATATTCCTCAAGGTCAATATATTGCCTCTACATTACACAGCACATTCAGAAAATCTTTTTAATTGAAAAGATGGTTTGGCTTATATTCAGGGAATATAAATATTTCTTAGGTTTTAAATTTAATTAATTATGTCTATGACCTCAAATTACTAATCTTCTTTTTAAGTAGGATGATTTTTTTTTTTTTTTTTTGCATTATTCACACTGTTGAGTGTCACTAGAGACGATATTTTAACTTTAATGACTTATCTGTAGCCAAATTTTAAAAATTAATTGAATATATTAAGAATCTGCTACAATAAAATTAATAGCAACAGAGTAGCGTTTGGTTAGAATAGTTATAAATAACATACTTGATAAATTAGTGATCTAGTTCCTAGATCACACCTATTTCAAACTTCACTATGTATAGATTGTATCTAGTATAGTTCAAAATCAGCTAAACCTGTAATTCTATACACATTAATAGTATTGTCTTAGACAAAAAAAACTGATGATGAATATTCACATTATTGTAATTTTAATTAATAAAAAACCAAATGTAAATACATAATACTCCTAATTCATGATTTACATGCTTACACACAATAAGTTATGTTTATTAACATATAATTATATTTATAATAATAAAGTTATTCAAATAAGTACATTTAAAATCAAGTGTTACCTAATAAAGAATACATTCTGGCAATTATATTAACAGTGCCTTAAAAACTTCAAGATAACATTTTAACTGTTAAGTTGTTAAAACAACAACAATGCTCTAAAATGCACTTAAACCCATTATCAGTTCAGTTATTGTTATCAGATATTATAGTGTAACTTTTAATTAAAATGCATTAGAGTAACTCCCCCCCATATAACCTTGGAAATATTATTTTTGCTTATTATATGATATTTTGATCCCCCAATAGGGTCAATTTTAAGCTGACTTGGCAGTTCAATCTTTGCTATGTAGTCATAATACAGTAGAACCTCGCTTACACAACCCTCAATAACACGACAACCTCAATTACAAGTACAATTTTCAAATCCCCTTGAGATTGCTATAACACATAAAGTTAAATTAACCTCTATAACGCAACTATTATTATCTAAACAACCTCTATAACAAGGATTTTTTCGATTCACAACGTAACTCAGAATCTCTATAACAAGTTGTTTTGAGAAGTCAACCTCTATATAGGGACAATACAGGAATGGGTCAACCTTGAACAAGTCTAGACTTGAAAACCCCACCCTCGAACCTCGATAACACGACAGATAGCCAAAATAACCTTGATAACACGACCCTCAACAAAAAGGGCACCTCAATAACAAGACTGTTTCCCTAATCCCCTCGAGGCACTTCTTATCGAGGTTCTACTGTAATTACTTGTTAATGGATCATAAAGGTGAGTAAAATTAACAATTGGTTAATTTGAAAAAAAGGTTGTATTTCACCCATTTCTGACATCATCAGACCTAAAATATGTACAAAAACAACATGATGTTTGCTGTGTCCTTCCAAAATAAATTTGCTCGCAATCACTTCTTCACCATCAGGGAACTTGTCTTATAATTTACTAAAAAACATTTTCCTATTTTATTCGCTGCTTTCATTCTTATACATAATTCGTGACAATCATATTTTTCGAAGCTTCTTTGAATCTGTTCTGACAAACATTTAATATATGATATACTGCAAAATTTAGTTTTATTTGTTTTATAAGGATATCTCGTATCATTTGCTACTATAGAATTTTTAAATCTTTTAATATTTTTATACCAACAATTTTTAATAAACATGTAAAAATAGTAAATTGCTAAATTTTATATCTGATCATCCTTTTCACAAAAAAATAACTCAATATCTAACATTATGTTTAGGGCTGTCAAATTAACTGATAAAAAAATATTTAAGCTTATTAAAAATTGTTATAGAAGCTTAGATGTAATTGTTAATGTTATAGCGGTCATTTTCCAGTGGGACCCAAACGATCTGAGGATCATGTTAATTATTTATATTTATTATAAATATTGTTTAAAAAAATATGTAAAAGTCTAACATAATCAAGGACTTGAGGTTAATGAAAATCAAATTATTTTGTAAAGTGATTTAAATTTTCTTAGATGTTTTAATTATAACTTTATTACTCTAAAAAAAAAAAGAAAGAAAAAATGTAGGTTGATAATGTCCGTAATGGGTGAAATATAATATAACCTTTTTTAAATTAACCCATTTTTAATTTTACTTACCTTTATGATCTATTAACCAGTGATCCAAAATTATCAAAGGTGCAAATTAATAAGAATTATTCTTCAACCGAGTTATCATAGAATCAACAAGAAGGAATTAACAAAATACAAGTAACATTTTGTTTCCACAGATAGTTTCAAAAATTAAAATTAATTCTTATTTTGTACTTATAACTAGATTTTGGATCAATATGCACTTAAAATCCTCAAAGTATGCATTCAAAAATATCAAAATATGCAGTTATCCCAAATTGCACTCAAATATACAGTTAATCCTAATATATACAGTCCAATAGGCAGCTACATGTTTTGAATAGTGCTGTGTAAAGTGCAATACGAGGGTTTGAAATACCCAAAAACTTGCCATTTGAGGGTTAGGCAGGAGAATACACAAGAATAACCATCAAAAATAGAATTATTGGCTATAATGTTAAAAAAGAATAATACTTACACATTGTATTAGCGGATAGGTATAGTATACAAGTTTAAAAAACAAATCGTTAAAAAGAGTTTGTTCGTACAATTAATACCTTCTCTTAATTATCTAAATTTTCTTAGAAATTTGCCCGCGGTCAGAAAGGACCATTTTAAAATAAGAAAATGTCCTTTCACAATACTACTGGTACCAAATCTTTTATATTATCTCTGCTCTCCACCACTTCCAGGATTCCATGACATTTTCCAGAGTGGTCCAGCCCGGATTATTTCTGCCAATTGGACCTGGCCAACTTCTCTTCTCCTTAAGTCCCTCGAGGAGAGCTACAGCCTTCGACAGCTCCATACTTTGAGTCTCCTGTTTTTCAATATTTGGAAGGTCCCCAAAATGGGTTTCGATAAATGCCAACTTTTGTTGTCACTTGCTGGTTGTTAACCCATTCAATGCGGGTGGATCCACTGTGGATACATGCCGTGCTAACGCGCCTGGCGGGTGGATCAAAGCCCCTTCCTTTCAGCCCTCTGTAGTTCTATTCTCCGTGCCTCGAGTAGAACCATCTTGCAAGGCTCCGTCAGGCCCGCTGACGTTTGTATCCACAGGGGATCATTTTTTTTTTTTTTAAATTAACTTTTAAAGATTCAATTCAGTCACTGAGGTAGGTTCATGAATTAGATTACGCATTTAATGGGTTAAGGGCACTCTACGTCTTAGGGATGGCCAAATTAGCTGAACCGTGAACGGTAACACGTGATGTGTATTCATTGGGGTTACAAAACCACTCTAGATAAAATTCAATAATAAGGGGAGATGTCAATGAATCATCACCAGTAACCTTCATCTTTATCCGGGATTAAGTAGAAAAATAAGAAAACCAGCCTGCATAGGGTATTAACCAGTAGGTACTAGTAAATCCCCTTTCCTAGCTATTACAGGACAGGGAATTTAAGTGCCCCTTAAGACTGTGAATTGAATAATCTCTAATCCTCAAAAGATTATGGTACCTTCAAGAATTATGTGTGAAGAGATCAAAAGTATGCACCTTTATAGAAATTTCTCTCAAGAAGTAGAAAATTGATGTGAAAATGCCAAAAATATGCAACAATATCCACTTACACCGGAAATATGCAGTTATATGTATTAATGACCAAAATATGAATTTAAAGAGGCCTAGTATCATTAGGGAAAAGAAAAATCAATTAGGGAAATAAAAAAATTACATGCAAAATCCGAACTCTACTTATAACACGATCATAGTTTAATAATCAAATCATCAATGAGTAACTGGAAGTAACATCTAATGTTCACAGCAATCACTTGATAATGGTAGAGCAGAAACCTAACAAAAAATGGTCCAACCTACTAAAACAAAACATTCTCATTGAAGCAGTGATCATCAAATTTTAATCCCATCAAATCTTATGTTGTTTATTTATCAATACCCATATATATTGAGGGGGAAGGGAGGAATTTAAAGATTTTTTTAATTTATTTCCCTTCGGAGTACGACTTTTCTGAAAATGTATGCAATTTTTTATCGAAATTAGCCCCAAAATCAGATTAGTTTCTATGCGCGTTCATAGATTAAGGACAGACAACTTTTTAAAAACCACTATTTTGGTGATAAATAAACCAACTTAATGAAGTAAGTGTCCAAATGATTGAGATACTACGATTCAACTTACTAAGTATAAACTGCTTTTTCACTAACACTGAAATTAAGTTCTTACAATTTTATCTTAAGTTGAAATGTATGTGATGGTTTAAACAACTAATGAACATATTTTTAACAATCATTCTTAACAGCCAATATCTTAGAAGAAATTTAAATAAAAAGAACTGGGCTATTGGTTATTTACATTATTGCATAAAGCAGATTTTATTTAGAATATTAAAAATTTTTAAACCCAACAACTTCTACATATATGGCTGGTTTGGGTTATTTGCAATTTACTTTTAATGTAAAAGCATTTATTTTGTGTACATTAAGCAAATAAATGGATATTGTTACTGCTAATCAACAAAAAATTCAATTTAATAAATAGAATTAAGTTAAAGCTTATGCTTATATTTCTAAAAAGTAAGGCAACTTCATCTATAAACTTATACATTAAAAGAAATATTAATGAAAAACAAATTTACTTATTGCAGAAGATCTTTTGATATTTCCTTTCTTACATTTCAACCACCAACATTTCTTCTTTGAGCTTAATTTTCTTCTTTTTTTCTTCCAACGCTTCCCCCACAACCTAGCATATTCGATACATTTTTGGTTCAAAAAATCATTGAATTCTTGACTATTCATAATTTATAAGTAATAATTTACAAAAAGTAATTAATAATAATACAACAAGGGGATTTTGATATGAATGAAGAGAAAATGTGACCTGAATAAAGAAAGGATCACAAATGATATAATCAGAAAACTGTCAGAACTCATATATATAAACTGAATAGAAAAGATAACATTTATATTTTGAACACGCTGTTTTGAAATAATTTCCTTTATTATAATAGACTTATCCTTTGTCAATAGTTTAACTGATAAAATTTCTTTCTCTTCTTCTAATATGTAGTTACATATAAATAAATGTCTGGGCCTTATGAATGAATTAAGTTATTCAACTATTTTAGTTGCTCATACAATGCAGTATTTTAGCCTTTCTATTCTTATTGATAGCTAAATACAAATCTGCATATGTATTTTAAACTCCAGATTACAAAAGCTTCTTGCAATGAATTAACTCATAGTTTTTTTTTTTTTATTAAATCAATAATTATAGAGTCAAAGAGCACTGTCATAACACTGATAAATTGTTTTAAAATCTAAAAAAGATGAGATGTAGTAAACTGATGGTCACATCTAGTTGATATGTAAAGTAGCTGATCCCTTCTAATATATTTTTAAAAATTTTTTTAATGATAAAAGAAAGATGCATCTACAATAGAATCCAACATTTGCAGGTATTAGAGATATGGTAGAAAGAAAAAGGAATATTTTCATCATTTAGAGCCACCAGAGACAAGTTAGGTTGTAATGCAAAAAAAGGAAATAATTTTAACTTCAGAAAATAGATGGCAATATCATAGAGAAGTGGTGATAAGTCCATTACCTTATAAGTAAGTGTTAAAAATATTTATGGTTTCATTATTTGCAAAAATAGTTTACAAGGAAACAAATGCTAGAACAGTAACAAGCATTATATAATCGCATCACTTCAAAATGCACCAGCAGACTCAGTGACTTCTGAGAAGCCCAGTGATAAATTTAAATAGATCAGCATGAGGGCTGCTATACGAGAGCCCAGAAATAAAAATAAAACATCTTTATGCATGAAAGTAACTTAAAATCAGAACTTTTTTTTTTTTTCACAAAAAGGTCTATACAGAGATTTGGAGAATATTAATAGTAGTAGTAGTAGTTACCTAGTACTTCCTACTAGACGGGTAGGACGAACCACTTGTTCGAACCTCGCAATCAGGCCTACAGTGGACCCATTTTACTTCCCCGTAGTGGAGAGTTCCAGCTACTTCACACATCATACATTTGTACATTGGACCGCCGAAGCGAGTATGATGTGGTCATTAGTAAGCTATATGAGGGTGCTTCAAAGTGTGGGGGAAGAGGACCCCTCAGGGGGTCCCCTCGCCCTACTCCGACCTCGAACCATAGATACAGATCACATCTCATGACACGGATCGAACTCACTAGACGACGTGGAGGAAGAGAACCTCTCATGAGGTGCCCTCGCCCTGCTCCGTCCGCGATTCATAGATGCATTCAGTGTATCACGGCCCGGGATCGAACCCACGACCTCGAGTTGCCTCGACTCAGAGATAGCTGCCCGGTGTCTTTACCACCTCGGCCACCCTGGCTCCCTTAGAATATTAATAAATATTTTATTTAAGGAACATTTTTTTTGTGAGTGTGGGGGGGGGGGGTAAATTATATTTTAAATCGTTAAACTATAAGGTAATGAAAATTCAAAACAACTCATCTCAAGTGTGACCAAAACACTTGGAGCTGACAGACACCATAAGGCTTTAAAGGTACATCATGCTTCAAAGTTTAAAGTGCTCTCACACCAATCCTCTTGATATAATATGCAATCATAAGTTTTACGTGGATATCTGCCACCTAACCTCGCCAGTTAAAGATTAATCAGAAAAATAAGCTTAGTGTGGACCAAGGGGTTCTCAATATGGTAACTTTTAATCCTTTGCAAATACGTTTTGATCATTTTTAAGTCCCACATAAAACTTACCTACCTTCTAATTTATTTCATAACTAGTCTTAACTGCCTTTATTTATCTATACTCTAATACTTATTGAAAACAATACATTTATATATTAAATCAAGGAATAATAACTTCCTGGAACCAGAAAAAAAACAATAACACTGCAAGAATACACTATCCCCATTAGGATGTTTAAGCAAAAATATATAAATACTACTCACCAGATTTTTTACGCTTAAGAGGGTTGGCTTTGTTAAGTGCTGTATGTAGGCTATTATTATTTTCCACCTCATTTAAAGGAAGTTTTGGTTCATTTTCATTAATCTGCATGTCTTCTTTTCCTCCAATGACTTGCTTAGAAATACTCGAACCTTCCATTTCAAATTAGTCCTTGAAAAAAATAATAAATAAACAACTTCAAAATGAATATAGCACAATAGATTAAATATTGAATTTATGAGGCACATTATACACAACTGGGCCCTCAAAAAATACAGGAAATGTAAAAGAAAAAGTAATTGCAGTGTACTAAACCTAACATTATGTCTCAGTTGGCCCTTTTTTTGTTTGTTGGTTTAAACTTTTTAAGGGTGTGAAAATACTTTGATCAAATAAATTTTTCTCAAAACAGACATTTTTAAATAACAGCTATTTTATGGAAGAGATAACATTTAGCTCAACAGCCCTTCAATAAACACCCGTTCAAAATAGTGTACTCATTATCATTCATCCCGAGCCTTTCAAAGTTTTACCTTCTGTTAACCTTTGGAGTACTGAGGTATATGGTGCCAGGTAGTTCCCCAGGCCTGAGGTCCAAAACAGGAATGTTCCCCCCTGGCCTGAGGTTTTTCTACCTTACACACTAAATTTATCACACTTTTTTAAGCCCTTTGCTTTTTCCTCTATCAATATTTATAATATATTTTTATACAAAACAATATAAAAACCTTACTTTATATTTATACTTTTATAAAAGTTGAATTTATTGAAAATTATAGTCTGTAATAATTTCTGTCTAGGATAGGTGAATGACGTAATTGTTAAAAAAAAAAAAATTAATCTACAGTTATGTAGAAATAATTTCTATATCGTTTTAAAAAAATATATATGTTTGTGTAGCAATAAAACTTTTATATACATAAGTCGCCTAAGACTAGGGGACAGCTGTACGAGGTACCCATAACAGCGGTCTACGAACTCTAAGTGACGACATCTCGCCTCTATCCTTTCTTTTCTACCCTCAACCCCGCTCTATTTACAAGGCTCTTCATAGAAAGTTCGTAGTACCCCAGATAGTTAACAGAAAGCACTAGGAAGGCTAACGTAAATTTATGTGAGCAGTACCGAGCCTCCAAACAAGAAAAACCAGAAAACGTATATATACGATGTTAGGCCACTTGCGTAAGAAAATTCAAAACGTAAATTTACGTTGTTAGGACCGAAAGGGTTAAATGTTAAGCAGCTATTTTTAATGAGCTCTCTTTTCGTGTTTCAGAAATTGTTTTGTCTTGGAATTCCTGGACAGAAATCTGTTTTAGACACAGGGAAAATGTTTGATCTTGTGTCTGTTTGTCGTTCAAAAATTTTACAAAGCACCATGTCTTTAAAACTAATCATCATTGCATGAAATTTGGAGGGTAGGTCATAGTTAACTCACTGTTGCCTAGATGGGCCAAGACCTTCTTGAATTCAAAATCCAGTGTTCTCATTGGCTACCCTCCACATTTTTATTTTTATTTTCCCCTGCTGTCAAAAGTTAATATTAATTGTAAAAAGAGTATAGAAACTCAATATTATTGAGCAATAATATTGAAGAACACCTTTCTTTCTCCAAAAAGGTTTAATTATAGTTCGACTCGGAGCTGCTTTAGTGTAAAGAAAGAAGAAAAAATAAGTTTCTTCCAAGAAAATCTCATTTGTAGAAAAAAGCCAATGATTTTTGTCACCCCAAAATAAATATAACAGTTAATAAGAACACATAGTGAAGTTTTAATCAAAGCAGACTATTTCGTCCATTTTAGGTGTCTATAATGGTAGGGTAGAGTGAGGGTTTATTATTCTCACAACGTAAATCGGTGATTTACAGAAACTTTTTTACTTGTGGCGCACTCAATGTGCCAGCCTTGGTCTCGAAGGGTAAAGTAAGATGTGTGTGCACAGAAAGATGCGTTGAGAGCATTCATATTATGGAGCTAATAATAAAAGTTAGACAAAAATGAATTACGCTAAACTTCTGTAGAAGATTTTTAACTCAAGAATTAACGGTAAATCTCCAGAATAACGATAACAAAACAGGCTATTTTAAAAGGGGCTTAGAAAAGTGGGCAGAACATAAAAAAAATAGAAACTAAAAATCAACTAGAATTTAAAATTACCCAACTCGAACATACAGTTTTGAAGAGATATAACCTCTCAAATGTATAAATGATAAAGTATTGATTAGAATAAAATATATCAGCCTAGCCCTGTCCAAATGCCAAGCAACTCTCTTTCAGAAAGATTATTATCTTTCATTTCAGGTTTAGGTTAAGCTGTATGAGACAATATAGTGAGAATCGCTTGGCATGATTTATACTTAGGAGAGTTGATATACCAATGTCAAATTACATCTAAGTGTGGCTCCACCCATTTTCTATAAACAGGCTCTTGTACTTTAGTTATACCCAGATATAAATAATAAATATAGAATAATTTTATCTTTTTGTGTAAAGTTTCTTTCATCTCCTTATGTAAGTTTCTAAGGAATGTCAAATCAAAAGGTTTGTTTTCATATCTCACTAAAATAAACCCACCTCTTAGTGCACAAAACAAATTTTCAATAAAAACCGGTTTTGATCACATTAAGAGGTAGAGGTCATTATCGGTAAGTTTATTTGATAAACTTAAAATGTTTAATCTTCCGAGTTCTATTAATCGATTTATTACATAATATTACATTTCTATTTCACATCTAACCTGTTCAGAGTAACTCACCTTATCTTAAGAAACGTAATGATGATATTACTTAAAGCAAAAAACAGGAGGTTTTTATTTTGTTCAGGCGAAAACCAAATTGATAAAACAAACTTGAGTAAAACTTGATACCTTGCAGAGAACACTAATTTGGACATACATATATCGTTTATTTATCATTGCAGGCAATTACAAATCATCAAAGAGATACAGATTTAATGTAAAACAGTAAAACCATACTCCTCTTTACAGAAGATAAGCAACGATGCAGTATAAAAATAGCGTTTACAAACATTAATTCAGTTAAAAGTTAAGCAATACTTACTACTATATTTAGTTAACTTTAACTACACCAATGATTTCCTTCTCAGTAACAGTACAAATATTCAAGGATTTAATTATTTAAAAATCAAAATGCAGCAAACCAAAACCACAAAATAAAAAAAACAGAACGCCGATCGCCAACGATAAAAAAAATTAACCAATCCGAACACAAACAACTTGAAAACACCTTTGATCCAGGTTTTGTTAATTCTGCTATGCGGGTCTGAATGCAAGAAATACTTACTATTCCTGTAATGTGGGTTTGTCCAACTTTGTTTGAAGCATTTGGAGAACAAAAACTTTCTTTATCTTTGAGTTTAAATTAACATTAAAAAAGAAAGCATTAACATAAGTGGTTACAAATCATTAAAATACATTTTAACTCTGTCTTTTATTGATTTTTTATTTTTCTCAAAACAAGTTAACGAGCAACACTGGCTGTCACGTGCACATGGGATCTTTTTGATTTGAACTGATTCTGATTACTGCTAACTGCTAACTAATTTGTTATTATCAAAACAGAAATATTTTAAAATAATTTATACTTTGTTGAACCTTGTTTTGTGTATGTGAGTGATGATTAGTGAAGGCGACTTCATTTCTAAAATACATAATGGTAATTGTTTTCGCTTTATACTAAAATTTAATAATTCGTGACTATATTCTTCTCATATTTTGCAAGAATAAAATAGCCTTGATAGTCCGACTTCGTTTTCCAATACCGATGTTTCTGAAATTATTAAGCTCACTGATAAGAGCTGCTTCGTCTCAAAGATTATTGGGGGATGGGACATTTTTTCTTCAATAAAATTTTGTATAAGTGTAGCTCCTTCAAATGTTGGCAACCATCCTTCTAACAGTCACCTTCTGTTTTTAATTTTTAAGTAATAATATAATGATCCATCCCTATCAAAGGCTTGCACTCTCCATCCACATGATCCCATTGATGAGAGTTACAACTATTCCATTCATCCATCTTAATCTTGGACTTTCTTTTCTAATACAGTTGTATTATAAATGTAGATTCCTCCCTTTACTCATCATCTGTTTTGGCTATTCTACTCTCTGGCATTCTAACTAGATCACCTCAGCCTGAAGCGCACTGCCATGCCTGTTATTAACTATCAAGCTATTGTGAAACTTTATACTATATAAGGTCCAAAGAAGTAAGCTTGTGAACATTTGTGTTAGATGTAAAATTTGGCTCGTGCGGCTTTCACACTGTGTGCGAGTCTGAGTGTCTCCTATTCTGCTTCAGAAGCAGAACACATGAATCTGCATGAAGCTATTCACCTAGAACGCCAAGTGAGTCCGGGGCCAGTTGAATCAAACTTATTTTTATAATCGCCTTAAGTAAGAAGTTAAAAGTTTCTACACTTATCCGATGGTATCTCATATAAAGAGCAGAATTTAGAAGTTAGGAGAAGACTTACTTAGGAAGCATCCTTTTTGTTAGCACCTTAATGTTTAATATTTATGTGTATTATTTTTTTTTTTTTAGGGTAAAACAAAAAATTTAAATAAGAATGAACGAAAGGCTTTATCAATTAATCACCCAAACAGCAGAAAAGCAGCTAGACTTGCTAAGCAAACTCTAAGGTTTTTATTAGCATAAGTTTTAATGGTCATGGACACCTTCCTGGGGCCTGCTCTTAGATGTCCGTTTTAGGGGCTTTTTTGGGGGTGTGTATCTTTTTTCCTATTCACTTTAAAAAAAAAAACTATTTTTTCCCTTTTCGTGAGACCTACAAAAAAGGTCCTTTGCGTCCGACCGCTGTGGTCGACCGTATTCGAGTTATGCGGAAAAAACCGTTTTTTGGGGGGAAAAACCGTTTTTCCGCATACCTCAAGTACGGTCGACCGCAGCGGTCCGATGCAAAGGACCTTTTTTGTAGGTCTCGCGAAAAGGAAAAAATAGTTTGTTTTTTTTTTGTTTTTTTTTAAGTGAATAGGAAAAAAGATACACACCCCTGAAAAAGCCCCTAAAACGGACGTCTAAGAGCGGGCCCCAGGAAGGTGTCCATGACCGTTTTAATTAAATTTTTCATATCTTATTATTTATGTACTAATATTTTTATTTTTTTACAAATTATATTGCTTTACTATGCTTCTAGGGAAGAAGGAAGAAAGAAACAAAAAATTAAAAATTCTATTAAGCAAAATTTGTTTGGTGAAAAATTACTTTGGTTCCAAGAAAATTTGGATGAAAATATCTCATGCTATTCTCCTGAACAGGCTAAAGAACTTTTTCTTAAGTAAGTTATTGATTTAGAGACAAGTTAATTTTTATACGTTTATATAAAATTAGTATTTTATGTTATTATTATGTATTTATTAGTAATGTTAAAATTAGTCTCTAATAGATGTGGTTATAATTAATATATCTTAATGTTTATTTATTTAGGTACCTAAGTAGATTTGATGAGGAATTAGAACAGATTAAATTAAAACATTCAGTTGGTCAAAGAAAAAATCGTCAACACGCTAGCCGTGAAGATGCTATTAATATGACAATTGAAAAAGATACAAATGAATTTAACTCAGGTGGCATTGGTAAGTAAAGTAATTAATAGAGATACTTAGTCACCCATACTAGCTTCGAGGGTCAACAATAATACTCGGTTGATATCGAACCAAGAGTGTTGATCATGGTTTCCCCGCTGAAACCTGGTGGCTCTACTCTTACGAGCAGCTACCCATTTGTTTAAACAATGCTGGGTGAACATTGAGCGGGGGCCTCATCTGGGAATTGAACCCAGGTCCATGGACCATGGTCAGGCAGATACCCATCCATCTACTGACCACGCCTGATGCTGCTTCTTTTGACTGATCAAAGTCAATCCCTCTCTCCTACGGGCTACCCAGGTCCCCATATCAACAACATTATATGTAATCTTAATCAGAAAGACCCCATTGTAGAAATTGAGTCTAAGTTGCAATTACTGAGATCCTTCAATTAAATATTGAAAAATCAACATAATTTTTCCCACTCACGAGCTGATCAAGATGCAAGGCAGATTTGAGGGAGTCAATTTGACAAGGGGAGGGGGGGGGGGGGGGGGGGGGAAACGTAAACCTGAGATCGGGTGGCCAGATCCATCAAAAATATCCGCTTATCTGGCTCATCATAAAAATCCAATCGTATGTGGCTAGCTATTTACTGCATTTGCATAAATTTTATAACACAGTTCAATGGTTCAGCATTTTAATTTTTTATTGTAGATGCCAAAAAATAATGTTTAAATAAAAATTATAATATACAACAGATATTGTGGAACCTTGATACCTCAAAATTCTCGGTAAGTTGAAGTGATCTCTGTTTCCCTTGCTAATTTGAGAAGGAAAATGATCTAACCTTAATAACTCGAAAGTACATAACTATAAAAGTAGAAACATATTCCCTTAAATTTAGAGTTATTAAGGTTCCACTGGATATGCAAGTTTAAATATAAACCAAAGTAAAAATATAATTACATTAGAACTTCTCGTCCTTCCCTCTTTAATTGTTTTTCATCTACTTTCTCTTATTATGTATATTTTACTTACACATTTCTTTATTTCACAGAAATGGTGGATATAATGAACCCTCTTCATCTAAAAAAACTGAGAGCTTGGGACGGAAACATGGGTTATCTTAATCAGATAAAAATGAAATTTTTCAGTCAGAATTTCTTCAAAAATTACAAACCCCCAAAAAATCAAGAAGTACCAAATGAAATAATGGAAGAATCTTCTTAAATGTTTTTTTTTTTTCTGACAATATTTTGTTTGTAGACAATATTTATAATATTTATCAAATTCGATAATTTAGCAGAATCTACAATCAAGTTGACTGGATAATGCTGATTGTAAAAAATATTGTTAAATTATGGTTTCTGACTGGCAAACTTATTTAAAATAATTATTCTAGGCTAACATTTTTATAATGTTTTAATATCTCTGTGACCTCTAGGCAAGGAAGGAACACATTTTCATAATTCTCTAATGAGAATACAATTTTCTCTGTATTGTACTCATTTTTTTTTCTCCTCTAGTGTCTTCTAAGATTGTAAAGTTAGTTTAAAGTAAAGAATTAGTAAGAAATAACTCTTATTGATCAATGTATGAAAAATAGGATGATAAATATCCTGTTATTTTTTATTTCGAGACATTTTTTTAATTATTTTTGTATAAATTGTCTATTTATCCTTATGAACTGAACTTGAATTAAAATAATTTGAATTAAAATAAATAATTATTTCATTTCATATTTCATTTGTATTTATTTTCCTCTGATAACATCTGTTACAAATCATCACATGCATTGCTCTATTTGTTCATATTTTTAAACTTATAAGTTTGTCTAAATGCAATAGGTTTTTTTAGAATCTACCTTGTATGATGTCTTAAAACTATTCTCAACTTATTTCTAGACATTCTAAACTTGAGAGTTACTTGTAAACTTTTTGTTTACTAATTGTTTCCTTGAGAGAGTTTAACAAACTGAAAATCAATCGGCTCGAGGAAGAGGTGGGAAGGGTTTATCCGGGCTTGTTCTAGGAACAAGCCTATATGGTGTAGCCGATATGTCATACATATATAGGCTTGTTCTAGGGACAAGCCTATATGGTGTACCCGATATGTCATACATAGATATGACATATCTATATGGTCTAGGTCTGGCCATACTCTCCTAAAGAAAATAATTTTTTTTTTATCTTTTAGGTCAGTGTTTCCCAAACTTTTAACATCTGTGTACCCTCTCTATAATTTTCGTAACACTAAGTACCCCTCGTTAAAAAAAAATGCATTTCTATTTTGGTTGTCTTTAAATATTTAATTCTATTTTTCTAATTGTGTCAATCGCGGGGTATTGTTCTTTAGAAAAATGAAATAATATAAATATAAACTACTTTCTTTCTGTAAAACGGTTATAATTTGTTCCCGCTTATATTGGAACATTGTCAACCCTTTAGGTGTAATCCTTTTTAACACTTTCTATTTGTCAAATATTTACAAATTATTACTCTTCAAAAGTAATTTGTCCAAAGCCAAAACAACTAAAACCAAGGAGTCAGGTCTAATAATGTGAGTCACTTCCCTCATTGGGATTTGTCCCACGACTCTAGTCGTCATGAAACAAATCTAACAAGAAATAGGATGAATAAAAAAATAATAATAAAATATGCGAATACTTCAATAACAATAAAAGCAATTTTTTTTTAGTACATAAGCGAAAACCAATATCCAATTTATGAACAAAATTAACAGGGAATCAAATTATGATGAACCGTTGCCTCAACATAAACAATTTTATCCTCAGGATAAAATTGACTGCGCAGTCAAAGCTCGGTGCACCACGTACCCCCACCAAACTCTTCCCGTACCCCCAGGGGTACGCGTACCACACTTTGGGAAACACTGTTTTAGGTAAATGTATGTATTGTGAAATCTGTTACCATGTTTTTAAATATATATTTTAATATCCACCCATAAAAACTTGATATGCCTTTTGGAACAAAGAAATATCGGAAGGAGGAGATTTGCTAGTATGTTTCCAGTTGACGTCATAGTAGTTTTGGTGTGAAATATGTGTATTATCTCCCATAGGATGCCCTTGGTCTCATAAAAATCGACAGTGTCCTGTGAATTTAAGAGTGGTGTAAAAAGTGCTTCTTTATCTGAGTTATTTACTCTGAACCACCTACAGGTTACCAAATAATAATTGCTTTCTCATCGAAAGGTACATTTTTGGGTGTTCAGCCTCTACCTACCAATTTCTGAGTTAGCTTTACTATTAAAATCTATGTTTGTTTTTCTGCCACTTTTGACAGCTTGTGTCAACATCTCTTAATGACAATTAATTAATATCTATAATGAAGTGGGGACTACTTAATCTCTATTCTAAATGTTATGTTGAATGCTGTCTTGTGGTAAGAACTAATTTTATTTCTATTCCTATTCAAATAATATTTAGATATTTCACTATCTATAATTTAACACAAAATCAATCTTCTGTTATTTATTAAGAAATTAATGGAATTTAACTTGTTTTAATTTCAGGCTCGCAGGGATATGTTTGTGTCAATCAGAATATAGGCCAGCCAGTTGGAATTTGAGGGGAAAGTCTTTAGAACCGTGGCATAGATTAAGTGTGAATCAGCCGAATAATAGTGGACTATTTAAATATTACCATAAATCCCACCCATGTTATAAACCTTGGCCACCAAATTCTTTTAGAAGAATTCTAAGACCGCCATTTCAGTTCTACCCATATTATACTGAGAATCCTCTTAAAAATTGCTTTTCGTTTTTAAATCCTCATTCTTCTGGTCTACAAAAATCTGACTTGCTTGAAACTGCAGAAATTCAGAAGCCTAGAAATATACGTGCCCCTATGGATCGAAAGTATAAAATAAGAAATAATAAAATAAAAGTAACCAATGATTTAAAGTCTAAAGAGATGAAAGACCAGGATTATTCTGATACATTATTTAATAACACTTGTTTGCAACTTCCTAAGAACGATACTATGATAATTTCTCCTACTATTCTTATTGGTCGGAAAAAAAATTCTTGTCCTAATGACGACTGGATTCTTTCTAATAAACCAGTTAATATTTATGTAAAAAATATTCCCAGCTACGATAATTTGTTTAAAATTTTAAAAAACTCGGAAAAGCCTGTGATAAGTCCTTCAAGAAACAAAACTAAGAAACATAAAATGAAATATTATCATACAAATAAACAAGATAGTGTTATCCAAGAATGTTATGTTACCACACCTAATTTTGTTCAAGCTATTAAAAGAAATTTTGGTACTAAAGATCACCTTCCTTCAAATCAAGTTAGAGAAGAAAACTGTATCCCTGATTTACCATCAAGAAAGAGTGATGCTTTCACTTCTTCCACAGAAAATTGTGAGTTAGCTAGTCATCCAGTTAAGAAGAAAGTTTTTAATACTCCTCAACCATATACTTGTCACGTTGATTTTGACAAATTGGTTCCTGATGATGAAGATTGCACCAGTTTTTACTCTTCAAAAAAATTAAGACACAAAAATGTTCCCATAAAAAAACACAGAAGAGAAGTAAACAAATATAAACATTATGGACATTCAAAAGCAAATAATTTTAAAAGATTTTACTACTTTCCAAAGCTTAGACGTTGTTCAAAGAGATCTTGCATGGATCATAATCTGATTGATGAAATGACTTTAACTACTGAATCTGATAAATTAGCTGATTACTTCTATGAACCAGACTTTATCAATTATTATGAGTATAACTTTGACGATGATTTATATCCCCAAGACATTCAATACAAGGAGAATATATTCTTGAATGATTACAGTTATGTAGACGATATGGATCCCAATTCTGGCAAAACTGCTTTCAATCAACTAGTAATGCAATCGAAAATGAATGAAAAACTGAAATCGTCATCAAATTTCACTATGGAGTGGTCAACCGCGACTGAGTCTACCCGTAAGAGGGGTTCAGCCTATAAGGAATATGCTTTAACTGAAGAATGGTCAAATGTTGTGGTCAAATTTTCTACTCCTTTTACCACGTCTGCTACTCCAGTACCTTCTAAGAAGTCTAGGGTTAAACAAAAAGTTAAGGGAAATACTTCCCCAATATCTTTTAATAATACGTTGACTAATCAGTTAATTCCTTCATCATTTGATAAGGATGTTATAATCAAGAATTTGACTGATGAACTTGAGAGGAAAATGACTCTGTTAACTAATTTAACCTTTAATAATTTACTAGATGTTAAAAATAAAATTGCATTTGATAGATTAATTGGATTAACTACCGAAACAATGTGTCCTGTTATCGCTACTACTTGCTCTTCAATTAAAAACACTCTGAGTCTAACTCCCCAATTTAAATCTGCTACAGTTTTTGATGAAGATATACCTTTATTAGATTCCATGTTTGTATCTCCAAATAAAGCTGCTTGTGAAAGAATAAGTTCTCGCAGATGTGTTTGTTCACCTTGTGGAATGATTAATTTTTTCTCGAATGAACTTCAAAAGGGAAACGATGCTAAAATAATATTGAAAAAATTGATTACTTATTCATGTGAGGTTTACACTCCTATATCAAAAGAGTATCAAATTGCTGCTGACATGAAACCCAGACTTATTTCAAAGAAGAAAAGAGAACTTATTGAAAGCGATTATGGACCTAAAGAGATTACACCTCTTGCCTTTGATGAACTCATGATGAGAGGAATTCCTAGAGAAGGTAATTTATGTTTTATTTATACTTTATTAATTTATTTTGTATATTTTTTTGTTAGTTAAAAATTATTTACCGGTGATTGATTCAGGTTTTGATTTCAGGTATTGATTTCTTTGTATTTCCTAGCACTACAGTTGAAATTCCTTGTTTTACTAGCGATGAAATGAAATTGTCTCCAAATATTGCTGATTCTGCTTTATACAGATGGTCTCATTCCAACCTGAAAGCTATAACAGGTAAAAATGTTAATAAAGAGTTTTACATATTATTTAGATATAAGCTTGGGTAAAAAAAGAAAATTATGTCAGGAGGTCAACAATTATTATTGTTCTTCTACATGCATAAGATTTGCATTTTTGTCTTGTATATAAACGTGTTTTGTTTATTAACCTATACATCATACTTTTTCCTTATCTACTTCTTATAGTCTTATTGCAATTTTACTTATACTTTATCTATTAATTTTATTTACTAAAAAATAATGAATTATTACAATTTAGTATGGTTTCATTATAATTTTTAGAAGGACGGATTTTAGAGGATGCTAATCACAAAGGTTCTCTTATAATACAGGATGTTACTTTGTCTGATTCTGATAATTATACTTGTAGAGTAAAATACATTGATCCGGATTCTCAAATATCCGTCAAAAGGACTTTTGTACATGCTGTTAAAGGTAAATTTATTATTTTTTACAATTATAGAAATGTAAAGGAACTAACAGTAACGTATAAAATTTTAAAGTAATTGAGGCTTATTCCTTCTTATAACCCAAGAAAGTATGATAGGATGTTAATAAATAAAATGTATCTTAATTATTTTAGTGGTTATACTACCAAGGTTAGCACTGCATACTAATCTACATTACAGTGCTTCAAGTTTGTGTGATCAAGAGCTTTTAGAGATGTTTGAACTTTATTTGCCTCAACAAATTGAAGCTTCTATTTGTACATTGGGAAAAAATCCTGGAAGAAGTCTTTGTATTATTGAAATACATAATCCTGTGTGCTACACTAAAAATAAACAGGTCAGACTTTTAACCAATTATTATTCGCCTATATCAATTTCACTTTTTAATAATGGCTTAATAAATGTATTGAAGTTAACTTATAACAGTAGTATTGTAAAGGGATGTTCTCTTTGTTAATATAATAGTAATAAATTATGTTAGTTTACATCAAATTGGAAAAGAGCTGCTTTTCTTTGTGATGCTTTTTCTTTTAACAGGATTCAAGGAAAAGGTCTATTGATCCTAGGCTTCTTTGGAGGACAGATTTCCAAAAATCAAGATGGATTCGTGAAATACTTAATGAGGTTTGTTGATTCACTTTATTTGAAGTGTCTTAATTAAGTCTGTCTTTAAAGGCAGATTCTTGATTTGGACTTCCTTATCAACAGTTAAGGCCAAACCAAACCCCAAAATGCAAAAAATTATAAATCCTACTTTAATTTTAGGATAGGCTCCAGCTTAAAAAAAAGTCCTTTTATAATATGATACATTAATAAAATAAATATATTTGCTACATTTGAAGAAAATTAACACAATACCAATTATTCAAAAAATATAGTCTAAGAGGTGTATTGTTTTTGCTGGAAAAGTGTCATATGAGTCTCAGAAGAATTGACTAGTAAGAGGACAGACGTGCTGTTATCACTCTAATAGGATACACTAAGTGTTTTGTAGGAATAGCCATGTATCATCTAGTCTTGTTCCTCCTATTCATAAGAAAAATGAGACCTCACGTAACGAGGCTTTTGGAGAATCGATGATCATCCAGATATCCAAGGGTTCCGGATTACCGTGTGACTGGATTATCAGGGTCTCACTGCATTTTTTTTAATAAGGCTCAGGAAACATTTTTCGGGGAAAATCTTAAATATATTCCTAAACTACCTGATGAGCTTTAAAAAGTATATATTACATGCTTCACAGGGTGGGTCTCAGGAATAGGGGCACAGCATGCATTGAAAAACAATAAGGAGGTGGATCACTGCTTATCGAACAACAGGAATAATTGCAAACAAATACCACCTGGCCTGTACGTACTGCAGCAATTCCTGAGAATATGGAGAGGGTAAGAGCAGCTCTTCTCCACAAAGTCCAAGATGTTCGGTGGGCATACAAGCTCAGTCCCTTCAAATTGATCGTTCTACCGTTCTACTTTGAAGTTCCATCCCTATAAGTTGACAATCATTCTGCAATTGAAATATACTGATTACCATCAGTGTTCAGAATTTGCAGTAGAGGTGAATGACGATACGGTGTTGTTTATGAGTGATGAGGTGCAAATTTACCATGATGGTTTTATGAAGAAGCAAAATTGCCACTATATTATGCTGCAGAAAACCCTCAAAGCCCTCTGATGAATGATCTTTGCATATTGTTTGGTGTGCAATACCTTTGAGGACAAGGATACACTCTGACTTGTCAATAGTGCCCATACATTGCCCACATGTACATAGTGCCCATAATTTTGTTGTGCAGAAAAAAGTGAACCATTAACCTGTTAAATGTTTAGTTTCAACAAAGTGGGGCACCTTCTTAATTATGCCCTATGTTCCCCGGCTGCTGCTATAGATTCTGAAAATATAAATAAAATGGTTGCCTGACAACCAACTATCTTTATGTTTTAGTAATGTCAATTTATTTTATGACCTATTCCAGTGACCCACCCTTGTATATAAGCTCAAACTTTTCTTTCCTAGCCAAGCAAAAAAATGGAAATTTTGTAAAAATTAAGATCTTTAAAATGACGAGTAACATGTCATGCTGAAAAAACTAGTTTTTAGTAATGCACCATATTGCTGCCATCTTTAGGATATTAAGTGTGAAAATTCCAATAATTATACAGTTGTCACAAATTCTGAAATGCACCTGCATGCCGAATTTCATTCCCATTGGTCTATTTATGCTAGTTGTTGTTTGACAAACTCACAAAGTCCAAGTCACTGAAATGAAGAATTCACTACACTCGTTCAATAAATGAACTCTGGATTTTTTTATTTTCAGGAAATCCAAGAAATGGAGATTTCCCTTAACTATGAACTTGATTTGACCAAAATTTCAACATTTGTGCCTGAAGCTTTGAATTGGACATCATGTTCACCTCATTGCCAGCAGAAATTGTCACTGAAAACAATTGAAATTCTTCGAGATTCGTTTCTTGATGCTCTTCTTTTACCAGGTGCATTGAAACGTTTTAATATTATTAAAAAAAATAAAGTGAGAAATAAGGAACTGCATTGTCTCTACGCCAAAGTTATCTTGGGAATATTAATTTTATTATTTTTCAGTGGAGACTAAATCAGTTCACTTTCAACCATCCCTGGATTCAATTAATATAAAAATGTTGACAGCTTGTGATGGAGGTCTGGAATTAAAGAATGGATTTTGTGGTGAGTTTGAGCTGTTTTGTGTTAAACATTTTGTTTGTTGAAAGTATTTTTTGAATGACCCTTCAATAACATACTTATACTATAAAAATGTAAATCATAGTTTATTACCACAATTTAGTTAGTAATATTATGAACAAGTTCTCACTGGTACTAGTGTTGATACTGTAATATTCAGATCTATTGACTAATTATAATAATCCGTAGTGCAACAGCCCATGAGAGCTTATGCTTGCCAATAAGTTTATACAACTAAACCCCCCGTCAAAATTAACGCACCACTTTTATATTTTTGTGCTTACACAAAAGTTGTTCAATTAGGATCTTTTTTCTATTGTATTCATCTCAGGCGGACCTATTTCGCCTCTGTCGATCATATCCACACTCCTGGAACCGCCGAAAAGCTCGGCCGACTGTAGTGAGATGCACTCCTAGTCGACAACCAACCTTTTGAGAAGAGCCTTTCTTAACCTATCACTACGGGTTTAATCGCTTCCTCCATAGTTAAATTAGGAAGTCTATTCATGTTGACACTAACAAACAACTGTATTAATGAATAACTACGTGAGAGCTCTCATTTAATCAATTGCAAATAACAGTGAATCATTAATGATGATGATTAAATATAATTAATTTATGATGAATAAAAATAATTAATAATGATGATTAAATATGATTAACGATGATGATTACATATGAGATGATGATAGTTGATGATGATTAATGAATCATTAAACATCAGTATAAATTAGAGATAGTCGAAACAAAGAAATATAAAGGTGGTGCGTTAATTTTGACAAGGAGTGTATATAATATGTAATTGATAGTGTGGGTTTAGTGTATCTCTCCATCAGCAGTATAAACCTTTTAACTCTATACACAATTATATAGACTTCACTTCACTTAAGCAACTACCCAGTTATATATAACAGTGCTGGGTGAACATTGATTGTGTGGCCTCTGGCCAGAGTCAGGAATAGTAACCCTAACCTGTGTGAGAAGTGCAGATGGTAGCAATGAACAATGGAGGAAACCGATGGTCTTGTGAGTATCACCAGTAAGGAATGACACAGTTCTGCGCAAATCCTTTAAAAATATGACAGTTCCACGCCAAATTAATTTCTTTCAACTTACTGTTCTACAGCCACGTAAACACTTCTTCAAATTATAAACTAAAAATATTAACTTGGTAAAGATTCATTTTTATAATTGCTTGTTCTTATTTTGCTTCTTAGTTCCATGTAAGAAACACCACTATAGTGAGCAAGGAAAGACTATGTGTATGCCTTGCCCTCCAGACACCTTTCAGGATAATATTGGTGCTAAAAGCTGTATCCCATGCCCTCATCCATTTCGACCTAATTGTTTCTATTTGGTATTATTCATCTTTATTATCTTATTTTAAATACTAATTTTGCAATTTCATACCGTGTTTTATCACGTTTAGAGATTAGTAGTCTGTTCAAATGAAATTATGACACATTTAAGTGAATTGAAGATTTTGAGCAGTTTTAATAAATATTATGAAAATAGTAAATTCTTTCTGTTAATAATTTATTTAATGTTTTAGGGTAGTATGAGAAACTTCTCTGTATTCATTTTTGTAGTTATTGGTTCATTGGTATTACTCAGCATATGTTGGATTAGCGGATTAAACATAAGTATGTGTTCTTTTTGTAATTAATTTAATTATTGTTTTAAAATTAAATGACTAATAAGGGGAATTCAAACTTATGTGCTGGTAAGTTTGGGTGGAACCTTTCTTTCTCTGGAGTTTGGGAGTTTTACTGTTAGCTCTTATGAAAGAAATGTACATTTGGAATGGATGGAAAATGTAACTAGAGGATAATGTGTATACAAAAAAAAAAAAAAAAAAAAAAAAAAATGGATGTACATATGGTTAACAAAGGAAAACGTATTTTACTCAGAGGAAGGAAGGGGTAGAGGGAGCAATGCGTTTTAAAAAGTGGTTCATTATGCTCCCCCCCATATGCTAACGCTTTCTAGCGAGCTCAATCTGAACTGTCCTTTTCAACCTGTCTGTCACTGGTCCTTGTCTTATTGGTCTATTCCTTGTCTTTCTGTCCCCACAGACGGTTGTCAACAAATCCTTATCAGTAGCAGTTATTTGATACCCCACTCGAAGAAGATTGCTATTGGTCATCTAGGATCTGTTACACGTTTATTACTAAAGTAACTGCCTTTAGACAATTAATAAGGTTAACAACAAACATTAAAGTACATATTTATGAAGAAAACTGTTTTAAAAATAAAAATATTAAATTTCGTAAGAAAATATCACTTATTATTATCAGGTGATATCAGATATATTTAAAGTTTTTATCAAGATATCGATACTGTTTCACCAAACTGCCGCTTGAAAGAGCTAGTATATGGGGGGAGCATAATGAACCACTTTTTGAGACCCAGTTTCTATAGTATTGTTCCCTCTACCCCTTCCTTGCTCTGAGGTATTTTATAATATTTGTGATTTTATATTTTTTTAATAATCATATACTTAACTGATTGCTGATGCTCTTTTTTTCAGGGAAACAGGTTATCGCCAAGAAAAAGGTATTAAGAAAAAATATTTATACTAAATAATAGTTTGAAAATTCTGTTAGTCCATGAGATAGCGTGCAAAAAGTTGTCTGACTAACATCAAGCTAGAATTTTTTGTATGTGTAAATCTTTTGGTGTCATTTAAGAATATGTGGTTGGCTAAGTTCATCTGCGGGACATAGCTTGGCAATTGGCAATAATAATTAGTTATTAGACCAAAAATCCAGTTGATGGTAGTTTGTCTATAATTGGCGGGACATGGCTGCTCTCCACCAGTTTGTTTATTTCAAATGCCTATTGCCAAGCTATGTCCCGCAGACGAACTTAGCCAACCACATATTCTTTAATGACACCAAATGATTTACTTGTACAAAAAATTCTAGCTTGATGTTAGTCAGACACTTTTTGCACACTATCTTTTGGACTATATATTTATTGGATAAGACACAGATTATTAATTCTTACATTAATTAGAAAGTTAATTAATATTGATGTACAATCAAGAGCTGTACAAGAAAGAGAAAAAAATACCAATTTAATAAATGTTCTGTTACATGCTCTGCTAAAGCAGTTTTATTTTTTACTGTAATTGTTGTTTTTGTTTGTTTCAGGCCAAGAAAAGTGAGAAAAAATAGACATTCTTTTATATAAATAATATATTTTCTTGAATAAGGTGTATTATTAAAAATTGGTGGCTAATTTACGGCCTTTTCTGGAGTTTGACTGCATAGCTCAAAAGACTTCTTTGGATTTTTGTTTTATAATTCGCTTTAACCTTTAATAATTCAATTTAAAAAGGAATATTTAGTCAGCTACTTACTAAGGGAGCCAACGTGGCCGAGGTGCTCCAGGCACTCGCCCAGCTATCAATGAATCGAGGCGAATCAGGGTTATGGGTTTGATCCCGTGCCATGATGCTCTGATTTAAATAGCTCACTAATGACCATACCATACCCGCTTCGGCAGTACCAGGTTACAGGTATGATGTGGGAAGTGGCTGGAACTCGCCACCACGGGGTTAGTAAAATGGGCCCAATGTGGCCTGATTGCTAAGTTCGAAAAAGTGGTTTGTCCTTCCCGTCTAACCACTACTAGTCAGCTACTTATATAATTTGTTGAATGTTGAACTAATTTACTTATAATGAATTTAGATAAACAATTAATATAAAAAATGGGCTAAAAGAATCATGAAAGTATCAAAGATCAATCTTTTCTCTAACTCATCACATATTTACCTAGATAAAGAAAATAAATGATCCTTATGTTTGGTTTTTTAAAAATTTAAGTCTAATGAATAATTATAATTTTTCATTAATAACTTTTAAAATATTAATAATTTTGACTCAAAGGGAGAACAGATAAAATTTTATTCTGCTGCCTGGATTAGAAGAACTGGCATAAGAATTTGTCAATAATATTTAGGATTTTATATACATATTTATTCAGGCAGATTATTTTCATTCCTTTCTTAGTTGATCAGTGTTTAGAACATAATATAATAATTAAAAACCTAAAATCTACTAAACTAAGTAGCTCAAGACGGAGCTAAGAAAAATAGTTTGACGGAGAGAGCCCGGGTTCGGCTCAAAAATAAAAGTTATTTTTATGATAACTTTTGATGAATGTTCAATTGTAATTAATTGTACATACGAAAACTGATAAATGGAAGAACACTGGGCTAAGTAATTATGACCTCATGTATTAAAAAGTTTGTCTAAGTTGTCTCAGACCGATTTTTTCTTGATAGAAAAGTGGCTCCCTTGATTTTCCCACGCTGTCAGAGTAAATACTAATTGTAATATTAGTATAGTTGTTCCTTGAATTGCTTGGACTTTTTTTATTTTTTTGTTTAGAAAAGCCAGAACCACTTCCACCAGATTTTGAGTAATACTTTGGCAATGTGGAATTCAGTTAATACTGAAATTATTCATTTTGCGCAAATCTTTATTAAGAGGTATTTGTTTTTTTTTATTAATTATTTTTTATAAATACATATGTATGATACCTGTAAACCTGCCAGCCCTCCTAAAACTAATAAGTTTTATTATATTCTTATTAGTTGGTCATTTGCATTAGGGATGAAGAAAAGATAATGAGTTTCTTTTAATTCATTATTAAGCTATATTTCGCCCATACCTGGGCATATTCAGGCTTGAACTGAGATATCTTGAAAATATCATCTGTAGTAAATTAACTCAAACAAATCACAAAATTAGGAGTAATCATTGAGAACCATCTCGCCCATTCCATTCTTAACGAGTTACTCTAAACTAGTTTTAAGTTGCTCAAAGAAATCTAACAATAACAGCGATAAATAAATTATAACAATTATTTTATTTTGTCAATTTTATTTCAGGTTTTACTAAGAACTGATAGTAAGCAGTAGAAGTCTATATATAAACTTAGCTTTAATATAATATCCAAATGATATGAAAAAAATACATATGAAGTATTGATAATCACAATAATGTCAAGAACCTGAGTTTTAATTCATCCTTAAGCACTTCAACTGGCTTTACTTTTTAAAGAAGATATTTATTTTAAAAAATCTTATTTCTACTGTAGATTAGTATGAAATGTTTATTAAAAAAATATAATGTTAACAAATAAATTAAGATGTAGCCTAGGAAGTTATATTTATTTATTTCACAAACATAATTTATGAATAATGTGTAATTATACTGAGAGGCAGTGAGAGGTATGAAATGAGAAATTAAGTTTATCTCTACTGAGCCTTAAAAATACTTTTTGGTAAATTATTCAATGCTAAAATTAAAGAAAATAATTACAATGACATCTTAAACAAAAATTACATTTTAAATGATTTTTAACTATAAACTCGACATTAATAGGATGAAAATAAAATTGACTTTAATAGGATGTAAAAGCATAAAATCACTTAAGTGCGTTTTAGAATTCAAAGAATTTACAGCAGAATTAGGCAGACTATTTTATTCAGATTTTTTAGGCCGTAACAATCCCAAAGCCTATTGAGCTATGTAAAATTAATTTCTTGATTTTGCCACAGGGTATGATTTTTCTGAATATGTGTTGGAGGTTGAATGAATCTGAATCACCCTATTGGACACAATAAAATAAAAATCTAGATAAGGATATAATTTATTTCTGTGCTCCAACTCCTTATTACTAGTGATGCGTTGCATAAAGAACTCGCGTAGATTGTAGTCTTATATCACCCATACTATGATCTCAACCAGGATAGTTTTTCGGTGAAAACCTAACATATTCTTATTCAACCAGAAAAGAGCTTTAAAATTATTTTACGTAACACAGCATATAAGAATAAGCTTACTTTATAACTCCCTCATCTCAGTCATATTTGTAGCAACACTTTTGTAAAAATAGTTACGTATTCATTTGCTACTCATAAAACCTTTTAAAACAATGTATGGCGTGGCATGCTGATTACTTCCTCTTTAATTGAATTTATTATTGGCCCCATTCTTAAAATTTAAAATTGTCAAACGAAGCCGAGATGCTGTGAGCCGAATTTAATTTCGTATTAATTCCCAACTTCTCGGTAGCTAAAACTGTTTTCCACATAATCCTTATTAAATAAAGTTATTAAGGACTCACCATGTTCACCTGTTTTTACCTACATAATCTTTCATTAATTAAATGATTGCCTGTTGTAAAAGAATTTTTCCATAATCTTTATTTAAAAATATTATAATGCAGGCTTGCTACGCTCGCCTGGTTATACAGTATTTGTACATAATATTTATTTAATAATATCACTGCAGGCTCGCTACGCTCGCCTGTTTATACAGCGTTTCTACAGAATCTTTATTTAATAAAGTGATTGCGGGCTCGCTGCGCTCGCCTGTTTATATAGCATTTTTATATTATCCTTATTTCATTATATTACTGCAGGCTCGCTACGCTCGCCTGTTTATACAGCATTTCTACATAATCTTTACTTAATGAAGTTATTGCAGGCTCGCCTGTTTATACAAAGTTTCTACATAATCTTTATTTAATGAAATTATTGCGGGCTCGCTGCGCTCGCCTGTTTATATAGCATTTTACATTATCTTTATTTAATAATATTAATGCAGGCTCGCTACGCTTGCCTGATATTACAAAATTTGTACAAAACATTTATTTTATAATATTATTGCAGGCTCGCTATGCTCGCCTGTTTATACAGCGTTTCTACATAATCTTTATTTAATACAATTATTGCGCTCGCCTCTTTATATAGCATTTTTATGTTATCTTTATTTAATAAAATTATTGCAGGCTCACTACGCTCGCCTGTTACTCGCAGTGCTTGCCTTTTTATACAGTATTTGTGCATAATCTTCAGCCTTTAAACGATTTATAACATGTCATGGAGACTAAAACTTTTTTAGTTTTAGTTATATTGGCCGCCATTTTGAAAATATTAGGTTTGAAATTTAAATAGTTCAATATTCCTTTCCTAGACTTCAAGAGCTTTAAATTGATGTATAACATGTCTTACTGACTAAAAACTTTTTGTTCAGTCGTCCGCCATCTTGAAAATATGAACTGTGAAATTTCGTTAGTTACATATTCTTTTTCTTCTCTTAAAGACCTTTAAAACGATGTATAACACATTATGCTGGCTAAAACTTTTTTTTTTAGTCGTCCACCATATTGGCCGCCATCTTGAAAATATTAAACGTGAAATTTTATTAGTTACATATTCTTTTCCTTCTCTTAAAGACCTTTAAAACGATGTATAATATTCTACTGACTAAAACATTTTTTTAGTCATCCTCCATATTGGGCGCCATCTTGAAAATATTTTGTGCGGAATTTCCAAAAACAATACACTTCTCACAAATGCTGAGATGCATATATGTGCCAAATTTCGTTGAAATTGATCAATTTTTACTCCAGTTATCGTTAGGTTAGACAAACAAACACACAAACTTTTCAAATCCCAGTCATTCATGTCTGGTCTCTGAAATGAAGAACTAAAACTAAACTAGAAAAATAATAAACTAAAACTAACTATTAAAATAGAATTTAAATAAATAGAAATAAAATTAGGACTTACTTCATTAAATTAGATGTTATTTAAATTTTGCCACCATATATATACCGGAAAGTTTTGTTTAAGTTTATCGTTACGATTTCTTATAAAAGTGCACACATTGAATTTATAATGTCATGAGCAAAATACAAAATTAGGGGCCTAAAATGTGGCCAAGCTAATTGCTAGGTTTGAACCAGTTTGAACTAAACTTCTTTTAGTTGGCAACTCAACTCAATTTGGCGGCCGCCTGTGCGTAGCGCCGGCCCTTAGGTGCCGAGTCCCCCCCCCCCCCTCTTATTTATAATTTATTCCTGTCACTGAAAGAGAGAACCCCAAATTTAGAGCTTAATTTTATTTTACATTTATAGTATATCTTTTTTTTTTTATTTATGGAGGCCAAAGTTTATTTTAGATATTGATGAGGGAGCCATAAGTAATTTTTAAAAATGTTTCGAACTTCACAACTCTAAATTTCTTCAATCAGCGAACTAATCGCAACATTTTTATTATTTTTAATTATTGAGTGAGGAATCATTTTAAAGGTATTGAAATGTAGATCGCAAATATATATCGCGATTCCAAAATGGCGGTCGTTTCACCCCCGAAACTACCAAAACAAAACCACCCAAAAAATGCCCCCCCCCCCCCACTACCCGATAAGGACAGGTCCTAATAATGAGGAAAATATACATCTTTGTGGGCCAATGATATTTCCGGGAGTTAATATAAAATAGTTAAATTTTGGAAATTTGAGGTGACCGTAACTACAGTAACCCAACATTTTTATTTTTTTAATTAATAATAAAAGTTAAACATGACGGATTTTTTTTTACCATCTGAGCCCGCAAAACAACAATCTGAACAATCACTTTAGATCGAGCCTGGGTTATTAAATTATTTGTTTAATCCTCCTCTTCATCTTCTCCCTTCTCTTTCCTCCACTCCTATAATCTATCAATTCTTGATAAACAATTTTCATTTAGGTTATTAAGTTATATTTCAATAGTATTTGTTTCATCCTTTTCTACTTTTTAAAAGCATATAACATACAATGATAGGTTTAAGAAGAATTGGAAGCACTGTTTGCTCGACGTGTATTCGTTCTCTTTCAGTGAGGTAAATTTATGTATACATGATTTTTTTTTTATTAGTTACAATTACCGGCACTTCTTTAAATTGTTACTCCCCTTATAAACACAGAAGTGTGATATTCCTTTGTCCTAAAGTACATTGGGCTTAACATCCTTTCATCTTAATAGTTAGTTATTTTGTCAAAGTCATTTATATTCTAAAAAAAAAAAACAGGAGTAACAATCTAAAGAAGTACACAATTACCACTTTTTCCTGTTCTGCAGTAAACTCTATATTTTAAGATTCTGTTCTTAGTTCTAGACTGCAACAAACGGAACCCTTAACTGTACCTCAGCCTGATGGTCAACCGATTGTTTTTGCACCTAAAATTGAGAAGTTGGTCGGTGAAATATCTCAGTTAAATTTACTGGAAGTTTCCGAACTTACTACTGCCTTAAAACAAAGGCTCAACCTACCTGATGCTCCCATGATGGCTATGGGCCCAATTGGGGCTGCAGCCAAAGAAGTAAGTTCTTTTTTTCTATCCAGTCTTCCAAGACAATAGTAATTTTTTTTTTCAGTTAATCTTTTTTTTTATAATATTAGCTATCGTTAAACCAATGAACTCGACTTGATATGATAAAGAAGGCAAGCTTAGTTCATAACCAACATAGGTATGATATAAGAGTTAAGCCTAACAATGAGTTACATAATATAAATAAGTATCTGATTTGATTGTTTGCTTTTGTAGGAGGAAGAAGAGGAAGTAGCACCTAAACAAGTTCAGACTGCATTTACAGTTAAATTAATGAAATTCGATGAGAAACAGAAAGTAGCATTAATAAAGGAATGTAAGGCCCTTCTTGAAGGAATGAACCTTGTTCAGGTAATTTGATTTATTTTTTAACCCTTTATATCTGTCCATTAGCTATCTATCATTCTAGGTCAAATAGAGTTTGAAGTATAAATAGCCAAAATGTCTGAATATGATGGGTTCTAGTTGGTCAAGTCAGGGTTTAAAAAATAACATACATTATTTGTCACACATTCTGATGTTCAAAAGTTGTAAACTTGATACTTCCAACAAGAGTAAGAACTATTTTGAGCATAAATGGTGATCAGGTGAAAATTATAACTGTATCTGTATTAAAAAATCTTAAGTTTAAAGTTGTCCCTTCACTGACATTTGGTAAGTACATATTATATTTTTATCGGTGCTTAGGCTATGTTTGTTGGTCAGTGTTGTTGTAATATTTGCTTGAATAAATATAACAATTGGAATGTAAGGATGGTGAAGAATTATGTTATGTAGTTAATGAGACAAAAATCTCAGATTAGCTTTAGGATATGGTTGTCAAGCTGCAACACTGTTTGTTGACTAGTTTACACTTCAAAATTTAGACATAATGAAGAGATTGTAACCCTTGGCCTTTAGTTTATTAAACAAATTAATATTATAACATATATGCAAGAGTAATCATGTCTTTTTCTCGGTAATGAGAATAAAATAAAATTGTGTTGTGGGCTGGGCAACTATATTTTAGAGCAGTTTCAAAATCTCAACTATAGTCCATCTGAAAGCGTTTAATCTTGACAGCATAGGATAGTATAAAAAAAGGGGAGGGGGCTTATGAAAGCTCGAGATTTTGGTGGTTAGTAGGTCGGGTTAACTAGGCAAACAAAAAAAAACAAAAAATCTGGGGAAGGGTGCTGCTCTCAGGAAAACCTTCATTTGCGAAATAATTGGTTAAATTAAAGCAGATAAATTAAGCAATAAGTTAACAAAAAACAAAGTATGAATTGTAAAAGGATAGATGGCTAGATTTGTAGGGCACGTCCAGATATAAATTCATGGTTATGTATCTTTACCTGAATAAGATGGTTGGAAGCAGACATTTTTTGAAAGTATTGCAAGTCCATATAGCACCAATATGGGCCAGTGTAAGACTGGCCCATATTGGTAGAATTGGGTAGATTGTAACCAATTAAATCTTCTAAGTTAAAAGCATTTTTGTTTCTACTTCATTGTTTAAGTTGAATTAATTTTTTTCACCATAAATATTAATTTTGGATTACATATTTTGTTAATAACAAGCCTATTTGTTACAAAACCTTTTAAATCTATACTGCTTTTGGCTAAAGAAAGAAAAAAATAACTAGACACCTAAAGCATTAAAGTATCTATAATGCACTGTAAAATCATAACTTAATATTTGACATAACTAGATGTTTTAGTACAAATTTATTTTTGTTTTCTTCCAGGCTAAGAAATTTGTTGAGAGTGCTCCTACTGTTGTGAAGAAAGACATTAGCAAAGACGAAGCTGAAAAACTTAAAGAAGCTCTATCCAAAGTCGGAGCTGAAATTATTGTCGAATAAATATATTGTACTTTTGTTATGTAGATAATATAGGCTTTTTTTTAAATAAAAAAAATTGTATAGTTAAATAAAATTTTCTTTATTCATGATGTTTTGTTTTCTTAATGTTTTAAGTAATTAGTTAAAGCTAGAACTCCTCTGGTTTAGTGTGTATTTACTGCTTTGTTTTTTTATTTCTACAAGTATTAATGTAGTAACTTTTTCTAATAATATTTTTGGATAAGCTTTAAAATACTGTAACTAAGCCCCCAACAACTTTGAAATTTATTTACAAATACAGAAGAGATAAAGGCCCTTCGTCTTTAAAGCTTGATTATGTTTCTTGGTCACAATGGTGATGAGAATAGAAAAAATTGGAAGCGGTTCCAATTTCTACACACTTTTATTTAAGTTTACTTGTTTTATGTTTGTTTTTTTCTCCAAATCTTTTAACCTAAATTTTACCCATTTCCTGACTAACTAAAAAGCTGAATCTTGCACAAATTATGTATGTCTGATGACAATACAATAATCAGTCATTAGTTTTACAAAATCAGTTTACATTAGCCAATAAATAAATCAATCAAACAAATGAACTCTTTAAAAAATCTTGTAATCTAAATTTGACCAACTTCCCGACTACCTAGAAAGCTGAAACTTGCTCAGATTATGTATTTCCGATGACAATACAATAATCAGTAATTAGTCTTACAAAAATATATAAAAGCGTTCATCAAAAAATATTTTTGACTTGTTTTATTGAATGTAACTCCCTCAATATTTATTTCTGAATTAACTATGTTATTTAGACCATTTTTTAAAATTAAAACTAGCCAATGAGGCTATCTCTAGTGATAACATTGAAACTGGGACTACCACTAGAAGGGACCATAAAATGTCAGTCAAACATTTAATTTTACTCTGGATGCTTTTGTTGGTGTATTGAGCACTATGATGCTGACTTAAAGCAATAAAATAAACTGAACTAAATACTAGATTAAATGTAGCATCACCAAGCCTTAGTGTTGCAAATACCATGTGATAAGGGCCAATTAATAAAGTATTGGTAACGAGCAGTTGTCTCAAAAAATAGCCCTTTCTCATATAAATCTTTTTTTGTTTTCGAGTTAAAATATTTTCCCCCTAAACAAACTTTAGTAAATCTGACAACAAATTTTAAATCAATACCCAACTGTTCTTGAGTTATTTATGATTTTGTAAGAAAAACTAAGCAAGAAGGACTAAATGTTATATGGTAAATTTCTTGACTTTTTTAACCAAACAAATCAGTTTGAACAAGTAAAATAAAACCCCAGAAATCCTAATTTCCTAGCCACACACGAGCAGATTTTATGACAGACATGATCGGATTAAAACAAATTGATTATTTGAAAAACAAAACGCTAATTGTAAATGGAAATTATTAGAAGAAAACAAGTGAAAATGATTATAATGGGGAACATCAGAACTAATTTGAAAAATGAAATTACATAGTTTAAATTACTCTGCTCTGACATATTTGTGTGTAATCAGCAGAAGCAGTATAAACACTTCCATTTCAATTGCATTGATTGATTGACAATGTAATATCGGCCCGCACATGGTCAATACACAAAAGTATTGTCAATACTATTGACCGTGTGCGGAGTTGGTATTGATATAAAAAAACAGTATTGATGAAAATTTGTTATTAAAGTGCATATTGACAATAGTATTTTCAATAATATTATTGACAATAATATTGATCGTGCGGGCCGCTTTAAACACTTGGTTTTTAGAATAAAATCAATAACTGTTTTTTTTAAATATCGTCACTGAAACTGCAAATTGTCGTATGTCAAAAAGGACATTTTTAAAGAATAATAAAGATGGTATAATAATTTTATCATATTATTGAAAGAAAATATACACTTTTTTTGCTCTCCTGAAAAATGCCCTTTTTGACATACAACAATTTGCAGTTTCAGTGACGATATATAAAATACCAACTCGTGCCCTTACTGTGAATAGTGGAAAAAGGGGTCAACGAGAGCTTGAGATTTCGGCAGGTAATAGGTCGGCCCAACTAGACAATCAAAAATATCACTGGATAACCACCCAGTGGTTTTATTTTTTCCCTCACATAGGTTGGCTGATACTCTTATAGAAAAGGGGCCCCCTTTTTGTATAGGAAATATACAGAAGAGTTTATATACCTTAGTCTAACTACCTATTAAGACAAAGGGATATTCAGTCCAATATGCTTTGGGACAAAGAAATATCACACTTTTGTACAAAAAAAATGTGTGTATTAGGTTTTCCAAAAGTATTAGATTAAAAAATATGGGGGGTCCTTTTCTATAAAAGTGCCGGTTGGCCGATCTGAGCTGTCGGATTTAAAAAAGTATAATGGCATGTGTATAGTCTGTCTGTCTGTTTGAAACTTGGCAGATATGTTGTGTAAATAAACCTTATACAGGAAAATTATAGGGAAGCCCTAAAAAAATCATCCCTTAGAAACAATCAGGTTGATGCATCATGAGGGGAGTTAAACAACAAACGCCATTATATGTATTTTAATGTCCAAACACAAAACACTATAAGTCTACTCTGATAAATATACTTTAAAATTCATTCATTCTTTTTTTTTTTCTTTTTTTTAACAGGTTATAAGGAATTTTTTTTCACACATTTTGTGAGAAATGTTTCTCCCCCAAAATCTTATGATTTTTTTTATCTTGGGAACGCTTTGGGCTAGAGACTTGAGTAGTTTTAGAGACATTAAAATGCATTTAAAGGCGTTTGTTTCAACACATTATAATTTATACGACTGGGACGATTATGCTAGTTAACGAATTCGTCCTATTTGTTAATTTGCCTACGGACATTTTGTTTTAGCTAAAAGCACATAATTGGCTAATTTTTTTTAACAAAAAACGTTTAAATTGTAATAAAGTGTCCGACATCCTAAATATAAAAAGGAGTAATAAAAAACCTGGTCAAAATTGGAGGGGAAAAAATTAGTCGGTGGATATAACATATTTACCCCTATCTCCAATCTAAGCTATTTTAATTTGTTACACCTCAATAATTTGACACTGTCACCCAATTTAAATCAAAATAATGTCATATTAAAAAATAGGTAAAAATATTTAACATTAATAATGAGCAGACTTTCAAGTCTCTTGATTTTTATGGCAGCTATTTTCAGTGTATTTGGACAAGACTTTGAATCATCCCAGGAATCAATAATTGCTGAAGAACGGAGTAAATATCTGACTTTTAATAATGAGTAAATTATTGACACATTCTTTATGAGCACACAAGGCTATCCTTTTTTACTAAAAGTCATTACAAGGCTATATTTTTAGATATGAATTGGTAATATCATACTAATTAATGAATCATACCTGGGTATTGGCTAAACATAATTTATAATTAGAGGTAACCATTTCAGGGATATCTACCACATATAAATTCCTGAAAATTTAGTATATGCAATGGTTAACTTAATACTAGTAAAAATAATTGGGTTTGTAAAGAGATAAAGTTTATAGGGTACTCTCAAGCCAAATTATTGAGTCAACATAGAAAATACTGTTAAAAATAAATTGAAAAATTTCACCTTTGCCATTTTTTTTTCTAATAATTAAAATGTCTATTTTAACCTTTGATTTGAGTCTACTAATAGATAAAGATCATGTACCAAATTATAATTTGTAATATCTTTTTTGCTAGAATTAAAACAAACTGTCTCTCCACGTGAAATAAATACTTTAATCGCAAAGCAGCTTTCAGCCTTCAAAAGGACATCATCAGTGCCTAAGAACAAGCAAAAATATTTCGAACTAAGCAAAACATACATAATAATTAAAACTTACAAACATAAACAGTAGGCTAACAAAAACAAGTAACTAACGCAAGGTCAAGCAAAAAATTAATCGGTAAAAATACAAACAAAATAAGTTAACAAGTTAAAAAGTTAAAGTTGAGTACAACATGATCACATTCAACAAATTTAAAAACAAAAAACAATAAAAAATGGCAAAAAAAAGGCAAAAATGCAAAGGCTAGCCTTTGCATTTTTGATTGTTTTTTGTTTTTAAATTTGTTGAATGTGATCATGTTGTACTCAACTTTAACTTTTTAACTTGTTAACTTATTTTGTTTGTATTTTTACCGATTAATTTTTTGCTTGACCTTGTTAGTTACTTGTTTTTGTTAGCCTACTGTTTATGTTTGTAAGTTTTAATTATTATGTATGTTTTGCTTAGTTCGAAATATTTTTGCTTGTTCTTAGGCACTGATGATGTCCTTTTGAAGGCTGAAAGCTGCTTTGCGATTAAAGTATTTATTTCACGTGGAGAGACAGTTTGTTTTAATTCTATAAGATGACCTCCATACAAGCTCCCATATCCAACATCTTTTTTGCTGTTCTTTCCTACTTAAGAATGTGTACTCTATTTTTCAGAGGTTCCTGCTAGTATGCTGAATGGAAATGGTTACTTTTTACCAGATCCTTTGAATTATGTAAATACTTTTGAAATATCTAATATCATATATATAATCGTCGCCAGCATTCAGGGTTGGCTTGCCAATCCCAACCCTAGCAATGAAAGGGTTTAGAAGATTTGTAAAAATATAATGTTTAAGTTTTATTTCTATATATAATTAAATTCATTCTGTAGCCATAGATTTATTTGTGTGAGGCTAAGTTAAGGGAAGTAGATAAAGCCACTACATTGCTACAAAGGAATTAAAAAATCCCCAACAGAGAGAAACCTGAATTAATAGTAAATTAAAAATTGGTTGAGTTAACATTTTTTTTTTTTTTTTTAATTAGGCTTTTTTTTTAGGCTTAGGAGAGATGAAATCAATTGAACATAAAAGTTACCATATGCAGTTAATAAAATTAAATATATTTTTCAGGGTAAACAAGCAGAATTAGAAGAAGGCCTTTTAAAGTATGCAGGGGTATTTGGTGGCCCATCAGATTACATAGATGATATCCATCGCAGTCGACGAGTAAAACGATACCAGTGATCCAAACTATTATAAAAGTTTTATCTTGCACACACAATAACAAATTTTAAAAAACTATAAATTTTGTTGAATTATAAATCTATTAACAATTGACTCTTTTGTTTGATTTATTAATGCTACAAATATAAAATTAATCCATTAGTCTTATCTCTCCTATCCCTTGAAAAACAGATATTAAGTTTAAAAATGCATTCTTGAACATCATTCAGTGTCAACAGGTACTAATAACCAGAAATGTTCAAAACCATCAAGGGTCATGTACACTGTAACCTTAAGGACAAAAAAAAGATATAGTTAAAAGTTGTGAGTTTCTTTGTGACAGCTTGAACATTGCTATATTATGTCTAGGTGTAACTAAATATTTTTTTTTAACAGCACCTCTGCATGGATTAAAGCATGGGCACCAACTTTTTTGGTTGATGGTCCAGATCTGGATAAGATGGTCTAAAGCAGGATGGATGAAGGAAGCAGCACTCAACCATCGTACACAATGGTAGGGAATCTCTAGAAAAGCACTATTAATTTTGGCCAAGAAAACCTCATTAAGAATCGTGCTGATCTTTCCTGATGCGTCCAATGACATTTGGTTATGGTGAACTAATAGCTTTGCATTGTTTAAGTTCATTTGCTAACTTCTTTAGCGTCACAGCGGGTTAGATAAAAAGTCACATGGGTCATAGGTTGAAGACCCCTGGATTAAAGCAACAGGCATGAACTATGTTTCGACACATAAATCTTCAATATGAAGATTCCCAGAACCTTCTATGTTTCTTATGGTGCCTAGTGTCAAGAGGGTTCATGTATAAACTTGTGTGGTTGCTACACTATTCTCTATTGGACCACGTTCAACTGAGAAGTAGAAGTTGCAAATTAATGATTTCTGTACCAAATGATTAGTTTGATGCAAAACCTTTAACCTTATACAATTTGAAATTCAGACCCTCTTCCTAAAATTAAAAGAATTGCAAATAGGAACATCTATGATTCAAAATAAAAGTGGCATACAAACTATTGCAGAACCATTCTGAAGGTAAAGTTAATCTTTGTTACCCATTAGCTTATAATTTTAATTACATTTTATTTAAAATTTTTATTGTATTATTCAAAATTAATAACTGCTATTGAATGAATAATGAATGGTGCTTTTTTAAGAAAGTTAATTATATCACAGTATCATGCAAAAATTAACACAAAAATACATGAAATTATTTATAAATATAAACAATTTAATTTACTTATTTAAAATGTAGCTTTTGAACCAAAGGAAAAATCAATACAATTTTGTTCTTAATTGGTCAATAAATAAACTTTATGAACAATATTTTGAAAATTAAAAAAACAAAAACAAAAAACTGAATATTAATCTCACATGATTACAAGTAAAGCATATTCACACTTGAAAGAACTGACTGAATATTCTTTCTTTATATACATATGCCATCAATGTAGCACAAACAGTGATCTTTAATTAGTTCTTAATGTAATGAATAGGCACTGAATCTTTTGAACAAATGAACATTTTATCTTTTTAGACAAAATTATTTAAATAATATCATAAATTAAATAAGATTCAATACATTAAGAGCTTATGAAGACAATAAAATAAAATCATTCCTTATTTAGATCTTCCAAATAAGTAATTAAAATAAACCGGCCATCTAGACTGTGGTGATCAAATAATCCAGTTAAATAAATTAATTTAATTTCTTGGTGTTAGAACAGAACCTGGAGCCACTGACATTTCTCCTCCACCTTGAGCAGAATCTCGCTGTGGACCCTAAAATAAATTGTATTTACATTTTGAACAATTTGCACACTAATATATTTTACTTACTTTTAAATTTTATACTTATATTTTTTATTGTGTTTCAATGTATTACTTATTAAAAAAATACTAGTTACCTTGACACATATTTGTGCTTTTATTACAGCTGCTCTTAATATAAGCATTCTAGTACGTCTTTGATATTCACAACCCATGCCTAAAGCTTTCTTAAATGTTGAACATCTTTGATCCATGTCTTTTGAATAAAGAATCTAGAATAACAAAAAATATAAAATAATCAATGTAATATAATCATGTTTTGTATATTTTAATTAGATCATGGAAAGATCGTTATAAGTTGCTCGGTGCTGAAAAATGAATTTAAACTGTTTAATGACGGGAGGTGTAAGACCTCAAATTCCAACTAGACCCCATTTCTAAACTAATATTAAAGAGGTAAAATGTATATAAAAAACATTTTTTTTTTTTTTGTAAAAAGTTTTTTAGGAGGTAATCTATAGCATTAAAGATCCGATTCTGAACCTTTTTTTCACTCGAAATTGTGCCAATCTTATGATGTCCTTATAAGTTTTATGCATTTGGCTTAATCTAACATTAATGTGTAAAATTTATGGTTGTCTTTATTGAAAATCCCCAACAATAATTATATTATTATTTGTATTTTAAGGGGATTAAATTATAAATGGATTTGTATAACATGCAAAAGGAGAGGTAGAAGCACCAAATGAGGTCTAATGTTAGAATAATTAGTCTGATGTAGAATGTTCTGTCTATTGCTCATAATTATTATTTGAGCAATGTGCAATGTATAAACTTTTTTTTACTAAATAGACATTTTGAGAACAGACACTCCTCTTGAATTAAAACAATATTATTTACAATTGCTGCTTATTATTGGATGTTTAGGCTGATAATTACATATTCTGTACACATGTAACAAGAATACAAATAGAAATAATGCTCTAAAGCTGAAATGTAAATATTTAAATTCAAAAAATAAAATTTTACTTTACCAATAAAATTAAATACCTTATTATGGGAATCGATTCTAGCCTGTATTTGACCATCAAGAATCAACTGCATAAGTTCATCTTCCAAAGCAGGAACTGTAGTATTAAATGCAAGTGCCATTTTTCCAAGATCAGCTGACTGATATGGACTGGAAAAAAAATCAATAAAACAATTGATGTAAGATGTAGGTAAGTTGTTTTGTATTATAAGATTAAATAGATTTAAGAAAATATTGAAGAATATAGATTAAACACAATTTTAATCAATAAAATATATATACACATGCACTAACCTAAAATATTGTATTAAAGCTCTGTTTCTTATTTGAGCATACAACGTATTCACATGAGGTGCCAGGTACATATCTAAGTGAAGGTTATCCTAAAACAAATTAAGGAAAAATATTTTAATAATAAATCTACGTTCAATTTATCATCACTAAAATATTAATTTAGAAAAAAACATAAATAATAAAGATACATATAAAATACGATACCTTTATATCATCTAATAATTTGAGGCAAGTGGCATATTTTGATTCATAAAACTTAAAAATAATGTCACGAAGTTGAGGCTCAAGTTCCAGGAAAAGTTTAAAACTACTGTAAAATAAAAACAATTAAACTTACAAAAATGTATTGAAAAATATTTTTTTAGTTTAATATAAATCAATGTATAATTTACCTGTAGCTTATTTAAATAAATTATTTTAATTAAAATGAAGTACCTGGAAAATATAACATGTTTTTGTAGTTCTGTTCGATCAAATGTGGCCAAGGCAGTGAGTCCACCATATATTGCTACATTAGAAGGTGACAACAAATCAGGGAAATCACAGTGATCTAAGTTAGCTTGAAGAAACTGTTTAGCAGCTTGCTTATATTTCTTAGTGGCTAGTTCTGCTAAACCTCCAGCACATTTTAGTTTTGTGACCAGAGCTTGACCAGATTCTTTACCCTGAAAAAAAGGAGCAAATTCAAGTTATAGTGCTTAAGTAATAGTATTGGCAAATTAATACGACTAATAGATTTTCAAGGTTTGAAAATCCATAATACAAACTATACATTTCTCAAATTCCCAGGTTATTCCACCCACAATCTAGTCAAGTGCAATTGGATACACTTAAACAATCAAGATACAATCATCTAAGTTTGTACGCTTCCGAAGTTTAGGATCGAAACAACCCGCACCCTTAAGATAACAAATAACTAGACAATATTGCAAAAAAGTTGCGAGACAAGACTAGAGGATATATTTGAAGAGACATGGTTGTCACAATAACACCTTGTGGGGATGGCGTGAACACAAAAAAACACAAAACTCCGAACGTTCAAATACACATAAAAGAAAGCACTTGGACTGTATTTGAATATAAACATATAATAGAGAGGTGGGCTGGTTCTGAAGGGTGTAAAAGGGTAACAAGAAAGGTAGCGCATGTGAACGATTCGGAGTGTGGAAGGCGACTGACTGGGCCTCTGATACTGGAGCACTATTATTGCCATGGTGGTTCCAATGACTAAAAAACCACGCTATATAAATAAACAAGGGAAACCTAATACACCTTTACCAAGGAATAACTGTTTCACATTGAGAAAGCCATAAATGTTAACTAATGAATTAGCTCACTGGGATTCTTCATTCAGAAGAAAAAAAGTCTACCTATTAGTGTGTGGCACATTCTTTCTGTATTAGAAGGTTGAAATTAATGTAAGTCCATCTGTGGGCTGATTTTGGACTGATAGTTTTTAAAATTTGGGCGTAATCAAAAATGTTATTACCCAAAGCAACACAAGTATTCCCAGATAACTGAAATACAATTTTATTGAAAAAGTTTTTAATTTGGAGATAGTTTTTTTTTTTTGTAATTTACTGATTTGTTATTTGAAAAAAAAAGACAAGGTAAATAAAATTTTTGATTTAATATCTACATTAATTTGATCAAATTTAACAAAAATTAAAGTCAACTTTAAAACACTGTAAACATTTTACTTACGTGAGATTCAATAAAATCAGGAGTAGATTCAGCTTTATTAACATAGCTCAAAACATGAGACCAGTTGTGAAGATATACACTCACCTGAAAATTGAAAAAAAAAAACGAAGTAATAATAATAATAATAGAAGAAATAGACACATATAATTTGTTGAATAGAGTTGTAGAGCTAAAAGAATTGAAGATGAACTTGAATTAAGTAATTTATTAATCAAATATTAAAAAAATCAAACAATTAAAGCAAGCCTGTCACAATAACATGGAATTCAAAATATTTTAAAACAAACCACTTACTTTTATCACATTAGTACACATGTTAACTACATGCTTTCCACTCGTACAATAATCACGGGCACGTGAGTAACACTTCAAAGCATTGCTTAAATCACCGCAATCTAGATGGTGATCACCAAGATCATCGTTTCCTCGTCTAATAGATTCTTTAATTGAATTAGATTTGTAGTTCTTTAAATCTGTATCTAGTTTTTCCAGTTTCAAAGCAGCTTTCTTGGTTTTATTTTCAATCCACATCTGATCTAGAGTAGGGATATCCTGTTGCTGCACACCTTCTTGGTTATTTTGTCTAAAACATATTTTGAACACCAAGAGTTAATATAACTTTACTAATTTTATTAAATTTGTTTAAAGTAGTAAAATCACAAGAATATCTCAAGGGCGATGTTCTACATTTAATATCTTATTTTGTTACAAATTCAGAATCAACGAATTCACAGTTCATTTAAGGTAGCATGAAATTGCAGCCATGGCTAACTACCAATGGGGTATATTTATAGCAAAAAAGTTTAAAATAGCAATAAAAATAGATTTAGCTTGTTAAAAAGTTTTTGTTGACGTAAAAAAAATATTAGTTGTTTGGATGATCGAAGCCCACAGTAGGGTGTTTTGCCAAAAATTATTTATAAAATTACAAGTACTTAGTAAATTTTAGACAACACGATTCTCTCCAAAAAAAAAAATAAGAGGGGCATAACCAACTAAAGAAAAATCTCCAGGTAGAGACTTTCTGACACCAGCTTTGATGTGGAAGAAAAATAGGTTAATTAAATACACCACATCTTTAAATAAATATCACAATTACCAACATCTGTAATCATGAATGAACTCTGAAAATCCAAGTTCTTTTAAAAAAAAAATCCTAAATGGATAATAATTGTTGATGAAGTAAAATTTAATGATAATTTGGAAAGAAAAATTAAATTACCCTAACGCTACTAGCAGTTTCTTATGAAGAACCTGATACATGTGAACATTGAAAGTATTCATCACATAACTAATAGCCATTTTAAGAGCCTCTATCCTAAGGGGTGGACAATGATCGGCTATGTATGTTAGGCGGCATAGTCGAGCAAGTCCAGTATAACTATTTGCATATGTTTCCAGATCCTAAAACAAAACAAACAAGTAGTTAAATATTAAATTTTTAAGACTAAAAAAAATAAAAGTTTAAGTATAATAAAACTGATTTCTTAATTAACAGAAGAAACAAATAGTAAATAAGCATCTCCAGTTTGGTAAAGAATAATAAAATAAATATTAAAGATTAATAAAATCAGAGTTTTTTAATCTAAAGACGGACCAAAATAGAGTTATCTCTGATAACTCAGGATCCTCGACTGTGTTTTTCTCCAGTGTGTGATAGCGACTCAACATAGAAGAGGTGTAGTTCAATAACCAAACAACGTTCTCACACAAAATAATTGTATTTGTAACAATTGACCGGTTTTGGCTGTTCTAATGCAGCCTTCTTCAAAATGCAAGGGCAAGATAACTCTGATAACTCAGGCTGGTCAACCTGAGAGGAAAAATAAAGGCACTAGACAATTTTCCTGAGGGCCACACTCCTCTGTCAGTGACATTTAGGTTTGCCTAGTTGGCTCGACATTCTAGACGTCAAAACCACAAGCTCTAATTGGCTCCCCTCCCCACTTATTTTTGATTTTCCAGTTAACTCTTTTCTTGACTTTAGAGAAGCGTTCCTTTGTATTATCTAATTAGGCTAATTGGACACCAACAAACACCAAATGTTTTATTTGATTCCATAAACAAGCTTAAGAACAATAATTAAAACAAGGATTAATAACAGAAATGCAATGTCAGAATAATTCGATTTTTATATTTACTTACCAAGGTTGGGTTTTCAACCAGATATGGGTCTTCTTCAGTATTATCATTATCTTCAGGTGGCACATCAACTTGCATGGGTTCAACGAAATTCTAAACAGAAGGGTAGTAACATATATTAATTACAAGGAAATTAGAATAAAATATATTAAAGAAAGGAAAATGAATAGTAGTAAACGAGGAATGCTTTCTAATAAATGCCATGATGCTGATACTGTTCATTTTAGATTTTAAACCCTTACAAACATTTAGCCCATTAACCACGATAACCAAGACTATATCATACAGTAATTTAATTCAAAAAGACTAATTTATCTAATGTTATACGAATAAGCATTCCTGTTTTAATAACACGCGTGAAAAAATAACTAAAATGATCAGAAAAGTAACACGAAGAAAAGCGAGAGAGACATAGGGTTGTAAATGTTCTTGATTTTAACTTACAGAAGTAAGGTATTATTGCTTGTATTATAACATTCATTCATTTTATATGTTTTTAAAAGAGAACATGAAATAGTACTGAGCAAATACCAACATTCGAACTTCTTTAACAACAAAAGGCTAATCTAAGTGGGTAGCAAGAATTACAATAACGATGTAGTATGTGTCCCTCTAAATAAGGGTATATAGACATGGCCCTCGTTTTTACTTAGCTTTGTAATGAGGATACTGCAAAAATATAACCAACCGATGAAGACTTCTAATATATTATTATATATTTACAACTACTGACAGAACAACAAAAATAACACACCATAAACATAAGGAGGAAAATTCATCAATTCATTAAATAAATTTAAATTGGATCTTACCTGGTACATTTTGATAACTAATATTTAGTTCAGTAGTCAAAGAAATAAGTACAATAATTAAGAATAAGCTCACACAACACAACAACCAACAACCCCGGCAATCGCAAAAACAAAAAACGACTCGAGTTACAGCTGACAAAATATTTAATCAATGTAGCCAACTAAACCATAAGAATTTTCTGCCTGTGTCAAAACTTCTGGAAAAGTTTTAAAAGAAATATATGGCTTGGAAGGATTAAAAAATGTATGGCTTTTTAAATTTAAATGATTTTATTTAAATTAATTGTAGATATAGATAGAGATGTCTGTGCAGGTTAGGAAGGTTGTTTTTAGTCTTTAGTCGATCGAGTTGAGAGGAACTGGGCAAACATCAAACCCGCATTTCACAAATAACATGTATCACAGTATCTTGTGAAAAATGAAGGCATTTCATGATTGATACTCTGCCTAAAGGTGCGAATTCTCTGGTTTTATTTTACACAAATACATGTTTTATTTTTTTACTATTTTTGGGAGGGTTATTTTCCTATCTTTGCCCCTCTATAGGGAGCAAAATATTAGAGATAAGAAAGTTATAATAGTAAATTTTATTATTTTTCACCCTAGAGTCAAAATTTGCTATCAAAGATATACACTCCAATTTGAAATTTTGAAGTTAAATGGCCTGGGGGCAAAAAGGGTGGTTGCCCCTGGTGTCCGCGATAGGATGACCCCTCCGCATGTTATAGATACCCCAAGTTTCAGTAATTTATCTCAGACCGTTATAAATTTAAGGGAGGGGGAGACTTTTACATACAGGGAGACTTTTATACAGGACCACCCTGTATACTTCGTATTTGCGAAAAAATAAAAATCATCAGGATAATAAAAAGCGTCCATATTTTACGATTTTGGTAGTATTCATACTACGGAAAGATTAAATTTTAATTTAAATCAAATTATAATTATTAACAACTACGGGAAACAGACAGAGAAAAATACACTCCAGCGCTGGAGTGTATTTTTCTCTGTCTGTTTCCCGTAGTTGATAATAATTATAATTTGATTTAAAATAAAAAGCGTCATAAATCGAATTATTTTCCTTTACTTTTATAATAATTAACAATTCTATGTCCATAGGAATACTTTCTCTTTATTTAAATAATTTATGAGAAAGGAAAAAAATGTCAGTCTGTATTTTGTTTATATTATTTCGATAAATCAGATTCTACAAGATTCTAGTAAGCCCAAAAAATAAATCAACTTGAATCAATGATTGAAGTTGATTTTTCCGGTGAAATATCAACTTCAAATGCCGGTGAAGGTAAAAACAGAGTTTGTTCACATTTTAATAGAAACCCCTCGCCGAATTTTGATAAATCGGATTTTCATTGATTTAGAGTTATGAAGATTATTTCAGTGTGAAGGGGTTTTCTATAACAAATACGCATCTGATTCTCCTTGATTTAGAGTTATAAAGATTCTTTCAGTGTGAAAGGGGCCTAAGAAGACAATTCGTTTGGCAGTGATTTGATGCTATACATGGCCGGATGTATGCTTTCCATAGCCAAGACTAGTAAAGAGAATGTATTGTGATGGCACGAAAATTTGATTTTAAGATTTTGATGGATTTATTTTGTTTAGAGGTCCCCTGAGTCCAAAAATGTCTTGACGTCTGTGCAGACGCGTGGAGCCTAAACTACTGGGCCGATTTTGACGAAATTTGACAAACATGTTCAGAAAAATCATACCCCGAGGCGAAATCGAGAAATTAATTTTAGCTCCAAATTTGGGGGTGCTACCTCCCAAAAACTCTGAAAAATCCAGAAAACAAATTAATTCTCAAAAACAATGGCGACGATTTTGATTAAAACATTCTAAAATGTAGTCCATTTAAATACAAATCTAACGATATAAGCCGTTTTCCCGGGTAAAGTAGCTAGAGAAAATAGCTTTAAACGCGGACTGACAGAGGCCGGATTCCCCGCCGAGGAGAAGTTATATTTATGATAAATTTTAATAAAATGATCATTAATAATTAAATATACCAACGAAAACTCAAAAACAAATAAATAAAACTGGCCTAAGTAATTTTACACTCGTAAATGAGAAAGTTTGTTTCAATAATCTCTCACCGATTTTTTAATAGTAGTTAGACTTCTACGAATTTGGAATATGAGACAAAAATATATCAATGGGTAGCGCCTCGTGCATAAATCGAAATCTCTACGTCAAAAGCTTTGCTCTGGCAGAACGTGCGAGTTGACAGACAGGCATGAAAGAGTCGACATGAGACAAATCGCCACAAAATTAGAAATATAATTGTAAAATAATAATAAACTGTCTAATAGACTAAATTTAGTCTTTAACTGTTACTCAACGAAGACTCTCATACACTCATAATATAAATATTATCTACTTAACACAAGCATGGAACCCCTGCGCTTTGGCTGTGTTCTACTAAAGAAATTATTCGAAGACGAGACCTGAATGAATTACACAAGAAAAAAATCGGTCAGGAACAACTCAGACAAACTTTCTCATATTCGATTTCATAATTACCTAACTCGGTGTTTTCCATTTATTAGTTTTCGTAGGTTCATTAAATTCTTATTGACTTATTGAACATTTCATCAAAATTTATCCTAAAAATTACTTCACCTCAGCGAGAGAATCGAACTCGGCCTCTCTCCGTCCGCGTATTAAGCGCCCCAAATTTGGAGCTAAAATTCATTTCTCGATTTCGCCTCGGGCTATGATTTTTCTGAACATGTATGCCAAATTTCGTCAATATCGGTCCAGTAGTTTAGGCTCCACGCGTCTGTACAGACGACAGACAGACAAAAGACAGACGACAGACAGACATTTTTTGGACTCAAAACATACCTCAAACATATAAAGAAACCAACAACACCAAATGATGATTTAATTGAGAAATGAGAATCAATCCAATAAACTAGTAAAGTTTACTCTTTAATTATACTATGCATGAGTGATTTCTAATAGTCATTATCGCAGCAGTCAAATAATTTACTAAATTCTATAATACAACTGTTTTATTTAGACCTTGTAAATGTGTGTAAATCCATCAAAATCGAATTTTCGCGCCATCACAATACTTCTATTTATATGAGAAAGTAAAAATTAAATGAATTAAAAAAGTTGAGTCACACACTTATTAATATTAGCTTGAATAATCTTACTACGCGTGTATCATTAATCGAGATAATGAATTACCCTGTTCTCTTTAACTGTATTCCATTAATAATTACTTTGTTATTCATATTATACCATTTTATATTGTCAGCATCGAAAATTTATTTGCTCTCTCTTAGAATTTAGCCATTAATCAGTGAAAAATAGAACCGAGACTTAAAATTATTAATTCATAATAATATACTGTAGTGTACTGTCTAAGGCAGTTGGTATTAATATATAAATAGTAACGATGAAATTAACAGAAAAAGCATGTGGCGATTTCCTGAATAATCTTTTGTTCATGTTTATTTTTAAAATTAATAAATTGTTTATTGTCCAAATGATAAATAATAGGCAAGAGAGAGCGTTAGGAAATTTAACGAGTATTAGATACGGTAGATTAGGGTGTTAGGAGCTAGACTTCTTTATAGTTATGCAAAAGATGAATAGTGGCGTATTGTTGGCAGTAGATCTTGAGGCATCTAGTAGTATTTTTACACATGATTTTAACTGTATTCCGCATATTATGATTAGGGCACTAATTATATATTCGAAAACTGTTTACTTTTTATTTGTATAAGAGTGTTTGAGTTCATAAAAAGTATATTTTTTTTACACCTTTATTGTAAATTTCGTTAAAAGTTTATTTTATATTAATTAATATGTCCCTAAAATAAAAATCGGTCCGAGACAACTCAGATAAACTTTCTCATATACGAGTTCATAATTAATTAGCCCAGTATTTTCCATTTATTAGTTTTCATAGGTACATTAAATTATTGTTTACATTTTATCAAATAGGGGGAATTGATCCCGGCCGCTCTCCGTCTGCGTTTAAAGCTATTTTCTCAGGAACTAGATTTTTCCCGGGAAACGGCTTATATCGTTAGATTCGTATTTAAATGGACTACATTCTGAATTTTTAAATCAAAATAGTCGGAACCGTTTTCAAGAAATATTTTTTTCACGTTTTTTCAGAGTTCTTGGGGGGTAGCGCCACCAAATTTTGAGTTAAAATTCATTTCCCGATTTCACCTCGGGCTATGATTTGTTGGGACATGTATGCCAAATTTCGTCAAAATCGTCCCAGTATAGTTTAGGCTCCAGGTGTGTACATAGACGACAAACAGCAATTTTTTAAAAACCAATTTCTTGGACGTAGAGGACCTCAAAACGTGTAAATCCATCATATTCTCAAAATAGAATTTTCGCACCATCATAATACTTTCTCTTTATATGAGAAAGTAAAAACGTGTATTATGTATATTCATTTTTATGAAGAGTAAACTTTCGTAACATGTTTTTATTATCTTTTGAATAAAAATTAGTTTTTCCTACCGAGATTTTGTGAAACTTGCTCAATTATATGTATATAAACTTAATAAAAGCCAAATACCACTCTCTACTCGTTCACTGATCCCACCACGTATTTCTAACAGAAGCAGCAAGAGAGCAGAAACTTTGCATGGAGGTTCCATATTTTGACCAAAATCTTTTAAATAAATTTAGTTGTTTCTACTGAGAATTTGAGGAACTTGGTCATCTATTTATCATTTATATATTCGAGTAGTGTCTCAACGCCACGTTGGCGACGACGACGCACTTTGAAATGATTTGTTATTGCTAAGCTTAAGGCAACCACATTTATTCCAATAAAAATAAATGTAAAAAAAACTGAGCTATTGTATCTGATACAATAGCATATTGAAGTGAGAAAGTTTTGTTCGATTTTTCGGACCAATTTTTCTATTTTATAATTGACTTGGCGGCGCTTCGGGAAATTCCCCGTTTTCCCGGTGCCCCAATCCGTCCCTGGTTGAAATTATTATGAAGTTAAAACATTGTTACTGTTACATCCTTTAAACTTTAAACAACATTAATTTAGGAATTGTCGAAAGAATTGTCTCTCCACACATTTTACTTAAAGAGAATAACATTTCATGATGATCTCCACTAACGCTTCATATTTTAAATTAATTTAGGAGGCGTCTTGAAACAACAATGAACTGGTTCACAAAATATCGGTTATAAGTTATAAGTTATCGCGTCGATAAAAAAACGGTGAACGGGTGAACAGATTCATTTAGCACCTGTTCGATGATATAAACATAAACATGTTAAGCTTTCTTCATTGTTAACGGATATTATTTGAGTGGTTTATACTATAGACTTAGACTCTTGTCTTTAGTTTAGACTGTTGGTTGGAGAGGAGACAAAGATTTAAAGAACGCGTGAAGGTGAAGAGGAGGGAAGATTTTTAATACCCCTTCCCCGCGCATTTTCTATAGGGAGGTCTTCCTTTTACCCTTCTACGCTTAACTTGATAACCTTAAAGTGGGGATGAGCCATCTAGCATCAAGCTAACATTAAACAAAGCTAAAAAACATTATAAATATTTTTAGTTGTAGAGGTACCTCCGTGTCCGGCGTTCGCTGTTCTTTATATTAAACGCGATTTTTTTTTATATTACGATTACTATTAACTGTGTGCTATTACATCAGCTTGTCCCTTCACCTTCTTCTGGTAACATTCACTCTCTGCACTGCATTTCATTGTTCAACGTTTTTAAAAGTTGCATTTACTGACCTCTTAATGTTTAAATATTTACTTTCTTATTTGCACTCAACTTTTAACTTTTGCGCCTAGAGTTTATTTGTGAATTGATTATTACAAGACCAATGACCACGCATGCTTATTTACTCTATCGATAGTAAAAGTGAAATAAAATTGTCGCTGTTGGTCTTAAAAGATAAAGAGTTTTTAAATAACAAAAAAGTCGTTTTTTCGTGAGTATTGTGAGTAATTAACCATTCTCACATGTATTCTAGGAAGTAAGGATACAACACTTCATAAAATTATTTTAGTTCGGCTAGTACTCGGTCCAGTTTAGTTGCGTCAATCAATCATGGCTCCTAAATTTAATAAAAACCTGACTCGAAGGCGTAACTGTCAAAAATGTAATAAAATTAAGCACGGAAATAATGATGTTAGGTAAAATAAAAGAAGGCGTATTAGCTTTATCTGTAGCAAGAGAAAAGTAATTTCACTTTTTATTTGTTTTAGTATTAGGTATTTGCTAAAAATATTAAAATAATTTTGGAAACTAATGTTATTATTGTAATATGGTTAACTTGTCATGTGACCCCCTTTTTTTTAGTATTTATCACACATTTTACGACCGAACATGCGTGATTATAATATTTACATCATATCATATAATATTTATTATATGAGATTTTTTAGGACTGTACTATCGGGAAAGTTGGGCTGACTCTATACGACTCTATACTGACTCTATATAAAGGGAAAGTATTGTAATAGTAAGAAGCGTGTGGAAATTCGATGGATTTTTACAGCTTCAATAGTAGCCCCCAAGATTTTTTTTTTTTTTAATATCTACCTATCGTTTGTGCAAATGCGTTGCTTAAAGTACTGAGCCTGTTTTTCTGGTAAACGTATTGTGAAGTCATACCTATGACATCAAGAAATTAATTTACAGAAATTGAAATTAATTAATGGAGTGCTGCTAATGTTGTGATTTTTATTAATAATTGTTTTGATATTTTTATGTCTTACTAAAGATAAATGTTTATATAATCTATTTAAGTTATAACCATATAAAAATGTCTTTTCGGGTAAAAGTTAGTTATCTAAGACTATCTCTAGTCTTTAGATATTTATTGGTATATGGATACTATCTCAGCAATATATTCATATAATTATTTTTTCGCAGTTTTCTCGAACTGGATTTTATTTTATTAAATTGTTATAAGCGAAATGAAGTTGAATTTAAATTATAATTATAACATTTTTAGTTTAAGTAGGTAACTTTAACTATTTTTATACAGTATTAATTTGGGAAAATAAAAAATAATTTTTACTTATTAAAATAAAATAATTGTTTTTTTTTAAAGAAAAAGTAATCAACTTCTCTTACTCTACCAAAAATTGTACACTTATAAACAGTCAAAGAGAACGATAAAGACTTCGTTTTATTACTGATGTAACCTGAAGTTGATGCTTTTCTCGTTTCTAAACTTTATTGCTTGAATTTACTGCGTCCTACGATTACTTGACCTACTTTCTGAATGGTGGCACTACGGATAAAAGAGCTTGAATTAATTCTGCTGTATTATTGTTTCATATACATTTAATACTTTTCCTAATTTAAATTGATCATTCTAGTGAATATTTGAGCCTTAAACCTAATCTAATAGTCAGTGTATAAGACCAGAAACTTATTTACTTCTGACCTAATTTCTAAGAAAAACTTTTTTGTATCTTCCAATGATGTGTGAATCCGTGAATCTTGGCCTTACATGTTTTCATGTTTCATGTCAGTAAGCATTCTTCAAAGAAATATTTCACAACCCATATTAAAATTGAAATGTATCCACGATTAATGGTTTACGATTGATTTTCTTTTTTGAAATACTTAAATATGTAACTTATCGAACATGGTATAAAGCAACAGACACAAACTCGGTCTCAACAACTAATAACCACACGGAAACAAAATTTAAGACGATTTAAAAGTAAATCTTTGTTTAGAAATGAATTAATTTTATATAAAATTAAACAAATTATGATTTTTAACTATTAATTATTTTTTCAAAAATTAACAAATGCTTTAAATAAATTAAAATTAATTATAAGAAATATTTTAAATGTTAAATACAAGTATTATAATAAAAATATTTAAATATTATTTGGTAAAACAAGGAATGTAAGGAGTGGGGAAGGATCAAGGACTTGTGGAGCTTTCCTATTGGCTGATACATTTTCGCCAGTTCCTTTTCCAGCTTATTTATTATACTTTTCTCGTGGATATTTCGCTTCAAATGCAGGTAAATTTTAATAATTTTTAAAAATAATAATTTATTTATGTTTTTCCTTAGTTTAAAGACTATATTTGACAATATTTCTTCAAAATATTTAGGATATAATGCTTTATTAAAAGGTAAAGCATTAGGGCTATTCTAGACTTCGTAATTTTTAGGTCTTCATTTGTTCGTAATACGCAAACACATTATATACAACATTAAAATGAACTATTTTTATTTTAATTGATGTAATTTTAACTAAGTAAAATAAAATTAAGGCCACTAAATTAATTAAAGTAAATTATTTGTCTATAGGCTCTATGAAGGTATGTTTTTTTTTTTAAAAAAAATACAGTCATTCGAGTTTTTCCTACAACTTTTTCCATTTTAGTGTCGCCATATTGGAATTTTGTAAAGTGATCAGAAAGAATGTCGCTCTCTTTTTACAATTACATTTTTATTATTAGGGTGGCCCAGTGGCTCAGGGACAGATTTTCTTCCCTAAAAAGTCTAAACGTATAGATATCACCGATAATAAAAATATTGTTCACCCCCCCCCCCCCCTCCCTTCATAATTAAATTTCAATGCCACCGTGGGGTGGCCAAATACTATCTTGCCTGTGGCAGTAAAAAGTGTAGTGCCGGCGCTGGTAAGTAAGTATTCCGATCGGTCATTTTGATTCAAGATGGTGGCCATGTATACATATTTAATCCTCAACAAAGAACACTTTTTTTTCATAAGAGCAAAACGCGTTTAATGTTTGAATTTTTTTATTTTTAAATACCTTTATTGAATAAAACATATTAATACATAATAATATTTTAGTACATCAATTTATCTTTTTTTATTGATTTTACAATTTAGCACTACATAAGGTTATCTCTCCACTAGAGAACATGGAGTCCTGAGCTGTGGAGAGAGAGTTTACACAGTTTACTTATATCTATTTTACAATAATTATTTAAAAAAGAATTAATTAGTTATTTTATATAATTGTATTATTATTTTAGTTTTGATTATATGTTTATTTTATTGTATATTATTTTAGTTTTTATAGTTTTAATTATTTATAGTAATAATGAGGAATATACATTATGGTATTTATACTTATTTTTTGTTTGATTTTTATTTTTATTTTATTTTTTCTTATTAGCTAAAGTATATTTATAAATCTAATGTATGTCAGCAATATATTTTCTTATTTTAGTTTTGAATAGTTCCAAAGATTTTATATTTCTAAGTTCATCAGGTAATTTATTGAATAGTATAATTGCGCAATAGGTCCAGAGTCTTTGGGCCATAGAGGTTCTGAGAGCTGGTACTATAATGTAATTACCTCTGATTTGACCTCTTGTAATAATTGCATGGTCAATTCTTTTTATGTTATGTTTTCCTTCCTGAAGGTGGGTTATACATTTATACTGATACAACTGTTTAAGAGTCAGTATCGAGAGCTGCTTAAATAGTGGCTTTGAATGAATTTGTTTTTTATTTAAAATTATTCTTAAAACTGCTTTTTGCTTTAGAAATATTGTTTCCTTGATAGTGTCACAAGCTGATCCCCAAGAGAGAAGTCCATACTGTATTATGGAGTCAACAATGCCATAATATAAGACTCTCAGCTGTGAGATACTCAGATACATTTTTAGTTTCAAAAATATAAATGTTAGCGCGCGTAGTTTTGTATTCAACTTATTAATATGAGCCTTCCAATTTAAACAGTTATCGATAGTGACTCCCAAATATTTAACTGTCGGGGCCACTCAATACGTGGGCACTGGCAGTGTGTTAATTGGCAATTCTGTTTATGTACTATTAATTTTTATGTACTATTAATGAATGGCTGATTATTTTGAGTTCACTATATACTTCCTGTGTGTGCGTCAAAAATATCTGTATTACTGCAAAGTTTAATGTTTTTATCTCTTTTTATTCAATAGTTATCGGAAACTTACAGAGTAACAGACAGACAGAAACAGGAACGAAACTATAAGAGTTTTTTTTTTTGGGGGGGGGGGGGGGGGGTTACCAACGAAACCCTAAAAAAGAAAATACCTACCGACCTACCTCTGATATTTCCGGAAAGTGAACTTTTTAAATTTTAAACTGATCCCAGTAGTAGGAATCAAGTAATAATAGGGATTTTATCCAAGGGGGTATAGAAATAAGGGGGATGAATTTAGAAACCTCTGTTGCCTCTAGGTATCCCCTAGTAAAATAATTTGAATGATTCTTGGCTGTAGTTTAAAACCATAAATTAAAAAAAAAATTATTAAAAATTACACAATCAGCTATAGTTGTAAATAGAACTCAAGAAGCAAAATTAATCAGTTTATTGTCAAAATATCATTAGAACTTAATATGTTTTGACCATTTTAGTTGTTCGTCATCAGTGATAGATCATAATTTACAGTATTAAGATATCTATTATATACGAAAAAAAAACCTGAAGGGAGGGATAGAGAATATACATGTTGGTATATTATATAGGTTATAATAGGTTGGTTCACGGCGCTAAAGGGGTGTTGAAAGAGATTTAATTATTTCATTACATATTAGATCCCGATCGTCATAAATATTGGACGATCATTACTGTACTGTGGATCTCTAGGAATCAAAATGGGTAAAAATCTAGTTTGGATGCTACTTCTTAGGGGTATAAGTTAAGTCCAAGATATTAATTTTGTTTTTCCAATTATGATTTAAATTCACAGTACCGAACAAGAGTTGATAAACAATTGCTTATTACTTCAAGACTTATTTGAAGCAACTCTTTATTTTCTTACTATTAGAATTGAAAGAAATATGTGAAACTGATAGAGTCCAGTCGATGGAATCCGTAGCCAATATACATATTAGTTGGAACAAGCCAGAAAGTTCCCCCCTGTGAGTGGTGGGGCTATAACTGCACTCCACGTTCGACTGGCACTGGCCAGTCTTCCTATTCTCACCCAACTTGTCTGCCGGGATATCCTAGTTACCTATCGTGCCGGTATCCTCTTCAACCCCGTCAGTACTTTCGTGTGCTTTCTGGTAAGTTCGGGACTTAAAGTGATTTATAATCCGTACTCCGTAACCATTTTTGATGGTCTCTTTTTGGATTAAAAATGATTTGACTTTTCTCTTCAATAACATATATTTTCTTTTAACAAAGCCATTATTAAATAATAAAACCCAAATTTTAACAAAAACAGATTTAATCATGGAAGGTTTACAGTTTGTAACGTACATTTTTCTTTTAAATAATCTCAATAGTTCTCTTATGTTTATTCATGTTCACATGGAGGAAATTCTGCCAGAATAATCAACTTCATGAGTGATTGGGGTTTGCTCAACTGATTAATAATTCAATCAAGATAATTCCTTAGTTTATGATACTAACAATTTTCCCAATCCATTCCTTAGTTCTTAGTTTCTTTTAAGAGTAGGTACTATTATACCTCAAACTAGTAGTTACTGGTTTTGAGAGAATTATGATTCACCCTTATTTTAAACAACGGGTCATTATAACAAATATAATTTATTGTAAAAGTTTAATTTTCTATCTCTCGATTTATTTACCCTCCTTGATTGATTACTTACCAGTACTTATAAAATTACCAATAACCATAAACAGGTTATTAGTATTAAACAGAATAAGGTAAAACACTTTATTTTATGTTGATAGCACTTTTTATTTTATGTTGATAGCACTTTTAGCCAAATATATTTAAAATATGTAGTAAGAAAGAGAAAATATTTCATTGTTTTGTTTGCGCATTCTCTTATAATTAGTTAGATTTTATTTTGGTACACTTTAAAAAATTGTATAAGTGTAACATTTCGATGTTATCATAAATATCAAACTTGAACGTGAAAAAGATAAAATAAAATACCTACCGTAATATATAATGTGGTCTTAATCAGATAAGCTGCATAGGAGCATCAATTAACTCGGGCGCTCATTGAGACGCAGGTGACGTAGGGTAGCACAGCACTGTTATAAGAAGAAATATAGGAAACTGCGTGAATTGAGACGCAGAATAGGACATGGTAGTACTACGCCACATGTGGTCTACCCGGCACTAGTGGAGCTGCCGTCTCAATTCGCGCGGTCTCGTATATTTTAGCGGTTGTAAAAAACTGTGCTGCCCTGCCCAACGTCGCCTGCCTTAAGGCACTATTCACTTGACAGACATACTCATGCTTTCATAGCTTTAGAATTAAAGCTAAAGGCTCATTTACACTTATCACTTTGGAGGTTCATCTTGGATGATTCACCTAGAGTGAAAAGTATAAATTCCTTTTCACTTTCACTTCTTCCAAAGTGAACATCAAAGATGAACGATGAAAGAGTTTTACCTCTTTCAAACTTTGGATGAAACACTCGTTCCTCGATCCGATGAATCATCCATAGGGCAAGCGAAGGGACAAGTGTAAACATAATAAGGAAGCCGCATTCACTACTTAGTGTTCCTCTAAACCTCTCAGAGCCCTGTCTGTTTATCAGCCGTAACCATTTTTCTATTGCGTGTTTTTTTTTTTTTTTTTCTTCTTTTTCTCTTTCTTTTTTTAACAACATTTAAATAATTTTGCAGACAAATAAATTAGTTTTTATATTTTCTATTATTTTTTAATTCTGCAATGGCATTCAAGACGCAGAAATTTCATTGTTTCTAGAAACATATCACTGTCCTTCTGTCCTCTTTTGATTTCATAACTGCATTATTTAGTTCAATTATTAGTTCACGTAAAATTAAATCAATACCCGCTCGTATAATCCTTACATTCTTTCTCGAATGAGAGATAATTTAGACTCTTTAAATTCAACGAAGTGAGGAACACTAGCAGTGAAAACAAATAAATGGATGAAAATGTGTAAACAGGGATGAATTCACTCTTGGAGGATCATCCAGAGGGCTCACTCTGGATGAACCTCCAAAGTGAAATAGTGTAAATCCTACTTAAGACACTTTTATGAAGTATCGGATTATTTTATTAAGTTACAATGACAACAGTTTTGTGATTTTTTTTACCTACATTAATAGATTTATTAATAAATAGTCTGTAAATTAATGTGACACATAGCTTCCTCGCGTCCTATCGCGCTCGTACTTTAACGATGATTTGCTTTTTCTGCCCTACTATTATCTAATTTATTTAATTGCTTTCCTTTTAAATGCTTCTTTTTAAATATTTATTTATTTATTTATTTATTTTACACAAATATATGTGTCAATTTACGAAATTAATTTTGGGTTATCTGTGGGCTCCTATCGTCAAACCATCCAAATTTATTAAAAATCTGATGTGCTTTATATAGGTATTATAAAAATACTTTGAGAGCGTGTGGAAGCACTAACAATAAATAAATTATGACATACCATCCAAAATTAATTAAAATCGGATGAGTATAGTATTTAAGATATGTTAGTTTGTAAAACTTTAACGACCGACAGGCAAACCGTTAGACTGACATACAGACACACCAAAAATATTCTCTGATGTCTGAAACAAATTTCTACCTTGTAATTTTTGAAATCGGAGACATAAAAATTCCCGCTTCCGTTAAATCAATAATAAGAATGAAATTGCATCATTTTTTTAGTCCTTGAAATAATATTAGAAGAAGTAGAAATTTAATTATTTATCTATAATACATATTTGTAATTTATGTAATATATAATAGTCACAAATATTTATTGTAGTGAATATTGTGATAAATAAATTTTATTTTACTCTAATTGCTACTTTTTTCGAGGTCATAAAGAAGACACTTATCAACCAAAAAATTCTTCTTGTGTCGTAGGTGCTGACTGATTGTCCAAAGTGTCGGCTCACGAAGAAGGAGATATGGGCCAGCCGCCCGGGGCCCCCTGGGTTCAGCGTCTTAGAAGCCTTGCATCTCATCTTGGATTATTCTTAACGCTAGTTCTTTTCACCGTTGCTGGAGGCATCGTAAGTAAATCATTCATGTATTTAGTCGTGATTATTAAAAAATCGATGTATGTATTTATAATCAAAATACCACTGACTCACTGAGTCATCAAGATATATGTCTGGCAACACTGGACCTATGAAATTTTGTAGGTAGGTTTCTCTTAGACCCTTAGGTGCTCAATAAAAAATATTTTTACGTCATCTTGGTTCAAGATAGAGGGGAATTACAGGAGGAAAACCTAAATGTTAACATTAATATGCTTCTCCAGTAGTGGGAATCTGTTACTAATAATGGAGTTTTCCAGATTATACTTAATCTATGGGGGTGTCTAAATGTTCTCGACGGGTAGAATTATTTTTATGTTTCTTGACAGTATTTTTTATTTAAACCTCTCAAACAGAATAAATGTGAATATTTGTAAAGCTGAATACTGTTTTTTTTTTACAAAAGATTTATAAAAATAAATTAATTATAATAATATGGCTGAATTACAATAAAGAAATAAAAATATAAGAAAAAGTCTTGTACTGCACAAATACATCCTTCTTCGAGAAGCATACAACCAGCGATCATAGAATCCTTAAACGGAAAGATTTCCAACTCCCCTCTTTATCTACCTGTGTTAGACTACTAGCGCTCCACGGGAATTTCGGTTAATATTGTAACTAAATCATTTACACCATTCAAAAGATTTCGAGCTTCTTAATTCAAAGAAATAAATTAATAAATTAATTTGTTAAGTTTACTAGATTCGAACCCGGGAACTTTTGCCAGTATTTGTTTATATTTTATAATTCGAGGAATGTCAAAAGATCATAAGTAGTTTACAATTTTAACCGCCATCTGCCCGACCAGCGCTAGTGGTCTTACACCTCTAGAATACTGGAGTTGGATACCCCTGCATACAACCGAATAATTATGTTTATTTACTTCTTCTATAGGTAGACTGTTATCATAGATTTTGTCCCTATTGTTTGATAGTTTCCCTTTGCTAAATATGATAACTTTTGTTTGAAATTGATTAACGTACCTATAAAATTATATTAATATATTAAAAATATCACACTCCATGCACTATATCACTCAGCAATGCATCAGGAATATGTATAAAATTATTTTTACTGTAAATTTCTTATTGAATATTTATAACTTCGACGATTTATCTTTCCCACAACCAAATATTTGTAGACGGAGAAATGTTTCAATAAATCTAATATTGATTCTGGGCGTGACTTGAATTCGTACTGGAACCATTATAGACTTTGATTTGTTGCACAACTGTAATTTCTCTCCATTGTCAGACAATTGGTAAATATCCCAATAATAATAACATTTTTACTTATTATATTCCTTGAGATTAATTATCACCACACACTTGGAAAAAATTAAGTATCTGTAATAGTATTAGTAGTTCATAACACTCTGTGCAATAGACTCTTAGTTTGTATGGTACGTATTTTACTGAAATTCACAATCATTTTTCTAACTTTCGTCGGTTATTTCTCAAAATATGGATAAATAAATGGGTAAAGTTATGAATACTTTTTGAAAGGTAAGTAAATGAGGAAGTTTTCCCGAAAGTGTACTCGATGCACCTACACTGGTTATTAAGTTCTGCCACCACCAAACATATAAAATAATAAAAAGAATATCAATCATTTCAATAAAAATGAATACTCAGCAAATGCTAATCTGAATGAAGAGTACTTTTCTTTTAGAAAATTTTCTAAGCTTTCCAACGATACTAAAATCATTATTCTAGCATTCATATTTTAAGAGCAACAATTCATTTTATGAGACAAGGACGAAACCCCTCGAAATTTCGCTAAATTTGACCTAGTGGCAGAACGGTTAAGAATTGACCTATGGTATATATGGTGTTTTTTTGTTCTATATGAGGTCTACTAACGCCCTATAACTTTTCCAAACTTTATCGCCAGTCACCCTGTATATATTTGCCATTGACATGTTAAGATACATTTTAATTTATGGTTTCATTTAAGAATTACATTTAAAGACTATTTCATTTATTGTTAATGTAAATTATGCAATACTGTTTATCACCTCAGTAAAACTAATACGGAAATAACAAACTATTTTGTAGATCATTGTTGTTTTAACTAATGAAGGTGGTACATTGTTGCAAAGAGTCAACAATGTTCTAATGCTAATGTAATTAACACGAATGAAGCGTCATATTAGGAGGTCGATCTGTAGGAAATATTAAGAATCTTGTAAAAACAAGATTTCAATTTAAAAATAACTTACTGTGCCAATAACTATTTTTTTGGGCCTACTTTTTGGTAAACCCAAGTATTCTAACTAATTAAAAATGTATTTTAACTACAAGAATAAGCACACTATTTGTGGAAATATTATATATAGTTACTGTCGACAGTTTAAATATATATATTTACTGGGGTCCATAAATGGTGAAATCAATTGAAGTTTTAGTCTAATATTTCAATCATAGAATGTGTGTTAGTAAATATCCTATTAAATATGCAACTTAACTCTTTGATCATTTATTAGAAAATGGTTAAAAACAAAATGGTCAAACGGAACGATTTTGACGATGCCGCAAGGTGGGGAGTGCACTTACCGCTTTTAGACTAAAAAAATGCAGGGTGTCCCAGCTAATATGGAACAGCGAAATATCTCCGGAACCATGATAGATAGAAAGATGCGGTTTTCAGGGTTCGATAATGGCTAAAAAGGCGCTTCCAGAACATATGCTAAACATTTTCTGTGTTCAGCACAAGTGTGTGCAATTTACATATTTAAAAAAAATTAATAGGAAGCCAACTTTTTAAGACTGGATCTGGATTCTATGGCTAAAAATAAAAGTTTTTTACTCTTGGAATTTTTTTTGCTCCGTGCATTAGTTTGCCGTCTGGAGAGCCCTGAACGTGCTAAAATTGAAACTTTACGTCCATTTTACAGCTTAACTAATGGATTTAGGAAAATAATTCAAGAGACAAAAAATTCTTATTTTTAGTCATAGAATCCAGAACCATTTTTAAAAACATGCATTATTGATATATTTTTCACTTTATGAGCCCTGCAGAACACCATTTTTTAAGGCTAAAAACAGTTACATACAAGGTATGAATTTTGATTGGATTTGGATTCTATGGCTAAAAATAAGAATTTTTTGTCATTTTATTATTAGGAATTTTCCTAAATCCATTAGTGAAGCTCTAAAATGGGCTTAAAGATTTAATTTTAGCACGTTCAGGGCGCTCCAGACGGCAAACTAATGCACGGAGCAAAAAAAATTCCAAGAGTAAAAAACTTTTATTTTTAGCCATAGAATCCTGATCCAGTCTTAAAAAGTTGGCTTCCTATTAACTTTTTTTAAATATGTAAATTGCACACACTTGTGCTGAACACAGAAAATGTTCAGTATATGTCCTGGAAGCGCCTTTTTAACCATTTTTGAACCCTGAAAACCGCATCTTTCTATCTATCATGGTTCCGGAGATATTTCGCTTCATAAGACATAATCACATAGCTGGTTTTGTCACAGTTTTTTGCTTATAGCTACTTTTGCAACCAAACACCGTCATGTTGGATTGGTGTGCTGCAGCAAAAGCAGTTATATCCAATAAATTAAGCAGTTATAAACTATTATTTATTCCGTGTAGGGACTATAATATTTTTTCTCTTCTATCATATTTTTTTCTGTTTAAAAGAAGATAGAAATGTGTAAAGAAAAGGATATAGATGATTTTGCAGCCTTACTCAGAGTAACTCTATTTTGTGTACATTGTACATAGGATATAGCTGTTTTTGGATCAGTTATGGATATAGCTCCTTTTAAATCCGAGTACTCGAGTACAGTAGGCATATAGCTGCTTTTGTAACCGCACTCATAATTTAATCTAGATTTTAATAGGTTTATCATTTTTTGGAACTGTTTGACTGCAGAACCTTGTAGAGCTTTAAAAAACAAATCCAGGGGTACCAATATCTCATTTTTTCATTTTTATGGATATAACTGCTTTTGGAATTCGGCTACTCATTTGATATTGTATATAATTAATAAACTAATGAATTCTTATTGAGGTGGAAAGATAATTCTATAATAAATGAAAACAATGTATTTAAAGCGAATGGAAGAACGACTGACTGAAGATACATTAAAAACAAATGCAACGAATATTTTTTGGCTCAGGGGCAATAAGTGAAGCCTACAAATACAATACTATTAATTTGATTCAATTTTTTTTTTAATCGTAATATAAAAATACGCATTGCACAAACCAAAGATCTGAATGTTTTTTTCAAAAATAATTTCTTAAATTCCAGTGACTTCCGGCGTTTTGCCCGGTTAGTTCACCAGTTAATTAATCATGTGCTTGTAATTGGCTTATAAAATCATGTCTTTGAATAGTTTATGATTTCCCGTTTGTGGTATAAATCAGTTTTTATACGTTTATTTTAAATAATTTGGCATCTAAAGTTTTACCTTAATAGAAGGTAGAATTCTCTAGTAGATTTTATATTTTAACTTCCAAATTAAAAAAAATAAAATAAAAATAATGTTATCTATCTATATCTATATCTATATCTATATATATATATATATAAAAAAAAAGTCAACGTATGTGTGTGTGTGTTTGTATATGTGTGTGTGTGCATGTTCTATATACAAATCCACAGTATTAGTCCGATCTCGATGAAAATTTGCCTAGTTACCTTCAAAGCAAGGGGAAAATCACTGTCAACATGAATTTTCGAAATTTAAATTTTGGTACACAGGGGTACGGTACAAGTAATGATTACGGGGTCAATGTAATCAATACCCTTCATGATGCAAATGCTCTTTAAGAGTACAATAATTTTTGTCATGTACAGTGTTGTCATATTTTCATTTTGGGGGGGTTAGGATATTTGAATATTAGCTTATCAAAGAGGATGGGAAAATAAGTAGGAGGGATAGAATCTAGATATTCTCGCATAGTTATAGTTATAATAATTTATATGTTTCTTTATGGTAGTTTATTAACTTATCTAATTATAATTACTCTCCGCAGCAAAGCACGGGTATCCAGCTAGTTAACTCTAAATAGGACATCAACATTTTAGTCAGTTTTGGAAATTATTGAAGCTAGTTGAACTAAAAATAATGAATCCATTGTTGTTTAAGTCTTTTGTGTTTAATGTAAATGTATTTAATCTTTAAATGTTACGTCTGGCCTTATACATAGGGAAATCACAAATTTTGTGTGTGTAATGAGAGCTTTTCACTCAAACTAATCCAAATGGCACAGATCTGCCTCCTACCCAGTTTACTACAACTACATGTTGTTAAACACTGACTTATCAATAAAACAAAGTTTAAATGAACTCATCAAAGGAAGTTATTATTAGAAAGAAAAACTATTAGCACCAGCTGTTACTTTTATACAGTGGCAGTGGGTTCGCATCTTTTCCAACGATATTCTTGTAGAAATACGCTTATGAGTTCTTCAAGATGGTGCGTGGATGTAACACAGTTTGAATTCTAGTCATCTTAAATTAGTATGCTTTGTCGTTTAATAACTCTTGATAACATATTTATATATAACAAGGTAAAATCATTGTATCTCAGAGAGCCAACACATGCTTTACACTAAGGTCACATGCACATGTGTCAAATGGCTAATTTCTTATGTCTTTTTATAAATATTAGCTTCGTTAGCTGTTTGCACAAATGCTGTACCAATCCAAAGTGTAGGTTCAAAAGAAACGAATATGCAGTGAAAAGAATATTATAAATAAATGAATGTGATACCGAATGTTATGTAATATTATACATAAATTTGAAAGCTTGTGTTAATTAAAAGCATTTTTAGCAAATAATAGATCTGAAGAAAACCTACACATGTAAGTCCTAACTATCAGAGTCGGCTTTGATTTTGATGGTTGGTAATCAAAATAAAACTTAGAATAGTTTTAGGCTTGTAGATAGCGGGAAACATAAAAAATCTCGTTTTCTTTTAATCAGTTGCCGTACGATGTGTTTAAACACATCTTGAGAAAACAAGATGGCAGAACACGTGTCCGGAGAAGCTATGTTTTAGGGTCAGACTGACTTTGTTTGTTTGTTTATTTCTCTGAACGCGGTGGAGGTGTCAGTCTATGTGTCTTCGCCTGATTTACTAACTCACAAACACTAGTTTTATATAGTCACTCCTTGCTCCATTTTTTAAACTAAGTTTACTCCAGAAAGCAAATGAGGGCTAAGGCTCCTTACTGAAGATGTTTCAAGAAAATCATGAGCGCATTGTGTTCTAATTCAAGACGGAAAGCTTTACATTCTGTGCCAAGTATTTAACAAGAAATTGAAAGCTATCATATAGCTTATTCTGTTATACATGAATGGAAAAGGTATCTCATCTTAATTCTATAATAATTTTAACATACTATTTATACGTAGAAAAGTTTATATCAACTATAAGATAGAAAGGAACTCTCTACAAATATATCATCCATATTTTAACTCCGGCTTCCGGTCACCTAATTAATGATTTATTACGCAGACCTGGTTTGGACGGGAAGAGACCAAATGTCGTCACAAACGCTGTTTAAAGAGTTAATTAAGGTGGCCTTTAATCTTCTATGGCCCAACCCTTTCCCTTGCACTAATGAAAGAATTAATGAAGTTTCCTTCCGTAATTCATAACTATTTTTCCTTTAAAATTAGTTGAATCAGGTGAAATTTTTGTTAACACATTTTTACTTGTTGAGATGTGGACAAAGCACACATGAGGGGGTAAATACACTTGCAAAGAGACGGAGGAGTTTTAAATTACCTAACTCAGACTATATATTATATGGCAGATAGTGATCATATTCTATACGCTCACACCTGTCTTTCTTAATAGTTGTTTCTAATATATTGCATATTATCGACAAAAATCATATTTATTGATTATTCTATTCATGTACCTACTCTTTACCCTTAATGCTGTACACTGATTTTCTATGATACGTAATAAGTATAGTTGTTTCTTTTTAGAGGAATAGTATCCCATATTAAACTATATAAAACCAGATTTCTTTTGATAATCTACAATAATCTGGTAAGAAACTAATATGACGTCTTCCTGTTACGCCGTTTTCAGTGACGTAATATTTCTGTTTTTTTTTTTTTTGTTCTTTTTTTTCAATAATTCCGACTTAACTCTTCTCAAATCATTTCGAGATAGAAGAGAGAATATACATCGATGGAAATAACGTACACAAAGTGGAACTCGATGTCTATAGGACACAGATAGTATAGGAGTGAGAAATGTCAGGTGAATTGTTTACAAGAGCTTGCCAGATTGATACTAGGCAGGGATATATACCAAACTACACCTCCAAACTCTATCGTCTAATTTTAATTGAGTGCACGGCCAGATATTTACGAATGGATGCGGAGGTCTTTCATTCACTACTTGGAACCTGCTAATGGGAAACTGTATTCATAGAAAGGAATGTAGTTGTTGTAAACAAGAAACAAACTTAACTATAAGTCTTAGAATCTCTGTCATTATTCTTCATCAACATTTTTTTTTTTTTTTTATCAAACATTCTTTATTTTCTTTTTATTAATTTTTTTTTGATAAATAAAAAAATAATATAAAATAAAAAAAGTGTAGTCAGTTACAAATATATGCCTTAAGAAATAAAAGTACTAGGTTTAAGAGAAAGAAACAAATTAAATTTTCTTCGCCACAGGGATCGAACCGCGTAATGCTTATCTTTAATGGCAAATGATCTAATCCCCAACAATAATTACTTAATAACTTAATGATTATCAATAAGTTAACATAAAATAAAGTGTATTCCGTTACAAATACATGCCAGTTACAAATATATGCCTTAGAAAATTATATGACTAGCTTATTTTTTTTCAGAAGAAACTTTAAGGGAGAGAAACAAATTAAATTTTCTTCACCACAGGGACCACATCTCATATTGCTAATCTTTAATACCACATGATCTAATCCCCAACAATAATTACTTGATAACTAAATGATTATCAAACCCACTAAATGTAATAATATATAAATTAAGTATGTATTATAGTTAAGCGTTTTATTGTTTCGTAATTTCATTTATACATATTCACACCTGGTAAACTGAACTCTTGAAGTTTTGTGACCATATACTCTCGACTTCTTTATCAAAATCTCTGGAAAATTTAATTTCATGGATAGAAATCTCCTAAAGTGATAATACATCTTTTTGTAATGTAACTTTAAAGAAACAAAGATAAAAGGAATGTTCAACAAACAATCAATATTGCAAAACAATATCATCTTTACTACCTTAGAAATTAAAAATAATGTAAACACATATTTAACTTTTAATTATAGCTTGTCTCCTATTAGTCCAAGGTACCTGTATTATTTTAACCTTGGATTTAATTTCGTGCTGTTAAATTTTATAGTAGTTTTATTAACAGTACTCAATCGTCTCGTTAACTTGTTCCTATAATTTATAAAGCTAATCTTCGGAAGTATAAATCTGCAACAAAAAATATATATTTCAACAAAAAACAAGTTCAATTCATATTAAAAACTGCATAGTTATACACAACTGCTGTGAATAAATTTGAATAGCTGGACGTATTTATATCGCTTATAAGCGATAGCTACATTTTTGCTTCCAATAAAAATTCCAAGACAGAAATCCCCTTCAGACATCTAAGAATATTTTTGTTCCGTGTGTCTGTCAGATTGTCGATCTGTCGGTCTGTCGCTCAATTTTTGAGAAATACGTATCTAAAAAACTACTTGTCCGACGTTAATGAAATTGGAATAATACGTCATAATTAGCCAATTGCTGGTCCCATATAAGTGTCAGCCTTCTACACCTTTTTGTTTCTCTTCTACATGCGCATACATCTTCAAAAGTACTTATCTGATTTTTATGGAATTTGGATGGTTTGCCCCCAGATTAATTTCAACCATCTACGATTTATAAATTTTGCTTAATTGATACTTTAATTTAATTCATGAAATAAATCAAAACAATTTTGACAGGATTTAAGAATGGGGGTAAAATTAAATATTTTGACAAAAAATGGTTGTAAAAGGAGTCCGGTTTTTTGTCTTTCGTGTGACTTAACGTCGGGGTTTCCTTTACCTTTTACCGGCACTGATAATGGCCGAGAGGCCGAAAGCTAGTTCTGTAAAATGAACACGATTCTGTGGAGAGCCTTTCCAGTTTTTAATTATTTCATTGATATCTCTTCCATTTGTGCTATCAATCTTTTTAATGTTTTGTAATTTTTACGGTGTAATATAATTGTATAAAATAAAACTATATTATCATTGCGTTTCGTATAGTCAGTCAGGATAGAAATATCTATTATTAATTTATTCTAATTTAAAGTACATATATACTGTTTATATGCTTTTACTTTTAAGGATAAAAGTAAGGGATGTAATGAATGCAACAAAACATTACTTTTTGTTAAATGTTTTGAAGAATTTTTAAACAATCGTGCCAAAGCTATAAATAGGTTAGACTGAAAATCTCAACGAATGTTTATGGTTGATTTTATAGCAGTCCATAAGTCTTTCTGCTGATTTTACACTCCTCAATCCGACCGCCTTATTTCCAGTTATAACAACTTCATCTCCTCGAGTCTTTTAATAAACTAGTGACGTTTGTCAAATTTTCCATAGTCTATAACAACCACTTTTCTTCTGCCCACTTCATCTTAAAATAGAAAATTGTTTATGGTGATTTCATCTTCTCCTTTTCTTTTTCTTTATTAGTTATTAAGTCTCTAGCCACAACTGTCATATAGATTTGTGTTTTCAACTTGTATATTGAATGGTTTTTCGTTGTCTGTCGCCTTTTTACTCCTATGCATCAATGTATTATTAGAAAGATAGCGGAGTTATGTAGAAAAAAAAAATGAAACTGTGTGTGAAAGATATGCTTTAAATAATTATATTATATGAAAAACAATAGATATTTTTACTCCTCTGCTACATCTTATAATGTATTAAAATAGACTGCCAGTTAGAGTGGCACATAGCTTCCTCGTATACAAGCAGGTTATTTAATTGATTTCATATTTTTACAAGCCATTATTGCCTAATTTATTTAATTGTTTCCCCCGTTTTTAATATATGTCATATTTGTTGATTTTTTTTTTTTAAATGAATTAAAAGTATCAATTTTGCAAAAGTTAAAAAGACGGTTGAATTATGCCCTACCATACGAATTTCATTAAACTCTGACGATTAGCTATTAAGATATTAGCAAATTTCAGCGACAGTCCGACAGACATACAGACCTATAGACAGACCGACTGTCAGCCACGGAACCAAAAATGTTCCCTGATGTCTGAATCGGATTTCTGTCTTGTAATTTTTGAAATTGGAGACACAACATTTTCGTTATTCAAACAATTACGTGGCTTCCGTTACCTTTGGTAAGCTGGGAGAAAAATTATTTAAGAATAACATTATTCTACTAAACCAGCACTGAATAATTGAGTTACAGTTTATAGTATCCTCAAATACCGATACTAACCCATTCTGTAAGAGAAACACTCTAGCATTATATCTTATTAAAAATTGGTAATTGTTATTAATAATGTATTTAATATTTGATTTCTTAAATTTAATTAAAAATATTCAAGGTCTTTGGGGGTCACCTAGAAAGTGCCCAATTGAGCGGAGATTCTGCACAGCCTGTGCTTATGTAGTATGTAGATTAGAACAGTATATTTGAGTGATAACCAGCAAAATGTTAACCTTTAAAAAAATTAACAATATTTTTATTTTTATTTTTTTAACATTGGTCAGTGAAACCCTACAGCCATATTACGAGTATATTTGCAACTGCTTATTGGGTTGTTAATTTATGTACATACTTGGATTAATTTAGAATATAATTAAATTTAATAAATAATTTATTAGAATATATGCTTGTAAGTGGAGATTGACTGAGATAAGTAACATCTCGGGGAATTATTTGCGGGGATTCTTTTGTTTGCGTGTAAAAGGACAAACATGTGATTTACCTGTAGAAATTGTTAACCCGTTATTTGATGCCCAATCAATTGCAATAGTCACTTGGTTTAATTCGTTAGAGACTTCCTTCGCTATTAGCAATAACATAAAAAAATATACCATCGGCATATTACAATATTTTAATATTTCTGACAAAATAGGAGTCTAGATCAGAGACCATTGCCGTATACAAAAGAGCTGATAGAAATCTGCCTTGTAGAAGGCCAATAAACACCCGTCTTGAACCGACTGTTTTGCCGTTGATTGGCATTGTAATATAGCACCCGCAGTCAATAATTTTAGAATATTTCAGGCTATCGTAGGGATAGAACCAGCGGTACTAAATTAACATACTTGAGTGCAATTGAATAAAATCTATGAAACAAAAATGTCAATTTTTAAAAGTTAACATTTTGCTGCCCCCCCCCCCCCCCCCTAATGCTGTTCCAACCATATAAACACGGGCTGTGCATAACCTCTGCCTTTCTTACTTACTTAATCTCGTCATCTTGTACCGCATGGTGTAGAGTGTTGAGGATTGACAAATAGATCCATCGGAATCTATCTTCTGCCAGTCACGGGGCTTCATTCCAGGTTACTCTTCGCTCTTGAAGTGCGGTTCTGACATTGCCTTCCCAAATAGGTCTTCTTCTTCCTCTTTTGGATCTATTTCCTTGTCGTTTTGCTTCGAACGCTTGATCTAAATGCCTTGAATTAAATTTCTCCAAATTTGTTTTTTAACAACCGTTTATTTTCAACGCAATATACTCGTATGTGCACAATCTCCATTCAATTAGGCAATTGATAGTTTACCCCCCCCCCCCTATATATGTAAAGGTTTCTCTTTCTACTGCATCCTTTGCTTTCTTTTGACAACTCTCGGATAACCAGTGTATAGCCTTCGTAATTATTAATATGTTGTGTGTTTTACATTATTTTAAATTGACTGTCAGTGTTTAATATTGTTATATCTGTTTTACTTACTGTGTTGGAATTTACTTCTAATTTCATTCTTTTGTAGAATAAGATCACTTAAATGACCTTACATGTATTATATTATTTAATATGATATATAAAGCCCTTATATAAATATATATTATTTAATGCCTTAAATAATATATATTTTTTAACTTTTCCTGAAAAGTTGTTACTGATTCTAATTATTGTTGTTAATAATTATTAGCAGTAATAAAGAACAAAACAGGATTTCTTTAGAGATCAAACTACCCAAGTAAACCTAGCAAAATAATATGTGGAATATTGGGTAGTTTTACCAGGTACCTCACGAATGTACCTAGTATGAATACAAATTTACCTTTTACATCATTAGTATTTAAATAATGATTATTATTAACTTGATTCTATCACACTTTTGTACTCATAGGTTCACTTATAAGATTCATTCTAAGGATTACCCCTATAAGTAGGTAAATTCATTTGTTATGGGATTATTTCGTATCCCAATTATATTTATATATATATATATATATATATATATATATATATATATATATATATATATATATATATATATATATATATATATTAGTAATAACAATACTGTGCTTGCACACTCACTCAAATGGTGTATGTATATATATATATATATATATATATATATATATATATATATATATATATATATATATATATATATATAATAAAAAACGAGGACACTTCAGAAGACTCTAATTTAAGTAATTCTAACCAGACTACGCCCTTTCCCTTAATATTACATTTAACCATTTTTGGGAAACTTTAACACTCAAACAATGAAAAATAGTATTAAATTAACAAAGTTTTAAGTATTATATTTTTCTAAGGTATTTCCAAGTTTAATTTTCTTCTATTTATAAATGCAGTCGGTTTTATTTTAAGATCAGAAGGTATTTTACTACTCTTCCAGTCCATCGGTTCATAAATATTTGGTAATCGGGTTATAAATCAGTGGGGTTGTCTTTTGATCGACGAGGTGTTGCTCGAGATTTCTTTAAAAAAACTATTCATTTTCATTTACAAACGATATAATGAATGTGGGTAGCACTGAAGCTTTTCTTTCTTTGATAAATAAAATATAATGTTAGAGTTCCTAGTATGAAACTGTGATTTTAACTTAAACTTTTCTTAAAAAAAGTCCTTCTAAAAAAGAGGTGCTTTGTCAAAATATTGAAGCATTGATAAACAGTTTGCAGGTAACTGAAGCATTTTAATAATTTTTTTTTTTTGTATTTTTTCTTTGTACGCTATTAATAATAGAACCTATTTATATCGGTTGTTAGGCCAAACTGATTGTCCCTACTTACAGATATTTTAGAATATTTAAGTTATGTATAAATTATATTAGTAGACATTTTCTTATTGACGTTGGATGAGGAGTAGAAATATAAACAGTAGGCCACTAATTCATATTTGATACGTTTCGGTATTTCTTTCAAAAACCATCTTCAGTCATATTGATTTATTTACTATAAAAAAACAAACAGTAAAATTTATAAATATTTTAACTCTAATTGAAAAGTCTCAATAATATTAATCTTAATTAAGTTCCATATTTATTTATTATTTTTATCAAATTGTAATTAAATGTAAAATTAATTGTTATATTACATAAAATAAAACCATGAAAAAACGTTAACAATACTTACATAGTCCACTAAGAAAACATCTATCTCTGAGAGGGCGCACAGTGATCGAAAATTCAAATTTAGCGGGACAAAAATGAAAATTGTATAATAGTAAATTTTTCTTTTTTTCTTTCTATTCCCTCTATGGAAAGAAGCTTTGTAAGTGCAACTCCATCTTTTTTCACCATATATTCACTATTCAGAGCCTGTGGAAACGTATTTGTAGGCCACTCAGCGCACATTAAATGTGGTAAAAAAAAAATGTTAGTCTCTTTGGATGGTGCAAATTGTATCGATGATTATGCATTGAGAAAAGTATTATTTCTTTATACTTATTTTAATAATATTGTTTTTGTTCAACTATCATCAATAAAAAAAAAAAAAAAAAAAAAAAAACAAACGGGTACTTGGTACCTCGGAAGTTTTCCTCACATAGGAGGCCACTATTATAGAGGACTCTCCTGCTCATTTATTTAATTATTTGAATTTTAGCGGTATTTTGACAGATGTAAACAAACTTAAGTATCGCACTAATTAATAATTATGTTCGCTTATAACTTTTAAACTAATAAATGGAATTTCATCGGGTTTTTGTTATATTTGTTCCTTATTTTTTACCGGTTCCAACGATATGCTATACATCAAAAACGTATTTATACTTTTGGTATTATTAACCGTCAAAGTTTCAAAATTCAAAAATCGATATCTTCAAAATGGCGGCCAATATAACAATGAAATTTGGTGGATTTGATTGACATACGCAGAGTGGTACATTCAAACCAAATTTCAACTCGATCAGACCACTTTTCGATTATTTAAATTTTTGCTGACTCAGCAAACTGGGTTCAAGATGGCGGAAAATGTTGCTTTTCTGGGCAGCAGCACAACTACGTGTAAAGACTCATTTTTGTACCAACTTTTAACTCAAAAACTTAAAAACTGACTGACATCCAGCTAAAAACCACTTTAATCGTCGGAGAAGGTGAGGAAAAGTAAAATTATTACACTTATAAAAAATATACTTCAAGATTTCAAAAAAGAGAATTATGATTGTTTTAAAAATTAATGGAGTAGAAAAAATTTTGAGTATTGAAGAAATACTAAAAGTAAATTTTATTTCATTTCAAAACTATAAAAGTTAAATATATTAAAAAAAAATAAAAAAAAAAAATTTAAAAAAAAAAAAAAAAAAAAATATATATATATAATATAATATAAAATATATTATGTATTTAAAAAAATAAAATATATTTATATTTATATATATAAATTAAAATAAGAGAAGAAAAAACCAGAAACTTAGATATGCAAAAATACAAAAGTATATACTCAAAATTTCTATGAAATCGCCATGTATCTTAACTATAGGCAAAAATATGCAGTAAAAGTAAAATTATTCTATGAGTAGACAGTTGAAAGAAAGTATCCAATGGTATAACTCATAATAACTTTCAATAACTCAGAAGTTCTATAGCAATAATGAAAAACTTTTTAAAATAATTATACTTTTTAAGATGAGGAGTAAATATTACAAATATTCCTATAAAAAACTTTATAAAATTGCAATGTATAATGATTAATTTCCTTTTCATACCTTGTTGACAAATTATCATACTGAATGGTTGTAAAAAAATACTTTAAGACAACTAATAAACGATGTGTTAACTACAGAGAGAATTAATGGAATACAGATAAAAGAAATTATATCATTATAACACTGCTTCTGCTAGCTACAAAGTACTGTCTAATGAAAATATCAAACAAAAAAACGTCATATTTTTATATCTGGACATATATGGTCTTTATATCACGTTTTACACAATAATTAGATGAGTATTGTAAATCTATTTTTGTCCCGCTAAATTTGAATTTTCGATCTCTGTGGGGCGTCTAGAGTTGTCAAGATCAAGAGTTATTTTTAATAAATAGTAAAAAATATTAAATTTCGTCATAATATAAAGTAAAATTATAAAAAATAAAAATATTTACAAAATAAAAAGAACTTTTAATATACTACGTTTTAAAATTTTATATTGACTAAATAAAAAATCAATATGATACATGTCAAAATGAAGATTGTAAATATGGGACATGTCAAAACAAATAAAACAACTTGCGGATTTTTTCCGAACTAACTTTCCATACAGCAAAATTTGCTGAAAACGAATTAAATTCTGCCGAAAGATGATTAAAATAATGCATTGTCATCGTGTTCTAAAGCTATTCTGAAAGTTTAAAATATTAACGGGATATTAGTTAAAATTCGATTGCAAGATTTGTACTGGACAAACAAACAAGAAAGTAAGCTAATAAAAACGTAGTAATTTAAATAAAAAGTATTGTTTTTTCTGTTATATTAAATAAATCAATACGACTGAAGATTGTTTTTAAAACAAAAACCAAAACGTACTAAATATGAATTAGTATCCCACTGTTTTAAGTTCTACACCTCATACGTCAACAATAAGAAAATTTCTACTTATGGAATACTAGGGTGTATCATATTAATGATTAATTAGTAATAATTAACCTCTGTAAATTATATTATAAATATTCACAATATTTATTTATTTACCTAAATTCTATGTGATTACAAAAAGAAGACTTTGTTCATTGTAAATTGCAGTTTAGAAGAGAAAGTGTTGGACAGAAGCCACGTATTATGATTAATAGATGAACATAGTAGACTGACAATTCAATCTGTCTCTTTAACTGTTAATCCGTTTGTGACTTTACAACCAACCAATGCCAGATTCTTTGATCATATTTCAGTTCCGCTTGACATTTTCACACTGATGATTTCAAAATAGAACGGAACTTCTTGGAAAAATCTATAGCTCTTTTGAGGAATGTATTAGACCAGATATAATATCTTTCTTTTGAAATATTTTGTTAACACAGGAAAAACTGGATAAGGGGAATCTGAACTTTACCGTATTGCAATAATAATTAGACCACAATAGTTTTACTATTATTGGCTAATTCATATTGTACGTGTCAGAGAAATTTCCTAAAGGGTGGTTAGAGGTAGTTAGATGTGGTTAGAGGTAGTTAGAGGTGGTTAGATGTGGTTAGTGGTGGTTAGAGGTAGTTAGAGGTGGTTAGAGGTGACTCTAAATCTCGGTGTGGCAAGTACAATATGAATTTACCCTATTATTAACATGAGACAAGTGTTTTTATAGAGAAGATGACTTCACCGAATATTTTCATGCATAGCTACGTAGAAAGAGTAAGAAAAAGGAACCTTCGTCATATTAGCTATTTTTCAAAAGAAAATACAAAAGACTGTATATATTAGATAAACGAAATAAAATAAAACTGAGGTAAAAGAAACAAGGATCGTGCGGTATATTTAGGCCCAACTATAAAGTGTCTTTGTTTTATTTTCTTTTTCCTTCTATGATTTAAAAATGTTCTCAGAATATAAGCCGGAGTTTATTTTTAAAAGGTTTCATGAACTTTTTGAATAAACAAATTTATGTAAATCGTTAAAAAAAAGGCAGAAAAAGAGGTGGATAACTTAAAAATTTTGCCAAAAAGGTTTTTTTTTACGTGTTGTATAAACGTTCGCGTTTTTTTTTGACGTTTAACGTGCAATCACAACGAATTCTTCCTTTCAATATTTGATTTACGGTGTCAAAACAGTTTCTGGCCGTCATCCAGGATAACGCTGTATAAATTGGTTTTAAGAACGATGCCACGTTTATATAGTCTTGGTCTGTCCCTAAACATTTTTTTTCTTTTAGTTTTCCGAGTGTAAACTTAAGCTAAACCTAAACTATACTTTTACAAAAATAATTAGTTTACAAACATTTTAAAACTAAATTTTTAATTTTTTGGGGGGAAAAATGTCTGAGTTTTTACGAAATATGAAATGGTCTTAGGATGTAAATAATTATGTAAAAAATAACAAGATATTTATTTTCTTAACTAGTAATTTTCCATTTTTTATCATTTTTATAGGGATGTCTATTGTACCAAGTCACATTTTTAAGGGCATAAATAAAAAAAGAAACTACTATTAGACAGAATAATTTATTGCTTTTATAGTTACAAATACTATCTACTGATTTGTTTAATGTGTAATGAATTTAAATCTGGGTTTGAGCATATATATCGGGTATTGAATTTATTTATCCGAAACACGGTAGTAGGTATTCAATTTTCACTACATAGTAGACCAGGTGGACAGGAAATGTTGGATCAACTGCTCTGTAAAATATTATTAGGTATTAATATTCCGTAAATGCTATTACTATAAGGCGCAAAAAAGCTTAAATAAAATAATTATGTGGAGCTTAAAATTAATTATATATAATATAGTTGGTAAAAAGAGATAATACTCTGCATAATGGGAAGTCGTTTTATTTGTTTTCCTACAGTTGACCGATAAAGTGGTTGTTATCGCACTCAAAATAGTTCGCAAAGCAGCAGATTCCTGCACTTACTACTTTACCGCACTCGTTTTACTTTACCACACTCCAGTGTTTCAATTTACGAACATAAAGAACTTAAATCTAAACAATGATTAAATAATCCAAATGATAATAATAATAACAATGACAACTAATGATTATTTTTTTAACTAACTACATGATTTAAACACTATATATCAAATATAAAAATGTTAAAATATAAAAAAGTAAAGATAGACAATCTAAAAAAAAAAGAATCACATGTGATGAGTAAGCGTTATGACGAAAAATAATAACAGCGCTTGGTCAGGTTTGCTGGATCAGGCAAAAAAGGCAACACTGGCTATAAACAGAACAGCTGGTTTAGTTGTTATTGCAAAACCTTTTACATGTTGATGAACACTATTATTTTATATTTTATTTACAGATTAAAACTAACTGTAGGAAAATTTAATGTGCAACTCGCGCTTAAAGTGTCTTTGCTGCACTCGAGAAACCCATCCGCCCTCGCCAGCGGCTCGTGCGTAAATATCGTGTGCATCTCTCTAATGCAGCAAAGTTCCACTTTGCGCACTAGTTGCACAAATAACTATGTATTTTCTTTCTATGGTCGTTCCTTAAAACATGTTACGCTTTCAATATTTCCCTGTGATTATTAAGTTAATTTATGAATTGATTAAATATTTAAAAAAAAAAAATGATAATCCTCAATTACACATTTCACAATTGACGTGACGACATGTTTAGTTATTGGTACACATATTTTTCTTAATATCTTTGACTGAAGTAGTACTTTTTGTACTTAAGTAACAAGTATTGAAGTGGGAAATACTAGTATGATGATCACCAGGTCTAGGAGAACATTTCTGCTATCACTACGTACCTAAAGAATACACATTACTTAAATTTAACTTATATTTAGGAAGCCAGGTGATCAAGTGTATTCTAGGGTAACAAACTTCTTAGCCCGAGTTCTTAGAGAGAACAATGGATTGCTAAATAATATCCATACGGAATCCAGTTTTGTACAATTTTTTATTTAAAGTGGATGTATTATGTCAATGTTCTGCTCTTGTAAAAATACTTTCTGATTTAAACTCTCTACACTAAAAACTATTTATTATACTATGTTTAAATTCTAAAATATTATAAATTGCCCATTGTTGTGAGGTGTTCAGGGAACTTGAATCGCCCAACGAACTATCGACACTGAGAAAGCTGTCGTCTTCTCTTCGTAGACAACGTCAACAATTTCTTTTAGAACTCCAGAATGTGTCGACAGCTCCTCCTCAGTACTTGGAAGGACTTCTTCAAACTTATGAGGTGTGATTTTCATTTTACCATATATTAATTGATACCTATTAGTAATCGATTAAGTCATTAGTCGTAGAAGGGCTTACCGTCGACATTTGCGTATTACATATTTACTTAATTGGATCTAGAGGCCACCAGAACGACTCACTGGTTATCGATTAAAATTCACCTATAGCAAAAGAACATAGTAACTCTAGGGTTTCAAGAATTGCCAAGAAATCTCCGTAGAAGCGAATCACCTCTATAAATAGCCATTATTTAATTGATTATTAAGTAAATGTCATTATAGTTATTGTCATTCGTTATACCCTATCTGTAGTGGGGTAAAATTAAGGGTAGTTTAATGTGAAATTTAATGTGAAAAAAATAACCTTCTATCTTCTATATCTATTTCTTTTTTTATATAATTTTGTAAAACATTTAGAATTTATGTGATATTCAATTCAATGGGCTGCCAGACGTCCAATGGCTGAAGTCACTAGACGTATAAGGCATATGAAAAAAAAAAAAAACACAATTTAGAATTTGTCGAAAAGACATACCAGCAACAAACAGTAGTTTCAAATAGCGTGAAGTGATAGCAAGTAAGGAAAGGAAAACAAATGTGACATCATTGATAACATTATCTATCTTTATTTAGCACTGCTCCCCTTGTAAAGTATCGACAGACTATTTATTTGATGATGAATTTAATTGAAAATAATTTTTCTTTTTAATCTAATCATAATTTAATTATGTTCTTATCTATCTTTGTCTTACTTAATAAGTATTTTATTCAACCACTAAGCTTTACATATTTATTGATAAATCTATACACATTTATAAAAACATATTTTGAATAAGATATAATAGTTAACTAGGAGTGCTAAAGTTATTTACTTGGTCTGGTTTGAGATTATAACTTCTAGGATTTTACCTGGAATGGGTTACTATTTTACTTTTCCCTAAATGTTGGAATAAAGTGTTATGCTTGAATAGATTTCAGCGAAGGAAGCTGTAGAAAAGGGTATAGAGGTGCCACCAAAACCAGACGATGTACCAGATAACCATGCCAAATGGAATTATCTACAGGCTATATTCTTCGCTTCAACCGTACTAACAACTATAGGTAAACAACATAAGTAATGAGGCTTGTATGATATTTTAAAAATTAGTCTAATAGTTATTTATATTTAAGTTTATTCCCCTTTTCTATTTATTTTTGTTTAACCTTTTCTAAAAAGGTTATCACAGGCGAGTATTTGTTTACTTTTATCCTGCCAAATTACATCGTAAAAGGTTTTATGAAAAAGAGTATGTGAAAGCGCGCAGAAGTCCATAAAATTATTTTCAATCATAATAACTATCATGATAAACTTTTGAAGGAAATCTAATCTAGAAGAAATGACATTGTCCTTCCCAACAGAAAAGTCTTTCTACAAGGCTGATAATTTGTTCAAACATGATTTCCTCTTAAGAAGATCTTTCGATGCAGTCGATCTTTTGTGGTATCGCACACACGACCCGATTGATGGTGACAGTGAGCAACGTCTGCAAGGGCTTGACGAAGCGGATTTAAGTAAGATCGAGCGGACTGTTGAAAACTGTCCAGACAATGAAATTGAAAGTTCGTTTCAGCAGGTTCTAAAACAACTAATAGAACTTCAATGTGAAACAGAGATATATGATTTTTATTATGAATTTCACTACGCGGATATCGTTGAAGTAGTAAAGGACGACCATTTAATACAAAGAATGAGTGATATAGTTCAAGATTTAAGGGTCATAGAATCTGAGGAATTATCTTCTGATTATGAAAAATTCTGGGATCATGTTTATGAAAAAATCGCACTAAAAGCCATCATTTCACCTGAAGTTTGGGACACTAACAGTTCATCCAATGCACACTCCTTCAAAAAAACTAACACTAAGAGTAAAGTACTGTCAGACACCAGCGACGTTACCATCTCTAGAGGCAGAGAGGTGATAAAGCAAATGAAACCTGATGAAGCGTCTTTGATGAATGCCCGTTTTCTTCTCCAGCAACTGAAGGACAAAGGTCTAGATGAGGATCGTTTGACATACGTAAATATATTTGCTGAAGAAGATGAAGAGGAAGATGTGGAAGCGGAATACTCGTCCAGCGGAACCCTTTCTACCGAATTGGAAGCGACTACTTCTCTGGAAGCGTCTGGATCTAAGCTGACAGAAATTAGTTTCGAAAAGGACTCTCCTATGGAATCGGAAACTGGTATGAAAGATCCTTTTAAAGACAGGAGTTTTGATACTCTTTACTACGTAGTCAGACTCATTTATGAGCATTTACAAGCATCGTCTGACATGTACTTTACTGATGCCCCAATTATTTTATTAGAAAACGATTTAGTTCTAGAAATGAAAGAACGTGAGTTAAAATACCTAACTCACTATAGTAAAATTTTAAACCAGTCTTTAGTTAAAACTGTTGAAATTTCAAACGAAGGGCTGAGCAGTCGAGCATTTCGCCATGGGTTGTTGATGATGACCGATGAACTTGTGAGCCAGATGGAAAAAGTGAGACAGGAAGGCGTAGCAACGAATATAGACACAAGAAGGTATTCGGAGTTTACTTACAGTATCATGAGAGCTCCTAAAGTAGAACTAAGTGACTACAGAAAATTGGTTACCTTCGATATGAAAACTGAAGAAATTAAGAGTATAGGCCAAAAGAGAAAAATTAAACATTTCAAAACCATGGTATGTCTTGCTGGTAGAACTAAACTTAGGCGATACGATTTTAGTGAGAAAGTAACAGGTGAATTAAACAAAATTCGATTTCCTATTCAACGAATTGCTAATCTTACCAAAACTGCCCGAGAACATGCTACATTGACTGTTAACGGATACTTAGAAACATTGGTTAATCTGACAAAGAAACGAATGTTTTACGAAGATTATCCCGATGACTTGTATAGAAAAATGCACGACACTTTAGATAAAACCAATTCTGTTATAAAGGATGTCGAAGAGATGAAGAAAATTTGTGCTGAAGCAAATGCTGAGTTAGCTAAAAAAGCTATATACAAACCACTGGGTAGAGTAAGGATCGCTGGTAAAAATGACGGAGTTCTCGACGTCAATAGCATTAGACAACCGAAGTCTGAAACTGGATCATCAACACAAATCTCAAATACTGAAACTTCAAAAGATCCCTGCTATACTTCTGGTCTTAATTTAATATTAAAGAAAATAGACCGAACTTTTGAAAAAACCGTAATGCCCTCCAAAGTAGAAAAAACGAGCAAAATCGACGAAGATCTCACAAGTAATAAAGACTGTTTCGAAAGTCATGGATTTCCAAGACTATTTTCACCCTCAGGCCTTAGGAAACGTTCAGAACTAATGACTGAAATCCAGTAAACTAAATAATATGACTTTAAAAAGATGCTGTGTGGAAGAAAAAGAAATTCAATTTAAAAAAGATGGAATCATTCAAGATTAAAAAGTACTTTATATTTTAGTACGTTTCCTTACTCACACATGCTCACTCTAATATCATAATATAAATGTTGCCCTTTTTTTCTTTAGACAAATATAAGTATTATATTTTATAAAATCCAAATACCACTCACTCACAGACTCATCACGATGTCTCAAGGACCACTGGATCTATGACCATGCTCGGTTCATGCTCCGTGTGGACGGGGTTAACAACTCGGGTCGGGCCGAACAATATGAGCCGACTCCCTCCTCTCATTTTGGACATATTTATTTAATTATAAAGGAAACTTTCTTATTGTTGTTGATTGACTGATATTACCTTCCTGACTGTTGTGAGGTCCGGACACTATTGGTCATGCGGCGCGTGGTAATGCGCCACTCTCCTCTTTTGCCGAACGGGAACGCATGCTCATTCGGGGCGAATGCTCAAGTGCCCACCTTAAGAAATCTTTTTACGGTACACCATCTTGATTCAAGATGGAGGACGGTAAAATGCGAAATTTACCGACTTTTAAGCAACTTCTTTCAAAGGGTTTTTTTAATCATTCACCGTCATGAATTAATGTTGGTGGCAACTGTATGCATTTTAAAAATAGTCTGCCATATAGCTAGCTCGCATCCTACCACGTACTTTATAGATGTTATGCTTTCAGAATGCATTATTGTCGAATTTGTTTGTTTCCCTTTAAGTATGTCAAAATTGTTTCTTTTTTTTTACTGGCGGTTGAAATTAATAAAGGGCCATCTGTGGATTAACTTCGACAAACCATCCCAACTTCCTAAAATGCAGATGACTACTTATGTACACATGAATGTAAATAAATGTATGTTTGTGAGTATGTGGATGAGACACAACTGGCACAGGAAGGTTGAAACTTATAAGGGACCAACAATAGGCTAATTATGTCTACCCTCCAAATTTCATTAAGACAATTAGTTTTTAAGATATGTCAGTTCGCTGAAATTGAACGACGACAGACAGGCACGAGACATGTCTGAAACTGTCTGAAACTGATTTCTGCCTTGGAATTTTTGAAATCGGAGAAATAAAAAATACTTGTTTTTCAGAACGATCACATGGCTTCAGTACCTTCGGTAAGCTCGAAAGCAATGGGGAAACAATTAAATTAATTAAGTAATAATGGGTTGAAAAAGCATTAGATTAATAAAGAACATGATAGGATGCGAGGGAGCTATGTAGCTTTACTTATAAAAAGTTAGTAAAATCTGGAAGAGATAGTTTTCAACTTATCAATTTATCGACTTATATAATAGTAGTAGTGAGCTTAAAAAAATGTCTGCAAATATTAAACCAATCAAAGGTTAAATACAACAAATGAATATGCTGGTAACAAAATGGGCATTCTATAATCAATTACTAGCGGTATTGAGAGAAGTTTTATCGATGGGAATATAGAGGCTAAAATGTGTTTTTACATATTTATTTTTAGCTATGCATTACGGATATTTATTTGCTGTTTCAGGGTATGGGAACATAGCTCCGGAAACGGTTGGTGGAAGAGTATTCTGCATGTTGTTTGCCCTTATAGGCATTCCTCTGTGTGTTTCTGTACTGGCTGATTTGGGTCAACTTCTCGCAGCTTCTTTACCCAGAATGCCAAGACCACCCTTGCGCTCGCCTGCACTCAAATCATTAGCTACAGCAGCACTTCTCGTGTCTTTGCTTATACTCTACCTCTCTGTCGGTGCTGCTCTTTTTATGGTTCTTGAAAACGAGTGGACATTCCTCGACAGTTTTTACTTCTGCTTAATTACTATGACTACGATTGGATTTGGAGATCTTGTACCACGTAATTATTTGACTTTAATTCTAAAAATATAAGAAGTTATTTCTTTTATAATAGTTCCTTAATTAATTTTAGCTTAAGTGAAGAGCTTAATAATTATATACGTACTAATACCTACTAAAAGTATAATTGTTGTTTAACTTTCAACATAGTACACTCACTGGAAATAAGATATATTTTCACAAATAAAATAAAAACTATTTAAACCTTAGAATAATACTATATATAGAAGGAGCATAGAATCGGAATCCTAAGCAATTACTGATAAGAGACTGAAGCCAACTTTTGGCGAGAGATTGTGTCCTTAAGACCAGGCTGCCAACATAACAACACTCATTTTTTTCATTATACTGGAGAAGGTTCCCAAATCTTGTGAAAACACCCTTAACCTTATTTATTATTTGACCAGATGTCATTCTCTCCAGTGATAATCAGGGAACCGGTAAAAGTAGTCCTATATAAATAAATAGTTCTTTCGTAAAAATGTCTGCCCCCACCTTTTCCCATGGCCCTCCGGGTAATTCACTCGAAATCAGTGGTTTTATTGGATTACATTATTTCTCTCTATACACCTGACAGTTGTAACAAAAATGTTCTTCATGTCATGCCACCACACCGTAATTGCTGCCTTTCTCAAATACTTAACACTCCCTATAAGACCTTCTTGTAGAGGTTCTACAATTTTTCCTCTGACTGACCTTGGGAACAAACACGTTTTCTCCCTTTACGATCAGATTGTTTACCATCACCATCTCATTTCTAAATTTAACGAATGGAACCATCTCCCTGGGAGTTCTGGACTTGAAAGGGCACCCTTTTAAAATTGCTTCTCTTAACCATCTAGATATCTCAACAATCACTTTGAGCAGACCTCAACGCTGTAAGTTTCTGGTCCGATGTAGGAAAATTAGCTTATATACCCAGAAAATGTTTTAAATTTCCCTTCTAATTCCTTATCTATGTCTTTTTATTCATTGCTCACGAATGAGCATCAGCAACGCTGTTCTTTCCCTAGGATAAACGCAATTGTATAGCTATATGCCATTAGTAACAATGTCAACTTTTGTATTCTGGGTGTTAGCTCACTTAGATTTTTTTGTCTTAACAACGTCACCAGTGGTTTATGATCCGTTTAATTTCAATTGGTATCCCTTTTATCCATGAGTCAAATCGTCGACATGCCCTTGTCAATGGCTAACGCCTCCTTTTCGATATGTTGGCCCATTTCCTTTCCTCATCTGTAAGTGATCGCGAAGCATATCCTGTTGGTCTCCAATTTTCTGAGTGTGACTAATTTTTTCCAGAAATTGCTCTTAATCGATTTCCAGAGTTATCAGCACTTAATATTCACTTTTGTGTTTTGGACATTTTATGTTTAATATCCATGAACGCTTTATTTTGAGCTGCACCGCAGACTCAATCATTTTTCTTCACAATCAATTCCCTTAGAGGTTTAGTTAAATCCAAAATATTCGGCAGAAAGTTTAGGAGATAGTTAACCATCCCTAAGAAGCGTTTCACTTCACTGACATTCTCTGGTTCTTTAAATTCTAGAATAGTTAATATTTGGCTTGGATCTGCTCTAATCCTTTCTGGACTGATAATGTGGACTAAACATTTAACCTGAGTCAGCCCAAATCCATATTTTTCTGGATTTCAATTAACACCCTCTTCTTGCATTCGAATCAGCTCTCTCCTTAATCTTTCATGGTGTTCCTGTCTAGTTTTTCCCGAAACCAATATATCATCTATTTGATTACACCTCCCCTCTACCTTTTTAATAACCTGTGCTCTTTGGTAGAACGCAGGCGCAGAGGAAATCCCAAATGGTGACCAGTTAACAAATAAATCTCCCTAACAGTGGTATGAAGGTGGTTAATTTTTAATTTTTCCTCTGTCGGACTTGCCAATATCCCCTGCTCGCATCTAATTTTGAAAAATACTTTGACTCTCCAATCTTATGGAACGACTCCTCAACCGTCGGTAACATGTAATATAGCCTCTTAATAGCTTGATTTAATTTTTAAATCGACACAGAGGTGCAACTTTCTGTTTGCTTTAGGAACACGAGGTCGTGATCGACGAGGACCATTCTGTAGGCTCTTCAACCATTCAAGGTGTTATCACCCCCTCTTTAATCATCTCCGCAAGTTCCACTTTTATTTGATCCCTTAACGCAAATGGTAATCTCCTGGGTAAAGCCCCAGCAAATGGCGTCGCTTCTTCTTTCAACTCAATAGTCATTGAAAGTCTAGTTCTAGTCATTGAAACAACTCAGGCTCGCTTCGCTTTCCTTTTTTGCTTGAACCGAATTCACCACGTTCACAAGTTTTAGAGCTGTAAGGGCAAGGGCAGGCCACCCTAAGAGTTGCTCCTTGACTTCGGCTATGCACAATTCTTGTTTTGATCGAATTCCTTTCCAGTGCAAATCTATTTTTACCAACCCTTTAACTTTGATCTCATCTTTTCCTGGTCCAAACAGTTTTATGTTTGTGTTGGCTCAATACTCTCTTTCATTCTCTAGGCTACCTGTTCTGGTACTACCGAGACATCGGCTCCTGTATCTATTTTAAAATTTACATTAATCCCTTTCACCTTTAGGCACACTTTCCTCGGGTTATTTTCGTTTCCTTGACTAATCTCATTAAAAAATGGTTCCCCTTTCGGGCTCACTACCCCTCCTTTCCTCCTTCCCATTCTCTAGAACTTTGACATATGTCGACCTACATTTTCTTTCCCAGTGATCCTCAACCTTACATTTCTTACACTGGGCCCTTTTTGCTGGGCATCCGTACGAAACCACAGGTTGCTGCTTTTTAACCACTTCACTCTGTTTGGCCATCTGTATCGCTTTATCTTTAGTCAGTTCAAGATCTATCTGAAGTTTTCTCACTTAGTTTCGGATCTTTTACTCCTACAACAATTCTATCTCTAATCAGTTCATCTCTCAAATTTTTTAAGTACAATGTCTAGACATTTTATTTAAATCAGTTTCAAATGCATCGACCGTTACAGGTATGCTCTGAATTCTCCGATTAATTTTAGCTCTTTCGTAGGTTATATTACTCTGTGGAGAGAAATGGTTTTGAAATTCATCAACTACTACGTCGTAAAAATTTCAATATCCACAATATCACCTGCTCTCCTAAACATTAAAGTAGCATGTGTACTTACTCGCCCTCACCTTTCTTTTGTAATCCATTTATTCTTCTATATCGTTCCCACCCAGCTACCCAGTCATCCCAAGTTTCGGGTTTATCAAAGCCTAGTGGGGATGGAGGGTTTACCTTAATGATATGTCCTCTTTCTGGACTAACATCTCCAGTGTCGGCGTCGTCTTCTTGCTTCTTAGGCCTACCAGTTTTACCTCTGACACATGTTTAAGGGGCGTTTTGACGATCCATTCCCTGCTGTCTGTGCGGTCTACACACCACTCGACAGGGTGTTGGATTTACACGACCCATCCCAGTTTCATCCAATCAGCTTTTGCTTAAGCAGACAGGGAAATCAGGCCCAAAGAAGAGGATATAAACAAATACCAACAGGCAACTTGTCATCTACACAATTAGTGTTGTTTAATATTTATTTATTTATTATTATTATTTATTTTTTTTTTTTTTTTAGAAAAAGCCGAATACATGCTACTCTGTACAGTGTATATACTACTGGGGTTAAGTATTACTTCAACCATAATTGAGGCAGTTAGACTGGAGTATGAAGAATCGTGGAAGAGGCTACAGGCTTTAGCTGAAGCTCTTAGACGTATAGGTGAAGGCACCGCAGACTCGCAGACACTTCGGCGGGATTTAGGCGATATTATTAATATTATAACAGATAAAGATAGGCCCGATTGGGAATCCTCTGTTAAAACAATAGTTACTAATATACAGCCTAAGCAAACTAAGCCGAAAATGATCGAAATTATAATCTACGAAACGTCCGTTTGACTGAAATTTTATTTTGTTGCACCTAACAGTGATTTACACATACTTTAACTGAAACACACACTTACTGAACACACTTACTTACTGAATAATGTATTTGAATATATCCTTCATTGCTTGTATTTTACTTCTGTTAAGAAGTATAATACTATTTATAACAAGATATAATTCGCAATTGGAAGATTAACCTTAATTTTTTTTTAATTTAAACAATATAATTAACTCTCTGCCCGGAATACCTAATACCGGTATTTTTCGCATCTAAAGATTACTTAATATCTGCCTGCAGCGCTTTATGTGACCGTTTAATCGTTTATGGCTATGGCCCGAGTAAACTTTCAGAAACTTTCAGACATTTTACCATTAAGGAGGAAGGGTTGCGCTCCACCACCTGTTTGTTCCCGGGAATATCGGTATCGGCGACTTTTGTTGGTAAAATCTACCAGTATTTCACTCTCACGAAAGAAACCTAACCAGTGCTTTTCCAGTGCTGGAAAGCCGGTAATTTTTATCGCTATTCCAACTTTTCTTTTTATTTGTAAAGATTCAGTTAGAGATAAATATAATAATTTAAATTATTGGATAGTTATAAAAGTCAATATTTATAATGTTGTCTAATAAGCATGTGTCTTATTCTAAAAGCATGATCCAATGAAAACCTGTAAATTTAGCAAAAATGAGGGTGACGTTATAAGACACCGATGTTCCGGAACTCGGAGTAAAATGCATGTTTTGGGCCGAGGGTTAAGAGAGTTAAATTAGTAGGGAACCTTGCCTAATATTTAAATGTTTAATATTTTTGTATAGAAAGGGGGAAAAATAGAACCAAAGAAGCTTACCGTCAGATCCTTGCAATGTCTAATGTCACAAAATTATTTCTACTACATCAGGATCAAGGGGCTGAAAATTTCGAGGTAATAAAACTAGTAAGTTAATTCAGCTAGAATAGTCCAAATTTATGTTTTTACTTATTTAAACTTGTTAAGGTATATAAACATTAATTTCCTCCGGCGTAGTTTAGCAATTTAACTTCTGGCGTTTTCCCCCCTCTTGTTTAATAATATTAATGTGCAATAGAATGTTCTGTATAATATCATAAAATGTTGTTTAAAAAGAAAAAGTTATTGTGTTGTATAATGGCTTGAATCCATAATTGAATTTGATGAATTTGTAAAACGTTAAAAGTTGTAAATACACGTACATATATTTGTTTTATTAAATTATTTTAAGGTAAGTTGTCCAAAATTATTACACAATTATTATAAAGATATTACGAGTGCGTCAAAGGGATCTTAATCTTGGGTTTAAAGGATGCGAAGACTAACGTTTTACATTTATTACAAAAAACTAAACAAAGTCTGTTTGTTGACCATTAGTGTAAATCAAAATCCAGAAAACAGATTGTTATTATGCCTTATAAAATAATTATGACCTTATTATAACGTTGGGTAATTATAAATTGAAAACCAGAAAAATCTTAACAAAGGGAAAACACGACGAAGAAGTCTATACATGTCAAATCCAAATACCACTGATTCACCCACTTACTCATCACATCATCTTTGGAACCTATGATGATGAAATTTTGTAGATAGGTCCCTCGTAGCTTCTAGGTGCTCGCTAAGAATATTTTTACTATCCCCTATCTTATTCAAGATGATGATCAAATCAAGATGGGATTTATATGTAAAATTCGACATAACAATATCTTCGGAACTAATTTCATTATTTGTATGACACAAAACAACTTTTGTAAAAAAGTGTTTCAATCGTCCATTTTGATTCAAGCTGGCGTTCATCTATATGGAAAATTTGTCAAAGCGATCTCCTGGACCAATTGAACTAAAATTTTGAAATTTGGAATTTAGCTAACTTATATGACAGAAGCATCTTAAAGGGAAAGGTTTTCCAAACGGCCATTTTGTTTTTCGCCCTAATTTGAACCATGTCCTCTTACTAACATGATTATTACTACTTCATTGAAACTCTAAATAGAAATTTATATTGTATGATAATTCATAAAATAATATTATTTATGTCTGCCAATAGGGATTTATTCAAATCTGATATTATTGATTCGTGGAGGGGGTATATAAATAAGTGGAGGGGATGACTCTGTGGCTTCAAGATATCCCTTCTTAGTAACATTATTTTAATGCTTTTTGACGGTAGTTTATAAACCTATATAATTAAAAAAAAAATACATTAAAATAACACACTCTGAAGCGAAGCACGAAAATTCACTTAACAGGTGTTGACTTAATAATTTACTAAAGGTGTACATTGTGGGTCGTGAAGGGTAATAAAACGATGCGATTAAAAATTTACGAATGGCTATATTTCGCCCCACTCTGGGGCATAGTCGTGCCGGTAAACGAAGGTTTGGTTACATATTTAAAAATTAGTCAAATTCATCTATATAATTAGACTTGTCTTTAGACGTCACTCTCCTACTAAACTCAAACTCTAAACTAACTGGTTTAAAGAAACATAAAATATTTGAACAACGTAACAATTAACAATTAAAACAATAAAAAACAAAAATTATCACATGGAAGCTTGAGGTAACCACATCTACACCTTTAGTTAATATAAAAGGGACAATAAAGGAAAAAAAAACTACTTCATAATTTAGTTGACTTAACTAATAGTAAGTTACTTAAATTAATAATGATTTAAGGTTGACAGTTAAAGTTTACCTTCTACGTAAACTTATCCTTTTGTAAATGAGAGGTCTTCGTAAAAATTTACCTGGTTTCGTTTATTAAGAAAATCCATAAAACTAAGTTTTCTATTGATTTTGAGTTATTTTTTTAATGTTGCAAATAATAATTGCTAATATTAATATTGATAATCCAAATATGCCAAGGACAAACGAACAATTTAATTACAGTGGGAAAAACTAAAGAGTACAATCAAGGGAATTAGTAAGGCAAAAATGATTGAGAGAAAAGATTGCGAAAAATTATTTAGCAAACTGATTAGTCGATGACGAACCATCATTAGCTGATTTTCCAACATACCGTAGGACTAACACGCTAGATCACTCAGTTTATATTCTAAATGTTATTTGTTTTGTTTTTTGTTTTCTTTGTTTGTTTTTTTTTTACGTAATTTCCCCCCATATTAGTTTACATGGATTATCATCTGGAAGATGTCATGTAAGTATTATTTAGGTAAGTATCATAATAAAGAGAATAGTCTTACTCTAACACTTAATTTTAAGTTGAAGAAAAATATTCAATAATAAAAATTTCGACTCCATTTGATATTTATTTTTAATAGATAAAAAAAAATAAAAAATCAAAAGGGTTTACGAAAAATAGAGTTTATCATTTTCAATTGTATATTAACACGTATTTTATATTTTTATTTGATAATCTGTATTTTATCCAGATGATACAATAAATGCTTTCTTAAACTGACCTTCTACCTTGGGGATCTCATATTTGTAAAAGAAATTAGCGTATTTAGTTCTCACATGATAATTTTACCTTGTTTTTGTTATCCCAGGTTCAGACCTGTTTTTATTGGACTGCAGAATCGAGGTGATTTTAGTATTATTTTTACTTTCTCATATAAAGAGAAAGAATTGTGATCCCGTAGAAATTTGATTTCGATGGATTTACACGTTTTGAGGTAGCTTGAGTCCAAAAAAGTGGTTTTTAAAAAATGTCTCTGTCGTCCGTTGTCTGTGCAGACGCGTGGAGCCAAAAATATTGGGCCAATTTTGACGAAATTTGAAAGAGGTGAAATTGTAAAATGAATTTTAGCTCCATATTGGGGGGCGCTCCTCCCAAAAAACACTGAATAAAAAATTCTGGAAAACGATTTCTACAATTTTGATTAAAAATTTCTAAAATGTTATTTAAATGCAAAACTAACGCAGTAGCAAAACTAATATAAGCAGTTTTCCCGGGAAATATCTTGTTCATGAGAAAATAGCTTTAAACGCAGACGGAGAAAGGCCGGGTTCGATTTCCCGCCGAGAAAAGTTATTTTTATGATAAATTTTGATGAAATGTTCAATAATAATTACGAACATTGTGTACTTACGAAAACACTAAAAAAATAAAAAAATATGGAAACAAAAAAAAAAAAAAAATGAAAAACAACTAAACACAAACTAAAAGAATGGAAAACACTGGGCTAAGTAATTATGAACTTGTATATGAGAAAGTTTTTCTGAGTTGTCTCGGACCAATTTTTTGTTATTGAAAGCGATATTAGTCCAAAGAACTTTGGAACAAAGGAATACTTTGTACTCTTCTCAATCTACTGGTGACAATATCCCTTTGTCTTGGGGGGGAGGGGGGGGGGGGGGGGGGGGGGGTACCAATAAAGTGCGTAAATGGATATATTTTTACACATTCTAATTGTTAAAATAAATGTTTATCCGTTAGTATCGGAGGCAGATGTTCAATTATTATCTCATCCCCACCTCATTCTCCATTCTACGGTCAACCTTTATGAATGGGGAATGGCTATATATACGACTGCTTCTTTCAAAACAAGTTTAGAGTGATAGAGAAATACACCAAAAAATATTGTATCTTTAATTTTCATTAATTTGTCGGATAAAGGTAAGTTTTATCATCAGGTTCTTGTGATTTTAATTAACAAATAGAGTAAGATTATTCTTTATTTATTTCATAACTCGAGAATTTCTTTTCTTACGAATGAAATTTGCTCCATCATTTAAAGCGAAATTATTAATAATTACAAGTATGATGTAAGATAGAATTAATTAATTAATTATGTTGTAAGAAAGGTAATATTGGTATCTCTTGCATATACACAGCTGTATGAGTGCTTGTGACTTTACAAAACTATTTAAACGTTTTATGTGTACAAATTATGTATGTGTATATTTATATAAACCCATATATTGCTTAAACCCAGTTTTATAGCGAAGCAAGGTTAAAAATAAAATAAATATAATAAAATAATCCTTTCAAACTGTGTTGAATTGCACAACAAAATTATTAATGTAAATAATAAGTTCACTAAATGAAACAATTTGAACTGACCAGGCCCACCTTCCGGTTGGCCTACTTTGTTACGACTTATCCCAACTCATAATGGGAGTGACGGGCGATGTGTGCATTATTTAGAACTAAAATCAAAATTATTATTTTATAAAAATTACATCTAAATCCAATTTCATGAAAAATATTACAAACTTCAATTCATTAATAAATTAAATGTAACCCATCTCTTCTTTAATATAACTACATCTTGACCTAACATTATATTCATAAAAATATAAGAAAATAATCTTATAAAACATTCAATGACAGCGATATATAAGTATAATTAAAGTAAAATTAATCGTGGATTATCAATTACAGGACAGGTTCCTCTAGAAAGATTAAATAACCGCCAAATTCTTTTAATTTAAAGAACATAACTATTAATATTAAGAAAAATTTACAATTATAATAATAGGGTATCTAATCCTAGTTTATTAATAATTTTCATATATAAATCATTAACCAATAATACGTGTTACGTAACATACTTTTTACGTAACACTCGTGGAAATGATTAAATTATAATCAATGACAATAAAAAGTTTATTTCCAATACAGGATGTCAATAATCTATAAAGCAAACACTTTATGATCACACGTGAACATAAAGAAACAAAAGACTTATCTACATTAATAAGAGGCAAGACTTTAGAACAAAAGATGAAGTGATTCACAGAACTTAGTGATAAGAAAAAAAGAGGGGACTTTTTATTGATAAAAAGTTTTTTTATTAATTTTTCCGCACTAGTATATTAGCACAGTTTTCATAACAATTTTGATTGCGTATATCTACTTATTATTGTAATACTTTCTTAATAAAATAATTCATATATTAATAAGTTGTAATAATTGAATAATTTATACGGCTCTGACTTCCTCAGTTAGTTATTCCATTTTAATAATCATTTTATAACTCAGCTGGATCATATCGATCAAGTTCTAAAAGAGGTTTGTTTGAACTTCTTATTTGCTGTACATTAAAATAAGATATTTAATGAGTGTAGTAATTTAGATATAACAATTTAGCTTGATTTACTTTCCTCCAATCGTAAATAGAAACTATAATTTAAACTGTTCATAATGCTATCAGAGAAAGTTTACTGTTTACTGGGATAGATAAGGCTTGCCGGAGATTGGTAGCGGAGGAGAGTGAGTATTCGCGGCAGCCGCATTTTCTACCTGAAAAATTATTGGAAGTCAAGTAAGTGCCAATGTTGCCTTCCCTCAATAGGATTTGCATCCAATGCTCGTGAATAGTGCTGATACTAAAAGCAGGTGATAGTCTAGCATATTTAAAAATGATTTATTTATTTATTATTTCCAGATCTAAGATGGGGTCTATAAGGAACATGTTAAGTGACGGCTTACCCAGGACTGATCCTGAATTGTTTCACTTAATCCAAAATGAAAAAAAAGCACAGTTGCAAACCATTGAGCTTATCGCTTCAGATAACTATCCTTCACTTTCAGCTTTACAATGCTACGCGTCATGTTTCCATAATAAATATAACAAAATAATCCACAAGTCAGTACCTAGTATTACCATGTTATCTTTATAATATGTTTCTTTTTTTCAGTTCCTATACAAATACTAATGAGGCCAGGCATATTAAAAAAATAGACTACCAATTGGTGTAGCACATAGCTTCCTCACATCCTACCACGTACTTAATTGAAAAAAAACCATTATTGCCTAATTTGTTCAATTGTTTCCCCCGTTTTTTAATCTGTCAAAATTGTTTTAATTTTTTCATGAATTAAAGTATTAATTTAGCAAAAGTTAAAGAGTGCAGACGGTTCAAATTATTTTGGGGTTATCCGCAGGTTACTTTTGATAAACTATATTTGTTTCATACAAATCAGATAAGTACTTTTGAAGCTATAGGTGTAAATAAATAAATGTTTGTGTGCATGTGGAAGTTAAACAAATAAGCGCAGAAGGTTCAAACTTATATGGGACCCACAATGAGCTAATTATATGACCCACCATACAAATTGCATTAAAATCGGTTGAGTAGTTTTTAAGATAAGTTGGTTCTCAAAAAGTAAGCGACAGACCGACAGACAGACACGAAAATAAAAATGTTTCCCGATGTCTGAAACGGATATGCGTCAATCATATAGTATTATCATGGTCATCATCAGTAAATTTATTCAATTTACCAACGATGATGATGAATTATAATTTGATAAAATCATCCGAGTTGCTCAAGAATTGTGACTTCATTAAAATAGTCTGCCAATTAGAGTGGCACATAGCTTCCTCGTGTCCTATGTTGTATATATATTATTTTATGCTATTGCAACATATTATTGTCAAATTTATTAAATTTCCCAGCACCCGTTATTTAAATCTGTCAAAATTGCTTTTATTTTTCACACGAATTAAAGTCTTAATTTGACGTCTCAAATTTAAAGAGTGTAGACTGTTGAAATTATTCTGGGGCTATCTCCAGGCTACTTTCGACGAACCATCAACATTTTATAAAAATCAGTTAAGTACTTTTGAAGATATAAGTGTAAATAAATGTATATTTGTGCGCATGTGGAAGAGAAACGAATGGGCGCTGAATGTTGAAACTTATATGGGACCAACAATGGGCTAATTATAACCTACCATCCATTTTTCAATAAAATCAGACGAGTAGTTTTTAAGATATGTTGGTTCGCAAAAATTGAGCGACAGACCGCCAGATCAACAGACACGGAACCAAAAATGTTCCCTGATGTCTGAAACGTATTTCTGTCTTGGACTTTTTGAAATCGGAGACCTAAATTTCTTTTGTTCTTTAGAACGATCACATAGCATTCGTTACGTTCGGTAAGCTCGGAAGCAAAAATAAAAATGTATTCACTTATTTATTAATTATGGATGAGTGCGGTACGAAATTATGAAGCTTTTGGTTATTACTTTTCTCTCACTTATCAAGTTTGAAGATCACTATACTCTGGAACAAAAGCCATTTATTATTATAAGATTAATTCTTATATATTTTGTAAAAACTATGATGATATGGGTACTTCTTTAGATTGTTACTCCCCTATGATTTTTAAGAATATAAATGACTGACTAAATAACAATTAAGACAAAGGGATGTTTAGTCAAATATACTTTGGGACAAAGGAATATCACACTTTTGTTTTTATAAGGGGAGTAACAGTCTAAAGAAGAACATTCATTCCGTGCACCTTCTTTAGATTGTTACTCTCCTCTGTTTTATTTATAAGGGGAGTAACAATCTAAAGAAGTGCCATGATATGTACATTTTATAGCAAAGAAATGTATTAATACCTATTTTTTGATAATATAATATCATAGGAAGAGTTGTTTTTAATTTACTTTGTCTTGACGATATTTCATAGGAATTCGGAAGGCGATATTGAAGCTTTATGTGAAAAGAGGTGCTTGGAAACTTATGGTCTCAATCCTGAAGAATGGGGTGCTAATGTAAGGGCATATTCAGGTTCAGTTGCTAACATAGCGGTTTACATGGGTTTATGCAACCCTCATGATCGAATTATGGGTAAATTTCTATTCAACCCCGTATAAAAAATTCTTTAAAAAGAAATTACGTTTCCACTAAAATTCCAATCATATTAAATACATATTTTATTTAGATCCTAATAATAATATTAAATAATTATCCACATGAGTTGCAAACTAATATGTATTTGGTGGTAGGTTTGGAATATCTTGAGGGCGGCCATTACACTCACGGATACATGAAAGGTAAAAAGAGGATGACAGCTACTTCTTTACTCTTTGAAACTTTATCGTACAAATTAGATCCCAAGTCAGGACTAATAGATTACGACAAACTAGCGGAGATGGCACGACTATTCTCCCCTAAAGTAATCATAGCAGGTAAGAGTCATTAGCTTTAAATTGTATTTTAAGTTAAAATTTAATAATGAAATAGTAAAGCCAAGGATTATTTGCATTCCTTATCTTGAGCCTATCCAAAAGAAAATTTAAAAAATAATTTTATACAATAATAATAATTATTATTATCTTTTCAATGTTTCATAAAACAGGTGTATGTTGTTATTCCCGCTGTCTCAATTATACCAAATTCAGAGAGATAGCAGATGAGGTCGGTGCATTCTTAGTCGCTGATATGGCTCACATATCTGGGCTAGTTGCTGCTGATCTTATAGAATCTCCTTTCAAGTACTGCGACGTTGTAACCAGCTGTACTTATAAGTCACTTAGAGGAACAAAGGGTGCAGTTATTTTCTTCAAGAAAAGTACAGTATGCCCTACTAACAACATTATTTCCTACTTTAGTTATTCTTATGGAGTTCTGTTTGTTGTTTCTTACGGTTTCATACTTTTGAATTCTGTTACAGAAGTCAGGATGATGAACGATAGCGGTCAATTTGAAGTACATGATTTAGAAACAAGAATAAATGACGGTGTTGCCCCTGGAATAATTGGTGCTTGTATGATGAATGTTATAGCTGCCATTGCTACCGTTATGAAAGAAGCTTCTACTCCAGCATTCAAGAGATACCAAACCAAAGTAATTACTTCTCACAAGTTGTTAATTGTTAACCGTAAAACATTTGGTATAAACTACGAGATTAGTTTAGAAGATTTATCTTTCAAGAGATACAAATCTAGTCACTTATACTTAGTTACTTTATTTTCGCAAAGGCGTTAACTTTAGCCATAATATATGCTATATGAGTGTAATATAACCGGATTGTATTAAACTCTCCCTCATTACTGTTTTGAAACCTATTTATTATGATAGCTCTCAATATATTGAAAATAGAGTATGACAAAAATTTGGTTCTATAATACAATCAAACAAAAACCCTCAACTTCACTACAGAAACAAAAGTACTGAACTAAATAAACCTTGGATTGTTAAATCCAAGGTATCCACCTGGGATTGGTATTGGAGTAATGCAATACACAATACTTAGAGACACCTGACACATGAATTAAATTAAAATTCTCACTTCATCTAAGACACTCCAATTAAGACAATTATTTTAAACGTTATTCAAACGAAGAAACAAATAAAAATAATTTCCATAACAATGTGTAATTTAAAAGATCTGTGCATTACCGGGCACTTCTTTAGATTGTTACTCCCCTTATAAAAAAACAGAGGGGAGTAACAATCTAAAGAAGGTGTACGCAATGTTCTTCTTTATACTATTACTCCCCTTATAAAAACAGATGATTGATGTTCCTTTGTCCGAAAGTACATTGAACTAAACATCCCCGTGTCTTAATAGTTATTTATTCAACGTCGCCTATATTCTAAAAAAATTATAGAGGAGTAACAATCTAAAGAAGTACCTACTACCGAGTATCTAAATACCTAAATATTAAACTGTATAAATTCATAATGTTTTGTATCCATATTTGGGTAATAACATCAGGTTTTATTGTTGCCCTACTAGTGCAGTCAGATTAAAGTTAGTTTCATTAAGAGATAAATATATTAAATATAATTATGATTTAAGGGTAATAATAACCTAATTTATAGGATAAAAGTTTTGATTAAGGAATTAATGTGGATGTACCTATGGAATAAATTAATATTACTGGAAGTATAAATTTTAGGTACTAGAAAACGCAAAAAGGTTGAGCAGTGGTTTGAAGTCCCTTGGCTACGAAATAATTACAGGAGGAACAGATATACACATGCTCCTGGTTAACGTTGCATCAAAGGGGCTTGTTGCAGCACAAGCAGAGTTCATACTTGAACAAATCAATATTTCTACCACTAGTTTTCCAGGTATTTTTTATTCTATATTTTTTTAATAGAAGGTTTTTGTAGGTTTCCCTATATTAGGTATTTTGTATGAAGAATGGACTTAATTACATGACATTAATCAACAAGGCGTTAATTTCTAAAAGAATATAACATAGAATTACGACTTTAAGATATATTTCTGAAATAACTAAAAACATAACATTCTCTAAATATTTTAAGTTATGTAATAGAATTTGCATTATTTTTATTATTTTAGTTCCAGGAGATGAGCCAGGAAAATTTTCTCATGGTTTAAGGATAGGCTCAACTGCACTTACAACAAGAGGCTTCAATGATGCTGATTTTGATAAAGTTGTACAATATTTTGATGAAGGTAATATAATAGAGCACAACACAAAAACTTTGTATGATTAAATCCATTGTACCTACCGTTCACTCAAAAATGAACTGTCAAAATCATATAAAATATGCAAGAAGATAGGATAATTATAGGTTATATGTCTATACAAATTTAAATATTTTAAAATAGCTAACGGATTTATGAATTTGTTGTCTAAAAAATTTAATTTCAAGCAATAAATAATAATCAATTCAGAAAAGATTTCCCATAAAGAGGCACATTACAAAATTTCATCAGAATTGGACTAAAATGTTAAAAGACTGTAGGGAAATTAGAGGAACAATTGTTTAACGTCCAAAATATAAAACCTCGTTACTAAACTACTATTACTTATAATAAATTTATTTTATTTAACAGGAATAAAAATAGCAATGGAGACTCATTCAAAAACGGAAAATAAATCACTGGATGACTTCAAGACTATGGCGAGAAATGACAAAGAAATATCTTTAAAAATAAAAATGCTGAAAGCAGAAATCGCGGAATTTGCTGAAAATTTTTATATACCAGGAATGGATGATGTTTAATTATTACTTAATTTGATTCATTTTTGTTTACTTATAATTTGTTCTGTGATAAAATTTGGGTTAAGAGTGAACATATTTTTTTAATCTAAATCCTCTATACTAATTTTTATATTTATTGTGAAAAATTAAAAGTGGACATCATTAAAATAAATAAATAATTTTTTAAGTATCTATTTATTTTAATTAATAGGGATAAAAATCTACTCCAATCCTCCTCAGGCTGGACATTCAAATAAGAGAAATATTATATTTCCCGAACCTGTTTTACGTTGGAATTTTCCTTCTTATATAACTTATATAAAATATTAGAGAAAAATGGTTTTACTAATCTTTTTCTAAAAAGTAATAAACATTCCTAGATAGTTCTAGAACTCCAATATCATATGATAGCACTATAGACACGACTTATCTCTCGTAAATATTTGTGATTGTATGCTCAATATTAATTAAGCAGTAGTAATTATGCTCAATGAAAATATTCACCTCGACTATCTCAAGGTTATATATATATATATATATATATATATATATATATATATATATATATATATATATATATATATATATATATATATATAATCATATATATATAAATAGGTATATAAGGTTCGACTACACTTTTTTGATCTGGTTAAAATTCGAACTGTCTGAATTGACTGGAAACATATTACCCTCTCTCTCTCTCTTAATTGAGTTATCAAAAAATTATGGAATAGCAAAAGCAATTAATGATGATATTCTCGCGAATTGCGATAATTTCCTTTGAAAGGGCTTCGTTTATTTCAATTACAGACTTTGAGACTTAAGACTACTGATATTTCGAGAATAAAAGCTTTAATAATAGAAATTGACGTCAAAAATGTTATAACTAAATTAAAGATTAAATTTTGAAAGAACAGGTAATCTCTGAGAAGCGAGAATCGGCTTAGATTGAGATATTAAACTATTATCACATCAATTAAAGCGTGAGTTGTTTTTGTAGATGTGATAATTTTTTATTTTAGTATAGTTATAAATAAACCAACATCTAAAACTACTAATTAAATTAATACATAAAATACTCTGCCAATTTGTGTGGCATTTAGCTCATCGCGTCATATTTCATAAAAATTTAATGATTTTATGCTTTCAAACCCAATTAGTATCCATTAAAGTACATGGTAATAGTACATCTATTAAAGTATCAATTTAGCATGACGTAAAGAGCGCAGACGGTTGAAATTAATCTGGGCCAATCTGCGTACTTTCAACGAACCATACAAATTTCATAAAAATCAGAAAAGCAGTTTTGAAGATGTAAATAAATGTATGTTTGAGTGTATGTGGAAGAGATAGAAATTGGCGCATAAGTTGAAACTTTTATGAGAATGGGCAAATTATGACCTACCATATAAATTTCAATGAAATTGGAGTAGTTTTTAAGATATGTTGATTCGCAAAAATTGAGCGACAGACCGACAGACAGACACGGAAACAAAAATGTTCCCTGATGGCTACAACTGATTTCTGTCCTGGAATTTTTGAAATCGGAACCTAAACATGTTTTCTTCTTCAGAACGATCTCTTAGCTTCCGTCACCTTCGGACGAGTGTTATCTATTGAATAATCCACAGCTTCGGCTAATTTGAATTCGAAAGTTTTAATTATAGGTAATTGTTTTAATTGAGAGGAATTTAATAAATAATTATATTATTCATTGAAACTAAGTTTATAGTGAAAAGCAACTAGAAAAGCATTTTAATATCGGTTCGGCCCAGCTACTTAAATTCCGTATGAACATTCGAAAGAACTGTAAAACTTTAAATAATCGCTAAATGCACGAATAATTAAATACTTGGGTCTTTTCTGTTATCCCCCCCCCCCCAACCCTACTGGGCGCTTTTTTGGTATTAGCATAATAGATGGTAGTTAAAGTGAATTGTACGGTGCCATCGAATTATGTAACTTCGATTTGGACATCTACCTGGTCTTTATGCAGCAGGGTTGTTTTCATCAGAAAATGAGCGGAGCACCGCGAAGCGGCCGTTGAAAATTCTTGCGCAAACAAATTAATTTTGTACTTCGATTCTGTAAACAGCACCGTACAATTCGATTTCCTTGTTCGACCTTCGAGAACTATTTGAACAAATTCTAACGGACATTGTATCATATTAGCCTCAAGGTTAATGAACTTTGAGTGTTATTGTTTGTATTAAAAATTATGAGTTTATTATATAGTAAATTGTGAGTTTTTTTTAACCTTTCACATTATACACAACAAGACAGCCATAAAAGTTGAAGGGTGCAACCTTGTATATGCAAAAACGCGCCCGGTAGGAATGGGAGGGGAATAGACCCAAGTATTTATATATATATATATATATATATATATATATATATATATATATATATATATATATATATATATATATATATATATGTTTGGTAGGAGGGGGGGGGGGGGGAATAACAGAAAAGACCCAAATACTTTAATAATTATAACATTATGCTTTACCAAGCAGTTTTACTAAGCAAATTACTTCTTTGGTATGATGATATGGTATGAGTCATTACTGACATTATCATTATCTTCTAAATCGTTGTAATTTACTGAATGAACTAGATGTCTCTCGCAATTTTATCTCATTAATATTTCTGCTGTTTTCCCCATCTGTAATTTTACAGGACTCCCTAGTTAATCGCTTCTTGATAAATGGAAAAAAGCCTCTCAATTTTATTTCAATATACAACAAGTTGCTAAAAGTTTCCATTACTTATTTTGAGGAAAAAGAAATTCTTAATATTCTTAAGAAATGCACGACTTAGTAAACAGTCATATTATTCTTCGGATTTCATCTTTGTTTATTTATTTTTGTATTATCAATAATCTTTTGGCAATAAATATATTTTAAAAAACTCATGATAATTAAATAATACTAGACGTAATTCCTCTCTGTTTTACACATCGCTCTGGACATGAATCCTAAGAATTAATTTATCTCTTCCCCCCACTTCCTACAGAACTATGCCATAGGAAGCCCTTGAATATAAATACAGACTCTTGTTCATAAATTAAGTATAGTGTTATACTATTATAAACAACACATCTACAAAATAATACCCTTTTTGCTTTTGAATTTTGGCAATATTACGATCGAGGTATTTATAATGATTATATTTTTAAGAAATAATTACCTACAATTTACTTAATTATTTTATTTAATTTACTTAGTTAAATTATTAATTTTATTGTGAGCTTTATTAAAAATATAACATCTATTTATAATTAATAAAATATTTTTAATTGTAATATATATATATATATATTTATAAAATTTAATTATATATTAGTGTGAATGCGATATGAGGGACAATTACTGCACGTTAATTTATGAAGAAATATATCTCATTTTATTTATTTATTAAAATTTCTACTATTATCTTTTTTAGTGCATTAGTTCGTAACTATGTTAAAGGAGATATTCCTCAAGTCCTAGATATTATGAGTTATGTTAACATTAACAATTTCTATGTACATGCTAAATTGTATTGTATTATATTTTTTTAAATTAATAATTAAACTCAGACTTCTGAAAGCACTAATTCAATAAATCTTCATCTCAAATACTCTAAAGATTTTTATTTTCAACGTTTTATCTATATGCTTTATTATTTGTATATGATTAGAAATTCATAAAATAACTATTATTATAATAACGATAATAAAGGAGGCTATTGGTAATTTGCACATCATAATTAATTAAACAATTTTGTTGTATTTCGAGGATAACTATTATAGTAGGTACCTTGTAATAGTTATCCTCGAAATGTTGTCTAAATTAAAGATTGAGAGAAAGCCATGTTATATGATTTAACCAATTAAGCAAAATATCTGATATACTTCAGAGCGACTGTGTATTCGTAAATTTACCAGTACCAGAACGCCGGGGGTTCCGTGCCGGAAATGCGTTTGGAAAATATAACCCTCTAAAATCACGTTTTTATGCATTCTGGAGGTAAAATTTACCATAGAACCCCCAAGGCATGATTAGTGATGAAGTAACAAATCTATGTCTGCTTTAGGAGAAAAAATCCCGTTTAATAACTCCATATTTTAGTATTTGCTGGAAATATTTTTCGTGACAAAAGTACAATTTGCGTAAATTAATTTAAGCAACTTATTTTGTTATATTCTTATTAGCTATTCATATTCAAAATTAAGAAACAAATTACATATTTATAAAATTAGTTACTGTTCTGTTTTTTTTTTTTTTTTATATTTACGTTTTGTTGAATTTAGATCGGCTCACAACATTATTAATGGTGTTGCGTTTTACAACTATCTTCTATAAATTAATCTCAAACACAATGTTAACACTTAAACCAAAAAACTGCTCTTCTTTTTATTCAATTAATTTCATACAACTCAATGTGTCAAACTATAGTCTCCATGGTGACAACAAATCAAAACAAACAAAACAATATAATCTAAATACATAAAAAAATCCCTAAAAACGTGACATACTCCCACCTTGAGGGAGCCATCCCTCAAACTTCTGTCACTGCCGTTCTTAGCAGCCCGACTGCCGCCTCCTCCTGGACTTCAAGGGGGTAGATTCGCCGGGTGGGTCTTAGCATCGTGTTCTGGTTGGTCTTCACTCGTACTAGTCGAACCTTTCCATCTCGGCCGGTGATCAACTCTTCTACCTTTGCTAAAGGCCAATCCATCCGTTTCGCATTTTCGATTTCAAGCAGTACAACGTCACCAATGCGCAAGGTTGGCTGGTTAAATCCCTCCTTACGTCTACATCGTTTTTGAACAAGCTGCCCAAGGTATTCTTTGCGAAATCTGGCCCGCAGATCTTCTCTGGTCTTCTGAAGAAACTTAAGTCTCTTGTTTAGACTCTTTGCGGATATTGCATCACAATCTGGGAGACCGGTTGACGTGTTTCCATGAAGAAACCTACTGGGGGTCAAAGGGATTAAATCTTGGGTGTCTTCAGCCACATACGTTAAGGGTCTTCCATTTACAACGGCCTCAACGTCGCAAAGTATGGTTACCATTTCCTCGTAGGAAAGGCAGGCTTTTCCCAAGCTCCTCCGGAGTAACTGTTTTACTAAGCCGACAAGCCGCTCCCACCATCCGCCCCACCAACAGGCTGAGGGGGGATTAAACTTCCATTGGATCTGATCTTCCGTAGCATATTTTTGAATCCGATTCCAATCTAAAGTTCTAAAAGCTCGTGCCGCACCCACGAAGTTGGTGCCATTGTCACTATATACCACTGATGGTCGCCCACGACGTGCAACAAACCGTCGTAAGGCTTGTAAAAAATCATTTGTTGACAGTGTCACCACTAACTCCAAGTGAACTGCCCGAAACACCGCACACGTAAATAAAACGATCCACGCCTTCTGGTTATCTTTCAAGTACAATGGCCCAGCAAGATCAATCCCTGTTATTTGAAATGGTGATGCATCATTGACTCTATCGGGTGGTAAGGGTGGAGCATCACAACCTAATGCCTTACTGCTGTACCTACGGCAAACAACACACTTACTCACTACTGATCTTACTGATTGTCGTCCCCTCACTATCCAAAACCGTTCTCTTAACTCATTTAACAAAATTTGAGTCCCAGCGTGGCAATGTCGATTATGGTAATCCCTAATTAAAGCCTTAATTACAATGTGATTTCCTGGTAAGACATATGGACACCTAAAATCCATCTCGTCCTCACGTTCAAAGAGTTTAGTCTTTACCCTAATTAACCTATTAGAATCTACAAAGGGCTGCAGAGGCTTGATTTTCGTTAACTCGGCCCCTTTATAGACTTCTTCTTGAACACATCTCAGCAAGCATCTCTCGGCGTCTACGCGTTCCTTAAGAGTGAGCTCTCCAGACGTTCGATCAGCTGGCTGCAGACGACAGTTATTAATGAAGCGAAGAATATAACTAACGAGATTCACTATCTGTGTGTACTTCGAAAAATATCTACAGTACCATTTTTTTCTCTGGCACTCCTGCTGAGTCGCTAATATTGACGCACTAACCAAGGCTTTCTTCTCTTCGTGAATAGCCACCTCGTCGAAGCTGACCTTAGAGTTGGGCCACTTGTCTGGAGTCTTATATAACCACGAAGGGCCCTCCCACCATTTTGATTCTGCCAACTTCTGCGGGTTACATCCTCTTGATGGCAAATCAGCAGGATTACTATCTCCAGGAATATGCCTCCAGCATTGCACGTCTGTTAAGTCCCGGATCTCTTTAACTCGGTTCCCAACGAATATCTTCCAAGATTCAGATCTCTGAATCCAGGCTAAAGTAGTCGACGAATCCGTCCAATAGAAGACTTCAATATCGTAACCAAGTTCCTGTCTAATCGCATCCGTTAGGCGAGCTCCGATAGTAGCTGCTAAAAGTTCCAATCGGGGGATGCTCATTTTCTTCGCTGGGGATAACCTGGACTTTGCCTCAATTAAAGTGACTCGAGTAGTATCGTCGTCTTTCAAGCATCGGAGAAACACAACAGCTGCATAAGCGTTCTGGCTAGCGTCAACAAATGTGTGGATTTGAAGTGAAGACCTGTTCTGTGACCCAATCTGTAGCCATCGTGGAATGCGAACCTTATGTAAATAAGGCAACTCTGAAGTCCACTGTGCATATCTCCGCCTCACCTCGGCACACACCTCAACATCCCAGGCTATATTGGCCTCATAAACTTCCTTCAGCATCAGTTTGACTGTCAAAACTGCAGGACTCGTAAATCCAATAGGGTCAAAAACTCTATGAACAGCCGACAACAGTGCCCTCTTGGTCACCACGCCTACTTCAATACAGTTTAGAGCGGAATTCAGGCCTAGGGAATCTTCTTCTCTGTTCCAGCTGAGACCCAGCACCTTAGATATAACCTCGATTGTTTCACTTTCAAATTTCTCGGAGTTCCTGGAGAATTCCCAACACCTCAGATCAAATCCCCCTGCTTGCATTAAAGAGTTGGCATCCCTTACGAATGCTTCTACTTCCTCTTTAGTAGCCAAGCTTGTAAGACAATTGTCCACATAAAAGCACCTCAAGAGTATGTCAATGGTCTTCTCTAGTTGAGGGTCCTTCCTCACACCCTTGACGCTTCCTTCCCGGCATCTCTCTAAATGATGTTTAATCACTGCCTGCAACTGGAAGGGACTACACGTGATTCCAAAAACAACTCGCCGATGTCGATAATGCTTTATTTTAGTCCTCTCATCCTCCCACCAAAGAAATCGAAGATAGTCTCTATCTTTCTTAAAGATGCTGATTTGCTGAAAAGCCTTCCGCACATCTGATGAGATCCCAAATTTATGTCTCCGAAATCTAAGGAGCTCGCTGGGAATCAGTTCTACCATATTGGGTCCTTTGTCCAAACAGCTGTTGAGAGATGGAGAATCTCTTTCTTTTGCCGAAGCATCGAAAACGGGCCGAACTTTGGTGGTCGCACTACTTTCTTTGATTATTGCCCTATGAGGTAGATAGTGTACGTTCGAAGAGTGAAGTTCCGTTTCTGGAACCACCTCAATCAATTCCTCTTCAATCCACTCTTTGAACACTTGGTCATAACGGTCATAGTTGCCTGTTGAAATTAGCTTCTTAGTCGCTGATTGCAACCTCTTGCATGCAATCGCATAGTTGCTTGGTAGGATTGATGTGTCCTGCACCCAAGGAAGTTTAACCTCATATCTTCCTTCCATATTGAAGCTAACAGTTGCTTCAAAGTGCCTCAGCGTCGCTTCCATCTGGTCCTTCTGCTCCATTTTTGCTGACGGCTCTTCTACACCAATCACATCAAGCTTCCAAAAGCTTGAAATAGCTGAATCATTCAAATAAGAACTTAGCATGGTTGTAGCTAAATTCTCATGCCCTGTCGATTTGTCACCTGTGTTTTCACACTCTACAGTCCCAATTACCGTCCAACCTAGCTTTGTTTCTATAGCTGTCAGACCTGAGTTAAGCTGATATAGCCTCCCTGTTAACAACCGGCCCACAATGTCCGCCCCGAAAAGTAGTTCAATAGGTCCAGGTTGATCTAGAAAATTTGATAAGTCTATATCCAAAGCTTTATCTTCCTCAATACATTTTTGTGGTAATATCCTGGGGTAATAATCACAAATCTTTGTCTGACTAAGAGCGACTAATTCGATAGAATTCGTATTCTGTACAGAAGCAACATTAATTTTGAAGCAGTCGTGATTCTGAACACCTGACTTAACTCCACCAAAAAGCACATGTTGCAGCAGTTTGTTGCCTACTACGTCAAACCCTAATTCTAATGCTACTTTATCCAGGATGTATGAATACTGCGATCCCGTGTCAATTATAGCTCTCGCAGCCCGCATACCTTTAGATCCTGTCAACATTACTGTGATAGTCTGAAGTAACACCTGATTAGTAATGCCCGATTCCGCCAATGCATTCATCGTAGTAGAAACGTCTTTTTTAGTTGTTAACATTGTTCTAGTCACTGAGTTCTCTTTTAAGGAATTTTCTTCTGAGATTGGACACATCAGTTCTAAATGCCGTTTTCCACAGTGCTTACATGTCAATTGTGCCCTACATCTATAAGATAGACAACCAACTCTCAAACATCTTAAGCATAGCCCTCTTTTACGTAGTTTTTCTCTTCTCTCCGCTAAACTACTCCGTAACGCAATACGACACTCTTTAGCTGTGTGAGTATCCTGATTACAAAAAACGCAATTGTTATCCCTCGCTTTTTCCACGCTAAATTTAGTGCCAGATTCGACTTTTGAGATAAGTGACGATGCTGTGGCCACATTCTTTACAGATTTTACCTTAGGAAGATATGACGTAGAAGGCGTCATCTCTTCTACCCTTAAGCCAAAACCCTCCATAGCTAAATCTATGCGCTCCACACCCTCTACTTCCCGTCTCAAAAATTGCATTAGCTGCGTTAGTCTACTATTAACTTTACCTGTGAGAGGTCTCTCTATGTCATCATCTTCCCCGTACGAAAAATAAGCACTCCTCTGCCAAGCTTTCAGGTGTTCTTTAGGAAGAGATGACTCCACTAGAGGGTATAGCATTGAGGAGCATTTGTCATTAGTAACTCCTAAAGTTTCAAGTGCTCTAAGGTACGTTTCTAACTTATCGTATAAGGATGAAAGTTTGATGTTATCAGGGTTCAATGCGTTACCTAGAACTAGCTTTAATAGTTCTCGCACATATACCTCTACCAATACGTCTTCACGGCCAAATCTACTTTTTAAAGTAGCCACTGCCTTCTCGTAGTTGGCCCCGATAGGTGGGTAACTTTCGACCAACTCACGAGCTCTCGACCCTGGTGTAGTGGCCTGAATGAGGTATTGGAACTTATCCTCTTTGTCTATTTCCTTATCTTCGTGCACCTTTTTAAACTGACTCCAAAACGACAACCAATCTATAATTTTCCCACTAAACTGTGTCCAAACTATTTTCGGTAATTTATATTTACATCTCTTATCATTTGCATCATTATTCCTAGAATTTTGACAGTTAGATGTCAATGATTTAAATGTCAACTGAGCTCGCAAGAACTTACCCTGGTAGAGATCTGCCTTCTCAAGGTCCTCCACAATGGTCTCTTCGGGTGTATCTCCCGCTGTCATCAGATCCATTATGGTTCTGTCTCTTACTGCAAGATCCTTTGCGCTCTTTTCTAGGAGTTGGAATGTAACATTGACAACGTCAGCATCCAGAGGGTCCGCTTTCAATTCTTCATTCATTCTATTGAATAGCCTCGTAAAACTAGCCCTAACAACCGACCTACCCTTTAATTCACATTCCATGATTTTAATATTTATTTTTATATTAATTTAGTCAAAAGAATACCGAAAAAATAAATAAATGTTTGATAAAAATATTTACCGAAAAATGTCAATTTTAAATCGAACTCAAATACGTTACCGAAAAAGGTTTCTATTTTGTCACGGTCGCCACTATGTTGCGTTTTACAACTATCTTCTATAAATTAATCTCAAACACAATGTTAACACTTAAACCAAAAAACTGCTCTTCTTTTTATTCAATTAATTTCATACAACTCAATGTGTCAAACTATAGTCTCCATGGTGACAACAAATCAAAACAAACAAAACAATATAATCTAAATACATAAAAAAATCCCTAAAAACGTGACAAATGGTAATAATGTCACTAAGTAAATTGAGGAATTATGAATGAGCTACTAATCTCTCTACAATTGTACGAGTATTCCACATTAGTTTTAGTAAAGTAGTACCACTAAAAATTTCAAAATGAGAAATTGATAAATCTATATTTTAATTTATTTTGTATGCTACTTAAACAATATATTTTCAAACAACAAACTTACATTAAATTATCAAGTAAAAAATTAAAATAAACGTGAATGTATACTAGAAGTTTCTTAGTCTTTGGATCATCCATCGATTTTTTCTACTAATTTTTTATCCACTAAAGCATTACCGTTCCGGCACCAGTACAACCCTGATATACGATATACTTATAATATAATGTTAATGTGTTAATAATTTGTCAATAATTATCTAAAGAATAGTTTGAATTTATTTCATCCAGTGTTCATACAACCTTCATTTTCAAATTACAGGTTAAAAATGGGTTCAATTAGAAATGCGTTGAGTGATGGTTTGCCTAGGACAGATCCTGAATTGTTTCGTTTAATACAAAATGAAAAAAGGAAACAACTTCAATCCCTTGAACTTATCGCTTCTGAAAACTATCCTTCTCATTCTGCTCTTCAATCTTACGTTTCTTGTTTCAACAACAAATACAGTAAACTTATTAATAAGTAAGTACACTCAAGCTCTGCAAACATAATTATACAATTATGTTCTTTGTTCTTAGATTTAAGTGTCTGTATCGAGATGTTCTCTTCTTTACAAAAATCTAAACAATACATACATAAAATAATACAACGATTGTAATATAATTATTATTACGATTACATATCAGATGAAATTAAGAATCTACCAGATAATTGATTTAAGTCAAAACTAACATTAACAAAAGTGAACAAAAGGGAATTACCTTACTAAAATGTCAGAATACGTGTGTTCTGCGACCCGGCATCAAACTATAAGGCACAGGAAAGCTCTAGAGTTTTAATTTCTAATTTACAAATTGAGGGAAATTAAAATGTTATATATCCTTAAGTTTCTTTTTAACATTTAATGAATGTGTTATTTTTCAAGGAATTCCGAAGGTGATATAGAAGCACTGTGCGAGAAGAGGTGTTTGCAAGCATTCAATTTGAATCCTGAGGAATGGGGTGTTAACGTGAGAGCTTATTCTGGTGCCATCGCTAACCTTGCTGTTTACATTGGTTTATGCAATCCTCATGACAGAATTATGGGTAAATACACTATACTATGTATATTGAAAGGGGAAAAAACAAAATTCGTATTACTACTTCCTTATGTCCTGTCTATTGGTATTTTTATCAATAATGTAACAAGCTGATTTTATCTCGAAATTGTATGATTTATTTATCTATTGATGTTTTCAAATGAAATTTGTTATCAGCAGTGTAACGAAATACTATTATTGTAATGTACTGGATAAAAAAATATAAGATAATGTAATTGCATACTATTTAAAGATTAGATCATTTTCTAGGTAATTTTTTATATATTTAATCACAGTATAATTGATTACAATCACAGTAATTTAAAAATAACATTAATAATTGTTAATTATTGTCATAGGTTTGGAATATTTAGAAGGTGGACACTACACTCACGGATACATGAAGGGTAAACAGAGATTAACTGCTACATCTTTATTCTATGAAACTTTATCATACAAGTTAGATCCTAAAACAGGTTTGATAGATTATGACAAATTGGCTGAGTCGGCACGCCATTTTTCTCCAAAAGTAATCATTGCAGGTAGGCAGTTTTATTACAAAATTATTTTGCGTTAAAAATACATTTTCAATATTACATGTTAGATGGAATGATCAATGTACGAATACTAACAAACATCAGTATCAAGTATTTAATACACACCAAGATTTGATGCGATATGGTATGTTTTAAGATGTTCTATATAATATATTTTTAAATTTATTATTTACTTACTTATTTCAGGTGTTGCTTGTTATTCTCGTTGTCTGGACTATAAAAAATTCAGGGAGATAGCCGATGAAGTAGGAGCATTCTTAGTTGCCGATATGGCTCACGTATCCGGTCTAGTTGCAACTGATTTAATTGATTCCCCGTTTAAGTACTGTGACGTTGTTACTAGTTGTACTTATAAATCCCTTAGAGGAACAAAGGGTGCAGTCATATTCTACAAGAAAAGTAAAGTATACAATTCATAACTATACGTGTATTAAAATTAAAATCATTATATGTCTATTATAAATCTAATAATTAGGATCTGATTGTGGATTTTATAATATTATACGATAATGTATCTAATAATGAAAAATGAAAACTCGATGAAAATATTTTTCTTATTCAATAAAGTGTATCAACTCAGATAAAATAAATTTGAAAATTGAAAAACATATCGAGGAAATGTTCGGTGTAAACTATCATTTGTGTATCATTAATTAATTGGATACTTTTAACTTCCTTAATTAACTTCTTAATTCTTTAAATGCAACATCAGAACCGTAATGAAGTTTTCTATAAAATGTAATTCAAATGTAAGAATGTTTAGAAATGATTAAGTAAACATCCCGTAGCAAGTGTGTGAACCAGAAAATTATCTTTTTCTTAATAGAGACAAATTTCTTAAGTTCAAATCCAGCCTTATATTTTGCTCATGATGACCATTGTCTTTTTAGACGTCCAATTGATGAACGATTATGGCCAGTACGAAGTACACGATTTGGATACAACGATAAACAAAGCCGTTTTCCCAGGAGTTATTGGTGGATGTATGATGAATGTAATTGCTGCTATTGCAACTGTTATGAAAGAAGTTTCTACTCCCGCATTCAAAAGATACCAAACCAAAGTAATTATTTGTCAAATTATTAAACATTAAATATTTTATTCAAGCAATTATTATTCGAGAGTAGTTTAATAGACTTTAGACTTATTAATATTCAGGAGGGTAGGTTGAAAATAAAAATTCCATTTTAGAAGAAAGAAGGAATTTATTTAGGACAGAAGAAACTTTTGGAGTACTGATTACTGAGTGTTATCAGCTATGGTAAGTTCAATTCTTTACTTAGGAGTGCTCTTGCTATTTCTTATTTGTAAAATTGATTCTACGTTATTTCGGTTTGGATAAGTGGGAGGTAATGTAGTTAATTGCTTCAGCGCTTTGTAGATTGCAGGTATTATGATTTATTGACATGATAAAATAGTCACTGTCACTGAGCTGTCTTAACAGAAAAAGCACATGTAGAGGAGAACGTTTCCTTTATAATCATGAGGCCAAAAATAGTATTGGTAAAACTGAAGAATATGATTCTTTATAGAAAAGATGGCGGACTCTAACGTATTTTTACTCTTAACGCATTTTTTTGACAAAGGGATATAAACCCTCCTATGAACAAATCATTCATATAATTTCTCAAATGTTTGAATCATACAAATGTACTGTTTGACAAAGGAATATAATCTCTCAAGTGTATAAATTAAGCCAAGTTTCTCGACCGTATCATCTCCTTCAGTTCAGCCATAGTATTTGTCATTATGAAGTTTAACTTATTATTCATAATTTGTTCCATTCGGGGACATGCAACATGCAAAGACTACTTTACGAAAAATTAATACGGGAAAATCTATTTCAGACATTGGAAAATGCGAAGACATTGTGCAGTGGATTGCAATCACTTGGCTACGAAATAGTTACAGGTGGTTCAGATATTCACATGATGCTGGTAAATGTGGGGCCTAAAGGGCTAATTGCAGCTCAAGCAGAGCATATCCTTGAAAAAGTTAACATATCAACCACTAGTTTTCCAGGTAAGTTGGTCAGCATTTTATTTAATTTAACTAAAAACTAAAACGAAAATGAAACTGTGCCGTAAGGTTTTTTTAGGGCTTCAAATAGATATTTTTAACTAGAACGAAAACATTACATTTAAAAAATCGTAAAATTCAATCCGCGGCATTAGTGTCAAATGGTGTCATCGTTTGAACAGTTGATGTCTTGGCACTTAACATCTAATATCTAATGTCAAGCATCAAAATGTTAGATATTTTGACACTAGATGACACGGCACTGCCTTTCGAATATGTAGAAGAGCCTTATTATTATTATTTACTTAAAACCATACCTATTTATACGTAAAGTATGATTATTTACATTACATCAACTATTATATTTTTTTTTTTTTTTTAAATATATAATAGTTATATTTTTCAAATAACTATATATATATAAAAAATGATTAGTTAGGTCAACTACCCTACTTATAGGTTAAAAAGTTAGTTTAAGGGTTTGCTACTTTAAAGAACTGTCACAACAGAGTAGAAAGGGCGTGTGAAACAGCTCATGAGCTCATGATTCAGCTCTCGATTTCATGACATTCATTGTCATGACGATGACGCCGTGTGTCAAGCAGTTTCACGGCATTGAATGTCACGACATTTGTGCTACTGTGTGAACGAAGCTTAAGTTTATAATACAAATTTTTACTTACTAAAAGTTATCTTTCTTTAAGTAATTTATTATTTGTGTTCTTTGTCTTTTTTTTCAAAGTTAGTCTTCTTTCTAACTCTAACGTTAATTCAATCACCAGTAAAAGTATATTAGTTGTTTTAAATAGATAAATACTTACCTACTATTGGACAGTGCCTACATCCCATGAAGGCTCTGGCCTGCATAACCAGACTTCTCCTGTCCTCTCTATCCAATGATCTACACGTCACATGTCACAAGAGTAGTCTATAAGTCTTTTCACTAAAATTTTTTACAGTAATTTAAATACATCTATTTTGTTTATTAACTATCGGCATGAACTTTATGTTTAATCAAGAATTGTTTTAATATTGGATTTGATCATTACATATTTTCAATCGAACAATTTATGCAGTTCCAGGAGATAAACCAGGAACATATTCTCATGGCTTGAGGATCGGCACACCAGCACTTACAACTAGAGGATTCAACGGTACAGATATCGACAAAGTTATCAATTATTTCGATCAAGGTAATAAATTTTAATCAATTTCTAATGCTACAACTTTTTTACCTTAATTTCTTCTTTCTTTTAGAATCTAAAATGATTCTTTTATTATCTAAAATTTAGATCATAAGAATTCGTGAGAACCTGTTAACGATAACTAGTGAATTTACCTGTACCTTTGTGGTACAGCAATACAATAAAGAAAATTCATTTGTCCTATGGACAATGTTATTAAAAAATACGAGTATTACATTAAAATTACAAAATATAATATTGCTTGCTTATCATAAATATAATATTACATTGATTCCGAGCTTACCGAAGGTAATGGATGCTATGGGATGGTTCTAAAAAACAAAAAATTTTATGTCTCCGATTTCAAACATTCCAAGACAGAAATCCGTTTCAGACATCAGGGAACACATTTGGTTCCATATATCTGTCTGTCACTCAATTTTTGCCAACCAAAATATCTTAACAAAATATTCCCAAAATATAGTCCATTGTTGGTCCCATGTTAGTTTCAACTATATGCACCCAATTGTTTCGTTTCCACATGCGCACAAACATACATTTATTAACACCTACCTATATCTACAAAAGTGGTCATCCAATTTTTAAGAAATTTGGATGATTTGTCGAAAGTAGCTCGCAGATAGCCCCAGGTTAATTTCAACTGTCTGCGCTCTTTAACTTTTGCCAAAATAATACTTTAATTCATACAAAAATCAAAACAATTTAGACAGATTTAAAAAACAAATGTAACAGTTAAATAAATGAGACAATATTGGGTTGTAAAACCATAACATAAATAAAAAGCGTAATAGGATGCGAATAAGCTATGTGCCACACCAATTGGCAGACTTTTTTTATTTAGAATTTTGAATATCATGGTTCCCAAAAACCTGCTTACTCAAATATTACATCTAATCTATTATTATTATTTTGCTTGCAGGAATAAAGATAGCTATGGAAACACGTTCTAAAATTGGAGATAAGTCACTAGCAGAATTCAAGAAAATGGCACAAGAAGATCCGGAAATACTCCTAATGATCAAGAAATTAAAAGCGGAAATTTCAGCTTTCGCAGAGAACTACAATATTCCAGGAATGGAAGATGTTTAATTCCCTATTTACCTCTTCTATTCCTATGATAATTTAAGCCAAATCAATTTCACTTTTAAATATTTAATGTGGAATTTTCTTTCATACCTATTTGTATTATATAATTATAATTACTCATTAATTATTTATTTATTTTAATTATTATACAACATTTTATGTACTCTTCTTTGTTTCTTTATTTATTGCTTATCATATTTACTGTCTGCCCGATATTAATTATCGATATACTGAAAAATTGGTGGTGGGGATTAGTCCGACGTTGGACCAATATTAATTTCAACCTTCTGCGCCCTTTGATTTCTTCTCCACATGCTCACAAACATTTTTTCCAACCCCTATATCTTAAAAATTGGACATCCGATTATTAAGAAATTTGGATGGTTTGTCAAAAGAAGCTCACAGATGGTCCCATATTAATTTTAACGGTTTGGGCCCATTAAATATTGCTAAATGGATACTTTAATTCATGTAAAAAAAAAAAAATGTTAATAGATTTTAAAAAATTAGGAGGGACTACTAAATAAATTATACAATACTGGGTCATAAAAGCGAAGCGAGGAAGCTATATGTGCTACAGTTATTGGCAGACTGTTATTAATTATACATCAGGCACTTAAATTACAATACATTTTTTTAAAAAAGTGTCAAAGTATGCGCTTTCAGCACGCGTCCTTAGGTAATTTAACAAATTGAACGATTTCGTTAACCAGCATATAAACATCACCTAGCCCTATCAAGATGGCGGCCATTTTGTTTTAGCTATAACTTTTGAACCATTTATTATAATATCGTGAAATAAACGCCTTTATATTCATTTTAATTGTCCAAACACAATGAAACTACTCCGACGTGTCTAGCTCAATCCGTTTCTAAGATAAGATAAGTTGGGGTATACATTTTTTTTAACAGAATTTGTGACGTATAAAAAATCCCTATATAACTGTTATATCTTTTGTGACAAAAAATAACTATACACTTTTTGTTAAATTTTATCGTTGATTTATTATAACAAATAGAGGGGGGGGGGGGAGGGAACAATGAACACCATCTTCAATTTCACATGGCGTAAAGACCCTAAAAATGTATAGATATTCAGATATTCATGGGTAACAATATCAACCAATAATTAAAAAATTCAGTGCTGAAAAAAAAATTCTATATATTTTTTTTTTCTCCAGTGCAACATTTAACAAGATCAACATATACTTCACTTCATTTGTATTTATTAATTTTTTACATAGATTTATATTATTAAATTTATTTTTTTACTATACCATTATACATATATATCTTTATACCTTTTAAAGTCTTATTTTTTGAAAATAATAATTACATTTACAGCGCTTATAATTTGTATTTGTAATTTTAAAAAGCTTCTTTGTTTTTAGAAAAAGTTAGCTTGATTTTTTTTCTTACATTTTGGTACAACACTTCCCAATAAATAATTACCTATGCACTTTTCGATAAAAGTGATAAAGCAGAAGAAAAATATATATTTACATATACATTTTAATTTATTTTGATTTAATAAATATTTTATCAACATGGGCTGAAAGTTGCGAATAAAAGTAATTACAGCATCATCACTTTAATATACATAATTATAATTTAATAACAAGAATTATTATTATTATATTTATTTATTTAGATTCATTATAACCTTTAACACATTTTTTTTTATGAAATGAGTGACACTTCGTTATAATAGATATTTTTTTAAATTTATTTTACACTTTAATTATTCTTATAAATTATTATTTATTTATAATGTGTAAATTCTTTAATAAAATCATCTTTGGATATACATTATCCATTTAATGAAAAAATATTTCTTAAAAATAAATATTTATCTAATATTGGTAAAATTGCTTATTCTTCTTAAAACTCAATAAAACAATAAACTAACTCAGGTCTAAATTATACATAATTACAAAAGGTAAAGGTTCTCTTGCTTATTATATTGATTGAGAAATATGGTAAATCTACACTATTTGGCCTACCTACTTCTAATTGTCCGATTTACTTGCATTTTTTGAACAATTAGAAATGGGTGGGCCAAATAGTGCAGATATACCAAAAATATTCTCACACGCTTGATATTGAAGATGAACTTAAGGGTATTTTAGTGTAAGTACACTTTAATGTATAAGGTCTATCTTACCACCTTCGATCCAATATTAGAGGATACAAGGTTATTGCAAAATGGTGGGATCTGCACATGCACACTACCCATTTATCGGTGTGATCTTTGTGTAGAATATGTGAAAATTCTAATCCTTGTAGACAAATTGGTCCATAAATAAATATAATATAAGGAAATTCGATTTTTGGTTAAAATGTTCAATGAATTTTCTTAGATTAGGATTTAAAAGATCCAACAATTGGTAACAATTGGTCTTAGCCATATTCACTAATTTCTATATTTAACATTTAACATTGAAGCAGAAACATGAATCGAGGTGTTAGATTACACTTTTCACTTATTTCATCAAATCCACACCAACCTTTTTACAGATCATCATCAAGCCCTAATATATTTAGTAGCTCGGATAGCAGAGACAGACTCCATCTTCTGCAATGGCTTTAAGGATCAACCGGTCTTTTTAGGCCACAAATGTCTTCTAGAGTTACACCTTTGGCGCGCTAATGATGAATACTATACTACTTACTTCAGCTTAGGCATCATATAGCTCGGATAGCAGAGACAGACTCCTTCTTCTGCAATATCTTTAAGGAACAACCGGTCTTTTTAGGCCACAAATGTCTTCTAGAGTTACACCAATGATGAAACTTGGCACTAATGATGAATACTATACTACTTTTACTCCGGAGTGCTACAACCCAGGATGGGCTTGGTCTTCTCTTGTCACTAGCCTCCATTCTTCTCTTCTTTTAGCCTTTTCCTGCAAGTTCCTGAACACTTGTTATTTAGATCTTTTTCAACGTTTTCTATCCTTTGCTTTTTGGTTCATGAATACTTCTAGGTTGAAATATAGAATCCTATCGTATCAAACATTTTATCTAAACATTTATTAGGGATTAAAGTCTAAATTTAGCCTGGGAACATTTTTACTTTGATCCTCCGAACCTTAATTTAAAGTATTACATAATATAATAACTACACAACAAATAATTAAGCAAAATAGTTCTTTAATGAAAATGTATATTTTTCATATTTCAGATTAAATTACTTTTGATTACATAGTAATCGAAATTACTTATTACATTTTAAAACATACTAAAAAACGCTTTCAATCACTTATAACATTTAGCTATAACAAAACATAACACTTATTTATTGTATATATTCCAATAAAACCTTGACAACAGACACTCATTAACATTTGCATATTTGCTTGATATGTAAATCGAAATATTTATAGTTTTTAAAACAAATGTAACACAATAATTTGTGTTAAAAACTGGCTTAGACAATAGACGCGTATCATAATGGTTATATAGGTACATTGATCATATTGTTGTATTTAAGCATTTAGGAACGGTACAGGAGAGAAAAGTTAAAATATTATTTTGTTTTTGTACAATTGAATAATACTATATTGTTAACATTAATACAAAATTAAAAGGCAACTAAATAAAATTTAATTTATTCTCTAGTAATTTGTTTCTGTTTGGTTAATAATAGTATTCTCTTGTTTGCTATTAAGGCAATTATACTGACATTTTATTAATAATACATTTGAGACTTTAATAACCCATTAAAGATTTTCATAAAAAAATATTTTTATTGTTATACAAGTCCCCAATCTTTAATGTATGTAATATGTTTAGCGATACAAGTCAAGTAAGTTTCATTGTTTAATAGTTACATAATATATGTAAATAACCATAATTATAAAATAAACATTACAGTTACAGGGAAACTGTCAAAATATTAACAGAGCTGGAATTAATTCCTAACCATGTCTGGGAATTCAGATTATTATTATTATAATTTAAAAAAGATAAACATGATCCCCACTGCTGGGAATCTGAGCTAAGTAAAGTATTAGTCTCAGATTCCCAGGCGTAAACTCTAGGGCGTAAACATAGGGTTCTGTGCTTTTTTCCCAATAATTACAATATTTAGAAATATATATATTTATTATATACTTTACTTTTAACTTTTCTTTTTTAGTTTTTCAGATGTTTACATTATTTACTTATATTATCTAAAATAGCAACTTTAGATACACTTAAAATTGCAAATATTAAAGATCTTTGGCTTTAGTATAATAATAATAATAATAATAATAATAATAATAATAATAATAATAGGAAATTATGCAGTTAATATCTGCTTCTTACACAGTGGGCAATATTGAAAAATAAATCTGCGAAAACCTTTCTTCTGCGAGTAACTAATAAAATATCTTAATCGTTACTGTTTTGTTTTTTTTTGTTTATTTATAATTATTAAGGGGAATAATTCGCACCTGAAATAACTTAGATTCGATTGTTTTAACCAGCTATAATTAAATATATATATGATTTTCGATACTTTATACACAATTTTTTTAAATTTTAACTTTAGTAAACATTCATTTAGAAGAAATGAATTATTGACGATAAAATATATTTTGAATCCCCCATAAAATAAAGTATCCCTACTTTTGGTTTTTCCAATAGAGCAACTATATTGCAAGATTTTTTCCACAGGTAAAGCCTTATGTCTATCTTTATTTTTAAAATGTTACTTTTATATGTTTGCTTCAAGTTTATGAAATATATAGTTATGGATTTTTATGGCCTTATGTTTTAAATTTATTACGATTATCCATAATGGCTGCAAATATTTAATATTAATTAATGCCCTATTGATAAATCTAAACTAAAAGTTAAAAAAAAAATCTGGTAACATTGCTTTCTTTAATATATTTTGTTATTCGTTGAAAGAGATTTTTTTTATTGGTTTCAAAATGGCGGAATGCTTAGTAAATAAAAATGTTTAAATCAATATCAATATAATAATATTATTATGCCATTCTTCTACACTTTCATTTTTCAAATCTATATTTTTAAATAATAAAACCAAAGCATAATATGTATATGAAAAAATCTAGACCGATTCTAATATATATAATTTATGCTATTTTATACAGCATTTTAAAAGATTAAAATATCTTAATCCTTACTGTTGATTTTTTAAAAATATAATCTTCAAATCTAATAGTGTAACTTAAATTTAATGAAAAATAAAACGTGGTTTATGTTTTTAATAGTTCTAATGTGCTTCCTATTCCCAAAATAAATATAATTTCGAATTAAAATATATTATTTTCATGGTAAATTGTTTTTTTGTTTTTTTTTTTCTTTTATATATCATAAATTAAATACTAAAATATTAGGTACTTAATGGGAAAAATCAAATGGTATTTTTTATATTTATCTATTTTTTTTTTCAATCAATTAAATAGATTTTATTTTTCTTTCATTTTTGAAAACTAGTTTAGTCCACAGAGAGCTTTGACTTCATCAATGAAGAAAAAAAAAAAAAAAAAAAAAAACTATTAAAACAATACAAAAATCAGGAGCTAAGTTGATGAAAATTGCGGTGATTACTTTCTATAAAACAAAACGATTTAGCTTGGTAAGCTACAAATCGATCAAAGGTATTAAAAATAAAATTATTACTAGAAAGCAGACCGTCATTACACTTCTGTTGTTACTCCATAAAGAAATATGGCTCTTTAATTAATTATTTTCATCCTATTTTCTCCAGTTCAGCAGAGGCTTATTTTTGGTTGAAAAAGAATGGTGTAAAATATAGTTAATATTGAAGGGATGTAGAGAAATAAATATTTAGTTTGATTGAGACATTAAATGTAGCTATCATTAACGGGAGAAATACTAATATGTTAGGTCAATTACGGTGTGTTCAAATTCGAAGATCACTGCAAAAAGGCTATATTTCGCCCCCTCTGGAGCATAATCCATGCCTAAAACATCGAAATACTAAAATGGGAGAAGAATCCTAGCAGTTTTTAGGATAGATTAATGTTAATTATGTTAGATTCACATCTCTATTCGATTAACTGCTAAAAATCTTAATCCAACTTCTTTTTACGGCGTATTCCTCCGTTACTGATAATGGAAATATTTGGTTGAAAGCCGGCGATGTAAAAATATAAAGTTAATAGTTTTACGATAAAGCTGTTTTACCAGTAATAACTATATTTTATAGACCCTAATCATAATAGTATTGTTAATGATTTATTAATAACAGTTATTGTTTATTAAAGTTATTATTATTGAAATGAAAGGCGTTGTACTAATTTTTATTACGATTTACTCCATTTCTTTAACTTCTTCAATTAAATATTGAGGCTATCTTCTTCTGACCAAGGCTGACAAGAACATATTCAGATATAGACAACTTTCGATTGGTTAAAACAAATAAAATATTATAAAATTAATATGATCAAGATTATTCTTTTAACTTTTGTACAATCAATTTTACAATTTTGTAAAATTGTTAATTATATTTATTTCTATATTAAATATAGAATATATAGGTTTTCAACTATACTTTCGAAACTATAAAATAAACCACAAATTATAAAATTATATTAAAAATTAATTAATATTAGTGACTCCATCCTCTTAATGTATTATTGATGGTGTTTCCTGCTTCTTTTCTTTATAAATGGAAGTCGAATTTCGCTCTGTGAAGGCGGGCATTTTTTAATCTCTCTTCACATCAGCATATTAAGAGGTGAATTAGCGCATTCTATAACCGTTTTGCTGTAATAAGAATAAAAAAATATTAAGTGCATTTTTTAATTAATTTAATAATATATAAAATAAGTTAATATGGTAACAGTACCACCACTTTTGTCTGCTATTGCAAGATAGATGTACAATATAATTATCGTAGAAGAGTAACATCAAACATAATAAGACCTTTTTCATTTATTTTTAAATCATGAAAAGATTTACATCTTTAACCACTTGTATTGGCAATCAGTGTAAGCAGAACTTATCAGTAGTATGTACTCAGTCTAATTTCTAATTATACGAATGCAAAACCTATTGTACAACTTTGAAATATAAATATAGACCTCCAAATTTTATATGAGTTAAAACTACGAATCATATAATTATTATCTTTGAAATGTGAACCAATAACAATTGAATTCAATCATTTTTAAGTTATTTTAATAACTGATTATACTCTTAAATGAGTGAAAGATGCCAAGAAATTAAATTATATAGATTTAATGTTAATAGCTTTAGCAATAAATCAGACTGATTAGTACCAAAATTCAATAGACTAAGTGTACTTAACAGTAAATTGGTTGGTATGTTTTTTTTGTTTTATGTATTTCTTTAAGAAGTATTAATTGTAAGAAATGTGATTCAAAGAAAAAAAACTTTAATCTTGAATTAGATTAATAAACATTTGGTAAAAGTTAGATCAGGGGAACGTTTGTAAAATATGTACTCAAATGTAAGTGTGTAACCTACATGCTACATGTAATTTTCTGACAATACCCATTTAAAAATAAAATATTGTTTTAAATGTTTATTTTATTGTTTCTGCTTTATGAATATTCAAAGAGAGTTAAAATAATAATATTTTATAAATTGTGCCCTTCAAATCATTAGGATCGCTTAGAGATACTAAAAATCATATGTTCACTTACTTGGAAGTTTTGTTGTTGTTGTTGAGGTGTGTATTGGAAGTTGGACTGGGGATCTTGGATGAATGGATTATTCGTTGGAGGAGGTCCTCCTTGGTTAGGAATATCCAGATTTGGACCAGCTGTGTAAGTTGCTCCGTAGCCCTGATCCTGCGCAGTTAGCTCGTGAAGCCTGGTACTGGACAAGGCACGAGGGATCGGATTGGATGGTACTCCGTGAGGAGCTAAGTGTACTGTCTCATCTGCCACCTTTAAACAAACAACATTAGGTACAATATTAACTTAAATTTACTTAGTTATAGGCTATATAGGTATTAATTAATCGACATTGAGTGAGTGGCTCTGTCAAAGAGATAGATTCAATCCCTTTTATCCACCCGGACAAATCCAGCCTCCATAGACAAATATATAAGTTTTAAATTTATAAAATATGATAGTCCAGGAGATACCAAGCATAAAAGTGACTAACATCAAGCAAGAATTTTGTGTATGAGGTTATATTTTGCTGTCCTCTTAGAATATATGGTCGACAAAGTTCGTCTGGGGGACATAGCTTGGCCATAAGCTTTTTAAAAAAACAGACCTTTGGAGAGTGGCTAGAAAAAGCAGATCAGGACATGGCTGGTGGAGAGCGGCCATGTTCCACCCATTTTGGCTGACAATGTGATTTTCATCATCCTTAGTACAACATTAGTTGGTAGACCCAAAATCAAGTTGAATTTAGTTTGACACTTGATATGTAACCACTTTGATATGGAAAAATATTTGAATAAAGAACCTGGAATATGACAGTGATTAACAATTTTGAATCGATCCCGTTTTTAATTTAATAATAAAGTATGCAAAATACATCCTTATGAGTGTAAACAATAGACATTTAAGGCCTAATTTATAAAACATGGTGTGGAAAGATTTAACCGTTTCGATCTAATACAGTTCCCTTTTTGGGAGTAGTCATCAGCTGAAAAAAACATTCCACAATAAATTTAAAAAAATGTAGGTTTACATGTTTAAGTACTTCTTTTAATAGTTTCAATTTTATCCACCTTCAAAGAAACTACTCATTAATGTATTTTCTATCCAACGTCTAATGTATTGGATGTTATAAGTTCTTTAAACAAATCTAAACCTTTTAGAGATATATCAAGAGAATATTAAGAGCAATTTAATATAATTCACTCTTTTTCAGTAAAATTAAACTATTTTCTTACTTGTCGTGGGTCTTCGGTCGCCGGTATTTCTGATACAAATCCAGTATCTTTCCTGTAGAAGTTAATAAATATAAAGGCAGCAAGAACAATTCCACAAGTAAGACCATATCCTCTAAACGTTGTAGTCGTGCCTACAAAATTAAAATAAATTAAACGTGAGGGGAAAACCCAAGATAAGTTTTATGTATTTATAGTAAAATAGGTAAAAATGAACCCAAAATGGCACAATTTAACCTTCCTGAATTAGTATATATATATATTACTATAAGATTGATTAACATACCAATACGGAACAATACAACTTATAAAAAATAAAACGTTACCAAAATAAGAGATAAATATGCCGCCCACAACTGCTCCACATCCCCTTCCAAGTCCATGGTGAATTCCTTGGAGAACACCTTGGGCAGAACATCTGAGGTGCTGCGGAGTATTGTGCGCAATATATGAACAACAAGCAGCCCAAACTGCAGCGTGGGTGATTCCTGTTAAAAAAAAAGATTTTGTTACTTCAAGTCTACTTCTTTTAGGTTCGCTTTTAGTTTATTAATATTTGTTAAAGCTTTTCAGTTTAAACGTTGAATACCTTGCATGAACTCAAAAGGCAGCACCCACCAGGGATTCTTTAAATAAGAAATATAAAGAAACCTTACAACATTGCCAGCCAAACCAAGGCATAAAACCTGGAACAAAGAAATAAAAATATTACTTTATACGAAACGAATCCTAAAATCTAAATACAGGTCAATAACTCTTAATAATACTGATAAAATTGCTCATTCAATGTTCAATTATATTTAGATGACAATAAAATTTTACCTTGACGTGACCCATCTGAGTGATAAGTTTAAATGAAAAGAAGTATGCAAAAATCTCTGAGATGTGATTTATGACTGACGCCACACCGAAGAGAGTAGGAGAACCACCGTAGTCTTGTAAATGCCAGAAGAGAAAAGTGAAGATGAGTCCTATTCCGAAACCCATAAACCAGGCCACGAAAAGGAAAGAGCCGCATTTTAAGTTTGCAAAATGTCGTAGGACAGTCACCCATTCAGGCATCTCTTTCGTCGTCTGAGCGAACATTTGGGTCTGAAATAAAGTGTAGCAATAAAGTGTTTATTACTGAAATGATAATACTAAAACTAAATTTCCTCTTACATTACTTATTCGGAAATTCAACATTCTGGAATTGAACTTATTTATTGAGAAGAAATTTATATTTATTAAAATAAAAAGATAGTACGGGTCTACAAATAACTTGACGATTGATAATATCAGTAAAAATATTCAACAATTCTACACTTAACAATGTTTAAAATTTGTTTTATTACCTTATTAACAGAGGGTGGTGGCTGAGGGGCCGAAGTGTCTGCTAAAGCAGGAAGATTCAACTGCTGAGCAAGTTGCTGCTGTAGGAAATCTTCTCGTGTGGGTTCAGGAGGTGGCTTTGTTTCTACAATATCTACTGCTGCAGGTCCTTCATATTTAAAAGTTATTTGAGTAGCAGTTATAAGAGCTGCACCCATGAGAACGCTGAACGTAGCGAAGCATATTGTGTAATTTTTTTCTCGGGCATTAGGCGTACAAGGGTGTTCAGGAAATGATGTTGAGTGGTCCAGAACTATACCGACAAAGAACATAGCGAGACCCCATCCTAGAGAACCGAACATTCTTTGGTGACCATACTTGTCTGCATCTTCACCTAAAAGTGTGATGACAGCAGAATCGGCCAGTGTAATAGCAGGCGCGCTGAAAAACTCTCCTATGATCACAAGGAGTAGCAGCAAAAAGAATGCTTTTTGGATATCCTGCAATAAAAAAATATAGGTATTTAATATTAACTTAAATCATTTCTGTGTTAATCGCCTCATTACGGTGTTTCATTTTCCAAATAGTGCTAATATTAAATAAATGACGACTATTTTATATTATTTTAGATGTGGATGGAAGTATTGAAAGTAATAATTTTAATTACCTGAGTGCGGTAAACAATAGAGCTGAAGAGAGGAGTAACCCAAGAACTTTGCTCCTTCTGATTGTAATTAGAAACAAAATCAATGTTAATAGGTGAGAGGTGAGTTCGTACTACTGATCGAGGAGTTCTTCGTTGAGGACCGATCATGATGGCTGGTTCTGCAGGTACAACGTCTCCTTTCGGTGACGTCTCAGGTTTTTCCCATACTGCCTCCCTCTTCATGACATTGGATACCTTTGGTATTTCGAGGTAAATATGTGAATGGTTTCTAACTAGACATGATGTAGCTGGTGGTTGGATAAATCCTAGAGGGAGGGTAAAAAGAATCCATGCTGACAATGAGCACAGCAACAAAGTTTTTCCCTTCTGCCATCTAAAAATTAAGAAAAACGAAATATGTAAAAGCATCGATTCATGTAGACTATTAATGCTAAAGTACCAAGGCCAAGGGTTTAAGTTATGTTAAATAAAACAAAGTAAAAAAAAAATACACTGCCAATTAGTGTGGCACATAGCTTCCTCGCATTCTATCATGTATTGTTTTATTACTTTATTGTTATATTGTTTATTGTGTAAGTAACAATTTACATTTTTTAGCGATCTTTAACGCTTTATAGGGGTGTCGCTGTAGGTTTTACTAAAAAATTGTATTTGAAAAAAATGTTCGTCTCATTGAATAGATAAGGTATGATTGTTTTTCCGACCGAAAATTCCAATTTTAAAGTTGAAGTTCACGTTTACGCGAGCGTTGCGCGTGAACGCTTGAACGGATAACGTTGTCCAACGAACTCGACCTGAGCATTGGTAAAATAAACATTTCTACCAAATTTCATCAAAATCGGGCAACATTTACTCAAGTTATCGTCGCACGTTTCATAATTCGCGGACACACAGACCGACAGACAGACAGATAGACAGACACGGAACCAAAAATGTTCCCTGATGTCTGAAACGGATTTCTGTCTTGGAATTTTTAAAGTCGGAGGCATAAAACTTTTTTGTTCTCAAAAGTGAACACAATGCTTCCGTTACCTTCGGTAAGCTCGGAAGCAAAATTGATGATCACTCTCACCTATTGAAAATGCACTTAGAAAAGTAGAAGAAAAAAAAAAACAACAATGCATTGTATACGGCATATAAAATGTATATGGTTATACATTGAATAACTGTATAACCAGAATAAGAGTATTAGTATGGTCAAAGTTCTTCCAGTATCATGTCAATAATTAGACACATTAAATATTACTAGGCATCGCGTGGCTCTATCATTGAAGCGAGCGTATTGCAATAAAATACTGAATATTGAAATTTGTTAATCATGATGAATGTCATAGTTGAAGATAAGTGGAAGAGGGTAGTAAGGGGTAGAGTGGGGGTACTCGGTACAAAGCTTTACTTCATAAGAATCTTAACCACCCGTCATAGCTTTTAAACTAATATTATAAATGTATCACTTCATTACTCAAATACTACTGCTTGTATCAAGTTAAAATTTTACATACTTGTTTCAATTGTACTTTAGACGATGTACATGAAGTTTTATTAAGATCGTTACGTTATAACATAAGATATCGGTAAAAAGGTTGTTTTCTCTATTTTAAACGTTTAGGTCCGCTTTAATAGTTTTAGCGATCTTTATTAATTCATAGCAGTGTCGTTGTTGGTTTTACTAAAAAATGTTATTTGAAAAAAATGTTCGTCTCATCGAATAGATGATGATAGAATCTTTTCCCGTCCTGAAATTCCAATTTAATTTTTGAACCTCTCGTTTACGCGAGCGTTGCGCGCGAACTCTTGGACGGATCACGCTGTCCAACGAACTTAGCCTGGGTATTAGTAAGAGGATCATGTATACCAAATTTCAACTAAATCGGTAAACTTTTACTCAAGTTATCGTCACACGCGTGAACGTTACTGACAGACAGACAGACAGACAGACAGACAGACAGACAGACAGACAGACAGACAGACAGACATGGAGCATATTTCGTTGAATGTAGGAAGCTCGCTACGCTCGCTTCAATTAATATCTAAATCAACACAGATGAGACACTGTGATAAGCCAGTTAATGAGTTTTGTCAATTTAAATACCAATGAAAGAATATCAAGTAAAAACTTTTCTTCATTAGGTAGGTACTTTTTAACCAGGAAGAATCTAGTTTCCGAAACAGTGAAAATAAAGAAGAAAGTGGAGGGAAATTTTTTTAAAAAAGTTTAACTCAAAACGGCATTTGCATCTGGAAACAGTAATGAAAGGAGGAAAGTTGAAGTTGGGTAAACTTTAAAGAGACCTATTAATCGAAAATAGTGTGTGTACGTGTGCTTATAGTGAATCAAAAATCCAAATTGACTTATTGCATGTAAATACAACAAATTTCTCCTAGTTTACTTGAATATTTTTAATCTATTCACGTTAGAATAGTTAAAAAGAAGAAAAGTTAATCTTAATAAATTGGTATTGGTAATATTCAAATGCTATAAAAAATTCTTTAATATAATCCTTACAGTTTATCGATTGCAGTCTCTATTTTGGTTTGACTAAAACTTATTTTCAATATAAATCGATTACATATAAAAGAAGGTTTTCCAATACTCTTGTAATGATAAGTGGTGATCTCAACCCCATCTTATACATGTAGTGCAGACTATCAAAACTACTTGACCCCTTTAATATAGAAACAGGGTTATTTATCAGATGCGTATTACTTTATATACCTTTAATTAATTTTGTTTGCACAAATTATATAACACTCATTTAAATAAAACATTATAAAACATAATTATTATAATATTTATTCGGTAAACCATTATTTTTTTTAAAAAATTATTTAGAATTATTAATTTATTCAAGTTTGTTTATTTTATCTTAAGTAATAATGATACATATTTTGCATTTTAAATTAAAACCAATAATTATATTTTCTTTTTGGTTTTGTTTTTTAACTGGGTAAATAATAATTAGTAATTATATCCTTGATTATGAATTTCTTGACAATCTAGATCGCAGTATTATTCTATACGAAACATTGATTTCTTTATTCGCGTGAATCCCAGAAAAATTGGAGTTACTCCAACTATATATTTTCGTTATATTGTTTCCAAGATAGTTTAGATTTTAGATGATTAACTGAAATGCCTCTGAAACGCTTTGTGCCAAATATCGGTGCTATGAGTATTTCGATGTTCTTTATACGTTTAACACAATACATTGAATTCAACCTATTCTACACATTAAATATACGTGAAAAATGATAAATGTCGGATGTGGAGCTTTATTCTTTTCAAGGATGAATATAGTTTTAGAGAATATTAAGCTTAAAAAATATGTTAATGCTTAAAAGTTTGAACATATTATTTTAGAAATACGATTAATTCATTATAATTTTTTGTAGCTTAGAGTTTTTTTTTTTTTGTAGTTTTAGTCCCGTTCAACAGCTTATTACGACATTACAGGACGGAGGTTATCCGGCCACTTTACTCATCTAATCGATGAGATCATCAGTGTGAAACATGTCTCACCCCGCTGGGATTTGAACTCACAGCCGGGGTTTAGACTTTTGTTTCAGAGTCGAGTGCGCTAACCCCAAAAAAACCTAAATAAAAAAAGCTAACATTAAAAAAACCTTCTAAGCTTCAAAAATAAAACAGAGTTTACGTAAAAAAGAAAAAAATGGTCTATAGGAGAAAGTATAAAACAAAAGAGAAAGATTACAAGACTTCTATCTTGAAACACTGTTGCTAGTATTAGAGATTTTTAATTCTAAGCTTGGACAATAGGCGCTAATAGGACTGTCATCCCGATGCTCTTTTCCCTGAAATTAAAATAGTAATTTCTCGTTTTAACTTGTCCTATACCCTTTTTGAAACCAGTATTTCTTAAACTAATAATTCCTATGGCCGATAAAATATGCAGCCCTCTCTAAAAATAATGTTTAGGCGGTCTTCTTGAAAGAATAAAATGAAAAATAATTATTAGTTTATTTTCCTCGACTGTGTTTTTCTCCAATGTGTGCGATAGCGACTCATTATGAAAGAGGTACAGTTCAATAACCAAACAACGTCTTCACACAAAAAATTGTAAATGAAATAATTGACCGGTTTCGGCTGTAACTAAAGCGGCTAAAACAACCTCACAAGGCTAAAGTGTTCTATAAAGTAACTTCTAGATCAGGGGTCCCCAAACTTTTTTGCTGGCGTACCACCTAATATGTCTTGACTTTTACATGTACCACTACCACTGATGTTTATACAGGAACAATCATGGCGTTCTTACAGAAGAAAGAGGATCCGGGGAAAAGTTTGAGGTTTAAAGGTTCAAAAACGTAGGGCTATTCATTAATACAAAAAGGGAAGGCATGTCACTTTTTTTAATGCAGCAACTATTTTTAAGTTTAAATTTAAGTTGTACCAGACCAGAGAACTGTATCATTATCCTTTTTTACCTTCAACCCCCTGGATAGAGAGCAAGTGTTTGAGGATGATTGTTAAATTAAAAAGGACTAAATTTAAATTGTATTTTAAAAAATCATGAAAGATCATCAAATTAGAACATAGCATTTAAAATAACATTAATAGAACATATAATATTAACAAAAATTGTATTAAAAAAAAAATCATAATGAAAGAATACGTCCGAATAAACAATAAGCAGGTTAATCGGATGAATATGGATGTGCTTGCAATAATTGGCTCAAACTAACAATGTCTAGTGTGATGGGGCTGAGATTTAAACACAAATCATCCTCAAAGCAGGAAAGTCTGTTCCTATACTTGGTTTTGAGGTGTATAAGGGATGAATACACTCCTAACAACCGCAAATATTTCTGCGGCGCGTATACCACTGAACACGATCCCGCGTACCATTTGTGGTACGCGTACCGCAGTTTGGGAACCGCTGCTCTAGATTATCTGAAATCTGAAGAAGCCTGCTTTAGAACAGCCGAAACCGGTCTTATTGTTTCAATTACAATTTTTCGTGTGATGACGTTGTTTGGTTATTGAACTACACCTCTTTCACGATAGGTTTATTTATTTGAAAATTATACAAATGAATTAGCCAGTAGTTTACATGTGATGTGAACGTAATGAGAAGTTCATGAAATTGCATGTGTTCAACTCGACATGGTTTCTTTATTAGATTTACCACAATCAAGTGATTTTTTAAATTGATTTATAGTAAAATTTCGAAGCTATATATGTGCAGTTAGAAAACGTATATACCTACGATACTTCAATTTTTGTTTATGCATTAATATGTAACTAGTACATTGTAACTATGTATAGTTTATTTACCAAGCCATAGGAAACTAAGTCCCCTATATTCAAGAATTAAGTATCGATATAAAGCAATACATATTTAAATATAAATAAATATATATTTCCACAAATTTGGTACAGTATCTGATTACAATTTCATATAAAATCTCTAAATGTGTGGACCCTCGGTAGTAAAAGATTACTAGAGTGAGGGCTCAGCCTTTGGCTTAGTAACAGTTATTTTGACGATTTAAATGTAGTACAAAACTATAATTCAAATATAATTTAAAATATATATAACAAAATTATAAATTATAATATTAGGTTCAAAATGAATTAATAATGTCCATAAAAAAAAATGTATGTGAAAAAAGAATTTAAATATGAGATAATTTCACATACATGCATACATATCTGCTGTAAAAGTAAATTTTATAGAAAATAATTTTTTTATGTTTACCTATCTTTTGAGAAAATATTTAGTTTAGTAGAATTGAAGTATTGGGAATCAATCGAGCCATACTATATTATTCATAATTTCATTTAATTGATTTTTATCTTTTTCCTCTCTAATTTTCTGGGGTGACATGGTTAAATAGTTTGGGCGCAATACAGGCAAAAGAGTTCTGTCTCTTAGTACTTTTACAACTCAGTACTTCTAACTTATTTTGAGCATTGCTGTTTATGTTATATTTATGATTTACATAAATTTTATCTTCGTCCGATCGTTTGTATAAAGTATCAAGAGGAAAAACTTGAAATATTCGAAACACTTCTCTGATTTATATCGCCTTGGTTTGTGTGAACAAATTTTTATTATTTTTTTCTGAATAACGCGTAGGGGTTCTAGATTGGTTGAAGCAGCGGAGCCGTAGGCACTAGACACATATCCCATAGTTGAGAAGTTATCCATTTATTTATGGAGAATGGCTAGTCTGCTCTATTAATATCAAATACAAAGAGATTTTAAATCTACCTAAATTATTAAGTTAAACATAAATAAATTTGTTTAATTGGTACCACTTATAAAATTATGTAATTTTATGTGTTATATGTATTTTTTATAATTCATAAAAGTGTTATAAAAAATGAAACAATCCACTTTAAAGAATAAAAATAAAATAAAATAAAATAATTGGTCGAAATAGGCTGCTTAAATGGCATAATTAAATACAGCTTTGAAAAAAGACTGGGTGCCATATTTTCTCCTTGTTCACGCTCCTATTTAATCAGTAAAGCATCCGTTTAATGTTACTTCCAGTTACATTACTAATTCGAATAATGTTGTATTAGTCACTTGAAGAGTTTTAATTGATCATTTTATGCAAATGCTGAACGTTTATAAGTAGACCAAGTTTTAATAGTTTGTACGCAGCATTTTAAACAACATTCATAGGAACAAAATGGAAATAAATTGTTATTATTCTCAAATTTTACTTCAAATTTAATAGTTAATACATAAATGATCATTATAAAAGTTAACTTCAATAGATATCTTAAGATACTTTAAAGAGTGAAGTCAAATCAACTTCACTTTTTAATATAGTTGAAGACCTCTTGAGTTCACTTAAACTCTGAGTTTAATATTTTCTGCTGATGATGGGATGTACCAGAAACCGGTCCCGGTCCAGTGATATTTAGATTCAACAAAAGTATCAACGCATCCATTTATCCTAAAGTTAAAAATGGTTATTATCTGTTCACTGGTTTAAAGAAAACTAAATGTATCATGAGTATATATTGTGAGTAGGTAGGTAAAATGTGATGAACTTAGTCCAAAAGAAAGACTATAGTTTAACATATAACGAAACACCTAAAACGATAAAATTGCAAAATCATGTGGTTTTTAGGTCTTGTACTCTTAACTTCTTAAATTTGTTCTTAAAAAAATTATTAGTTAGTAAAATTATAGGCATGTCCTGTATACTGTATACAATTAAATTCAGGTCTTTCTTAACCTAAGAACGTAGTAAGATATGGCACATAACAATATATCGACTTATGATTATGAATGAGAGGTAGCGCTGTCTAGGCACGTACTATTAAAACCTAAAATCAAAGAAAGTCTTTACGTTATTTTTACTGGGTTGAAAACAATTAAATAATAAAGAAAATTATAAAAGTTTTTCAAGCAGGTATACATTCTTTTGGGGTGTTATAAAATATTTTGCGGTTATTGACTAAAAGCTAGTTATTTTTAAAAGAAGTAAGTGGTTTTTCCTAGTGGAGGTCAATAAAATCTAGATTAAGGGTATTTGAGAGTGATGGGAATGATGGGTTGGCTTAGTTCAGTGTGTAATTTTGGGTAACTTAGTAGGAATTTTGATTTTATAAATTGTTCTTGGTTTTGTTTTTGTTCAGTTGTATTATATTATGATTTAGAGCCTTATCTAAGGACTTCTGTAAAGGTGGTTTTGATAAGAAGTTACTACAAGTAGTAAATACCTGTCAGCAAGGCCCCCCCAAAACGGGGCCGACAGGAATTCGACGAACGGCCTGGATCCGATAAGGAATCCGCACTGTCCGGCGTTCATACCCATCTGTTTGAAGTATACTCCCATCAAAGGAAATAGCGAACCGAAAGCCGAGTAGAAAAAGAAGTAGAAACTCTTGACTGTCAAAAGTTCCTGATCTACGGTCCCGCACAGAAGTTCAATAATGTCCGATCTTCCTCTAATCTTGTGTGTTGATTCTTTAGCTTCAGGATATAGGGTCGGATCTACTTCTCCCAAAGCTTCCGGGTCCTGAACGGGCCTAGGGCCCTTCGCCGACATCGGGATCTGATCCGTCCTTCCCCCGTAACCCTCCATACCGACCTAACCGACACTGACTGACTCTTGGAATCAATATAATCCCGCCCCAGTGCCCCCCGTTGGAGCTCGCTTCGAGCGCCTGGTCTGTGATCAATACCTAACATAACAATCTTATAGATTTACCCCAAATCTAAGTCAACCTAATAATAAACTGCATCCATCGGTTTAGCATAAAAAACGCTAATATCATAATAATACGTAAATATCATAATTCATTCGGTAGGTAAGTATAAAATGAGAGAAAAATTTATTTAAAGAAAAGTATTTTTATGAACACATTTATTTTTCACTAGTAATATATGAATTCTTTTATCCAACCCAAATGTTTACTTTAAAAACATATTTTAGGCAGAATTGAAACTCCAACTTAAATAAATCAATAAAATTTGGTTTCAACGTAATACAATACATTATTCTTTTAAATAACACACGTATGTATTATTAAAAAAATAACCCTAATAACATATTTAGTTATAAATACAGAGAGGGTGCCATGAATGAAATTGGAAAACCCAGGGAAAACCCTTAATTGAGCATTTATTATATCTGGGAAAACCTCTAATGTTTTCACATTAATATACTAGTTTTTTAAGCATACAAGAATGAGTGGTGGTAACACTGAATACTAGAAGAAGGAAGAAGATTAAGAAGAAGTAAGTTTGATCGTATATTATACCGTTTCGTGTTGAGCTTTTATTTCTTAATTTCAATTAAATCTTGAAAGTATTTAAAGATTAGTTACAATAATATTGATTATTACACTTGCACAGTTATTGATGCTATATAAGTAGAACTAAATGTGTCGTAAAAATAATATTGCAGTGTGTTTAATGGTGTTGTAACTTTAGTTAATGAGGTTAAAACCTTGACAATAAATTGTGATCTGCGTTATGTTAAATTTATTTGATTTTTGATTTTATTTTAGGGTAAGTGTGTATACTTTTTTATTAATTTATCATGTTGATGATGTATAATGTACAATTTATTTTACAATATTGTTAGTGTCCATCTCATTTAGGTTTCGGGTTATTAAACATTGTACTTATTTATGTTGTTTGAGCAACGTTTTTTAATACACAAGTTAACTATTGATTTACTTTGTTAATAAAAAGCTGACCTATTGTAAGCCATCTACGCAGTATTTTTTTATTGTAACGTCGTAATTTCATTTAACTTTTCGTAATAAATATAAATTGAGATTAAAGCAATTAGCTGCTGATGTTTTCGATTGATCGTGATATTGTACCCGAATTAATGATAATATAGTAGAATTTAGTTATAAGAGACTTAATAGTATTACTTCAGTGCTTATTAAAGAAATATGGACAGTAAGTATTTGATGGCTGTAGAGGTTTAGAAAAAAGTGTAGGTCACAAGTGCATAACGAAACGTTTCAACTTTATTTTAAAGTTTATGTTGAAGATCACTGTGTTTCGTTATGCATTTGTGATCTATACTTTTTCTAAACCTCTATAGCCATTAAATACTTATAATCAGATTAATTATCAGAGATTCATAACTAAATTATTATTTACAATTTAATTTTAGAAATAAGGACACGATTCTTCTACCACCCACTTTTATTTACTTAGTATTAATATTTTAAAAAGTACATATCTACACATTAGAAATATTTTTGAGCTCTTTTTCATTACGATATGGATAATTGAAGTATAAATTATTATTTGGTGAGAAATTTATTCGAAACAGATGCAAGAGTTGGAGAGAAGTTTAAGGGTTGGTGGGGATGATAGTGATTGAGAGGTGGGCATATTTCTAGCTACATTTCTTGCTATTATCGGAAGAACTAGTTGCTATCTGGCATTGTGCATGAGTATACTTCATTTCTATGCCCATATTGTCCTTACTGGGGCCTGCGCCATTCTTTCTTTGACTTCATTCAATTTCATCATTACACTAATTTAAGTGAAACTTTTATATATTACATTATTTATGTATAAATTAAATATATAAATACATAAAAATAACAATAATATGAAAATGAATATTGACCCTTAAGGCCACATGCCGTCTAATTGGGGATGTAGCTTGCAGTAACTGGCCTGCTAAAGATTTTTATTTATTCAGTAGCAAGTAAAATTGCATGCAACCTGCATTGTGCAATGCCTAAATGGCAAAGTGAAGATACATTTGAAAGTAAAATTGCATGCAAGCTGATTCTTGGCATTATTTAAACACAAACTCAGAAGTTTTTTTAAGAACTGTCATAAATTCTATAAACAAACAAAACAAAACAATAAATAAATAACGCAATGTTTACGACCTCAATCGGTGGCAGCCAGCTACTGGAATGACCGCCCTTGTAGCTGTCACATGCGTTTACACATTCCTTTTGGCATGTGGTTTGTAGCCCCCACCCCACCACTTGCTCGTTGCATGCCAAAAAATCAAATCTCGTGCAATCTGCTTGCTTGCCAGCTACTGGCATGCCATTTGACATTTACACGTGCAAGTAGCTGGCATGTTTTTGTTCAAGCTACAGGCATGTGTATCTCCGCCTTTACTGCATTGCTGAGATTTGCAAATGATGAGACAAAAAAAACCACAATATTTTATCATAAAAAAAATCAAACCGAATTTGAAAAAATTCTTATGTAGTTTATCTGTTAACTGTTCTGGTGTGAGTATTTAAGGGTTAACCCTAGATAATAACCATTATTAACTTTAAAATAAATAGATGCGTTGATACCCAAAAAACAAAACCCCTTAACAATCCACACCAGAAAACCAGACAAATTTAAATATGTTTTATAATATATGTACATACATATTTATATTTATTTCACCTGTTGTAAAACCTTTTTCCTGTTGTAATGAAAACTTATTAAGTCCTAACAGGGATGCCCATATCCTACTGTCTCTACAAAACATGCCAAGGGTTAAGCAAAATTTTAAAAATTAGTTTATAGATTCAAATTTTACTATCATTATTACCAATTCTTGATGTCCATAGTTAAGAGGACTTATCTTTAATTTGCTTGTTTCACTATTTCTTATGACTTCATAACTCTTTGTTGTGTTTTAGGTGTTGTCTTTCTAGACTTCCTAAACTACTGAAAATGTCATTCTCAAAGAGAGAAATTGAAGAATATCGGCCAAAGGTTGATCGAGTTGTTGAGAAATTTCTTGGTTTTCATGAACCGGCTTTAGTTGAAACTGCTTTGCATTGTCTGGGTGCAGGATACGACAAAAAGAAAACTACAGGTGTGTTATAAACATATTCACTTATATCTGTTATATATTTTCCCAATCTGATTAAAATTGACAATTATTATTTTATCTTACAATCCTTTGTATAAGACCTAGTTGGAGTCTAGCTCGAGCCTTCCCCTTCCCCAAATTCCTTATAGACTCTCCTATCTCCATGTTCACAGAATAAATTTATCTTTCCTTGACAGATTGGTAAATGAATGTATAGTAAAATATATAAATGCCGACAATGTGATGGTTCAATATTTTAAGAATTCTCCAGCAAGAGAATAACTTGCCGAAATATGTAGCGCAACAAACACGGGGGCTAAAGTGTCAGTAGAAGGTGAAGACTTATTGGTGCATTTGAATGTTCTCAAGAATAACCTTCACCAATGAAAGCTGAGATTGGAAGCAGCTTATATGTCTCAATTGTAAGTTCTTGGGTGTATTGTAAGTACATTGTAAAGATGTTTGATACAATTTTGGTTGGGGTTTTAGACGTCCCTAGTAAATGTTTACTGTCTCATTCAGCTAACTGTGGTACATATATTTTAATTTTTCTTATAGTCCCTATAATTTATATTTTTAAGAATATTTCTCTTTTTTGTTATAAATGATTTTATATATGTTGATAAGTATGTTTTAGCTCCATTCCATATTTTTAACTGCTATGTATTAAAAAGTTGTTTAAAGTTTGTCGTTTGTTTTAGAAAAACTTTCTTCACTATTGGATTCAGTGAAAGCAGAGAAACTTGCGGAGAAGGTTTTATCTGTTAACGATGGAAGAAGCGATGCAGCTAGAGAGAAATCCTCTAGGAAAAGACAACATGAAACCACTGAGCATGCTGATGCTAAAAAGCTTAAGAGCACTGATGAAAAAGGAGGGGAGAAGAAATCAGACTTGACACCAAATGATGTTAGCAATTACTGCATTGTGGTTTAAAATATACAGTTCCTTTTTAAGTTTCATTCAGTATTTTGTGTAATAGCAAAACTACTTATTGAAATAATAAGTTCCTCTATACTGTTTATATAAATGTAATGTTATCTAAGGTACTTTTAAACTTTTACATGTTGTTTTAGATTAAGACAATGATGGCAAATGCACAGAAAATGATTGAAGAGAGGAAGAAGGCCTTGTCAAATCTTAAAGGAGCTGCACCGCCTAGCCAAACAAGTTCTGCTCCTAAAACTGTTTCAAAACCTCCAGAAACACCAAAACCGGCTGATGATAAAGCAAAGAAAATTGCAATGCTTCAGGTACAATATTTACTAGTTATCAATCCACTCTACTTATCTATTTAAACTGATTATAAAATTACTATTACTCTACTTCCTCTTTCGTTATTTTCCAGGAACAAATCCAAACAAAGTTGAGTAGTGGTGTTCTTGGTGGTATGTTTGGCAGTGATGGCGCCATTCCTGTAAATAAACCAACACCTCTAATCCTTGACAGTGAAGGTAGGACTGTGGACAGTTCAGGGCGAGAAGTACAGCTTACACATGTGGCACCCACTCTGAAGGTAATTATTAATTTACTTTGTTAGCATTTTTAGTCATATTCAATTCTATTTATATCCTATTATTAATTACGCTTGATTAAGGAGAAGAATATTGAATTTTCTTGTTGTCCAAGTGTATACTATATTTTTAAAACCAAACTTTTTTTCTTTTAATTTACTGCAATGAGAACTTTATTAGTCAATATCATAGTCTGTAGTAAAATTATCTAGTAATCTTTAACTCCATCTGAAAGATATAATTGATATAATATGTTTAAAAGTACTACAATTATGCTGAATATAATCTTCAATAAATTTGGCTTTTTCCTCTTTAATTTTTAAATACATAAATATATTTATGTATATATTCATATGTTTGTATTACAATAATCATGATAAAATATTACATGAGTTTTGCTTGTAATATTCCATAAATAATAGTAAATATATTCATCTGATATTTGCACGAAAGGTTTTGATTAAATTTTAAAAGTCTCTTTACTAAAATGCGTTATTGCCAAAAAGTGTTTACAACCTATTAATTTAAAAGCACTTTTGCTACGAAATAGTTCTTACATTTTTTATTACAAACCTTGCGTCACTCACCCTTGAACGGTATGTATAATTTTTTTTTCAGGCCAATATTAGAGCTAAGAAACGTGAAGAGTTCAAGGCTCAAATGCAAGAGAAACCTGTGGAGGAATCAACAACTACAAATAAATACTTTGATCCACGTCTGTCACACAAGTCATCTCAAAGAGGACGGAGAAGCTTTCGTTTTAATGAACCTGGAAAATTCCAACAAATGGCTGATAGAATGAGAATGAAGGTTTGTTTTTTTCTGATTTAAATATTGTTCCATGTTAATATTTGTCGAAGAATAAATAATTACCTAATATTACTTGGAAGTAGGTGGAACACATTACTTTTATTAGTGATGCAAGAAGTAAATAGTTTGACTTGGTAGGTTCAACTATATAATGCCAATCAATTACTTGCTAGAGTTTTATTGTCCCAATTTACTTTATTCTGCTATGCAGCCTAATGAAACTACCTATAATGTGGATTTTATATCGCTTCCAGGTTATTAATTGAAGTCATTACAAATTTTGAACTTCGTTTGTAATTATAATATTTGGAATAAAATTCATAACAAGATTTTTGAACTAACAAAGTCTGTAACCTAGATAATAGTGACTTTCCATCCTGATGGTGCCCTCTCAAAATCGTTCTAGTCCCATTTTCTGATGGTCAGCTGTTAAAATTCATGTTGTTAAACATAATGTTGATGATTCCAATGTATAGGGTGTCCCAAAGTTAACGCAAGATTTGAATTTGCCGCCATCTTTGCAGTAAATTGTTGGCAACCCTAAAAAAACCCAATTTGACAGCTGAGAGTTTAGGGTTAGTAAAAATGGAGTGTTACGCGATACAACAAGCGATCTTATCCTGAATTTATTTAATTTAATTGAACTTATTTTGATTTATTTATTTAATTTAACCCCCCTAGATCGTGTGATTTAACCCCATTAGATTTCTTTTTATGGGGTTATTTGAAGTCAAAGGTCTACATCAACAAGCCCACAACCACCTGTACATTACAGGAGGAAATTAAACGCTGCAACAACAAAATTCAGCCACGTTTATGCTAAAATGGTCATGGAAAAATTAAAAAAAGAGTGCGTATGTGCCAGCAAAGCCGTGGAGGCCATTTGGCCGATGTGTTATTCCATAATAAATAACCCTATCCTATGTACTTTATGATTTAATAAAAAAATAATCTAAAGACTAAAAACTGTGTTTTCTATTTAATTAAAATCTTGCGTTAATTTTGGGACACCCTATATTAGATTGCTTGCTTATCATTAACAGGGTGGCCACAGACCGGGAAAACCGGGAATACCGGGAAAAGTCAGGGAATTTCGGCCGACAGGGAATAGTCAGGGAAAAGTCAGGGAATTTTGTCATAGGTCAGGGAAAATCTACTGGCAATTAAAATACTTATTTCATCATTTTAAAGCACAGAAACCTTAACTTTCTCGAAATTTTTAATGAAAATAAAAAATGTTGTATTTGGAACAAAGGCAGAAGGATTAACGACCTCTATACTTAGAAATTATATCAAAAAATCCCGTCAAGTACTTACCAGCAAGTTACTAAAAGGGCTTCTTCGGTCATAAGAATTCATAATTACAATATTATTATTTATTTTTATTTTTTTTAACAAAAATATGTAATATGTCGCTTTTCAAAAATATGAAACATTCATCAAAAAATGTATAAAAATTCACTTTTAATAAACGAGGAGTGCATATTATCCTTTACTATCTTTGGTAGTATGCACTAATTTAGTTATTTTAGGGGTAAAATGGCCGCCATTTTGAAAAACGATATATTTTTGTGAGCCAAATTTCAATACCTTTAAAATGATAAATCGATTTTTCATCGAATTTTCAAATGACAAAAATTTTGGTTTTTTCGAATTGATAAATCGAATTTTCAAATGACAAAAATTTTGGGGCTCCCGAGTTACGGCCCTCTAAAATATTTAAAACGACTTTTTTATATCAACTCCCGGAAATATCATTGGACTACAAAGATGCATATTTTTACTCCTGTCCTAAGGGGGTAGCGGGGGGGGGGACATTTTTTTGCGTTTTTTTTTTTTTTTTTTTTTTTTTGGGGGGGGGGGGGGGGGGGGGGGTGTAAAATAGCTGCCATTTTGGAAACACGATATATTTTTGTGAACGAAATTTTTTAATACCTTTAAAATGATACCCAACTTCGAATTTTCAAATTACAAAAATTTTGGGGCTCCTGAGTTACGGCCCCCTTAAATTTCACTTTTTTAGACTAACTCCCGGAAATTTCATTGGACCACAGAGATATATATTTATGTGTTTTTGCCCTTATTTAGGACCTACCCTAATGGGTTAGTGAAGGGGGGGGGTACATTTTGGGATTGTCCTAATTTTTTGGGGGGTAAAATGGCCGCCATTTTGGAAACGCGATATATATTTCTAATCTACATTTGAAATACCTTTGAAAATGATACCACATGATGAAAATGATACAATACCTTTGAAATGATACCCAACTTGAAAATTTCAAAAAATATAAAATATTGCGATATACTCGCAATTGATCGCAGATCGTAGAAATTTAGAGTGTTTTAGTCCGCAATAGTTTTTCTGTTTTTGGGCAAAAAAGTTTAACTTGTATACCAAATTTCAAGTCTACAGCTTCAGTAGGTCGGGAGATATACTCCAAGATGCGACGGACGGACGGACGAAATACCAAAAGCATAAGGGTTTCTAGGGCGACCTCGAAACCCTAAAAATCGGTCTGAGACAACTCAGACAAACTTACTTATAAACGAGTTCATAATTACTTAGCCCAGTTTTTTTTCCATTTAATAGTTTTCGTCAAAATTTATCATAAAAATAACTTCTCCTGGGCAGGGAATCGAACCCGGGCTCTCTCCGTCCGCGTTTTATGCTTTTTTCTCAGGAACTAGATTTTTCCCAGGAAAACGGTTATTGTTAGATTCGTATTTAAATGGACTACATTTTAATTTTTTTTTTTTTTTTATCAAAATCGTCAGAACCGTTTTTGAGAAATTTTTTTTTTTTCACGTTTTTTCAGAGTTTTTGAGGGGTAAAATTAGAGCTAAAATTCATTTCTCGATTTCGCCCCGGCGTATGATTTTTCTAAACATGTGCCAAATTTCGTCAAAATCGGCCCAGCAGACGCGTGGAGCCTCAACCAGGCGTCTGCACAGACAGACATTTTTTAAAAACCACTTTTTTGTTCTCAGGGGATCTCAAAAATCAAAATAAAATCAAAATCGAATTTTTGCGCCATCGCAATACTTTCTCTTTTACATGAGAAAGTAAAAATACGTGAATTTTTACTTTCTAGGATAATAAGGAAAGGTTACGATTAGTTTATACTTTTTAGCGTTGAACAGGAAAATGCTTAACAGGAAAAATCAGTGTGGACCCGACAAAATACTAGACATAAGAAAAATCATACCCCACGGCGGAGTCGAGAAATGATTTTTAGCTTGAAATTTGGGGGCGCTACCCCCCAAAAAACTCTGAAAAAACGTGAAAAAGAATTATTTCTCGAAATCGTTTAGATTAAAAAAAAAAAAAAAAATGTAGTCCATATAATATATACAAATCTAACAATTTAAGCAGTTTTCATGGGAAAAATAGCTTTAAACGTGGACGGAGAGAGCCCGGGTTCGATTCCCCGCCGAGGCGAAGTTATTTTTATGACAAATTTTGATGAAATGTTCAATAATAATTAATTTTTTCTACGAAAACATGAAAACTAATATATGAAAAACGTTGGGCTAAGTAATTATCAACTTGTATATGTATTCTATTTTAGCTTGATGATCTTTAACTTTTTAAAGGTAAATTTTGTAAACTAAATATCGATAATGGTCAGGGAAAACCTGAAGTAGGTCAGGGAAATGTCAGGGAAAAGTCAGGGAATTTTGTCAAGCTATATTAGTGGCCACCCTGATTAATCATTTAAATAAGAATAATACTTGTAAAATTGTATTTATATTCAGTTACAACATGGCTCTCATTTATTCTTTTCAGGCTCAATTGCAAAAGTTGCAAGGTGAGATTTCACAGATAGCTAAAAAGACAGGTATAACATCAGCAACTAAATTGGCTCAAATTGCTCCTAAAGTTGATGGCGATAAAACTGAAATCCCTAATGTTGAATGGTGGGATTCAGTTATCCTTGAAGATGAAACGTAAGTGTCATTTCAATTTTTGTGGAATTAATTAATTTGCATATTAATAACTTATGTAATTAGCTAGAGGAGAAGATACATGTTTTCTCCTCGGGGACAATTTTACTATTAGAAATAATTATCATGGTTTTGGGATTCTGTGATTTTGCAGCTTTGAGGGCGCAGGCAACCCCGAGAGCTTCATAATATCTCTCTAAGTATGTGTCTTGTTTTAAACATATACATACCTAATGAATTTATTTATTTCTCTTGATTCTCATGACCGTTTGCCCTTTTTTTTTTATTCTTCTGTTTTTCAGATACGGTGATGAAAACAATGACCCTAAGATTAAAGAAGATGCTATTACTAACTTAGTCGAACATCCAACCCAAATGAAACCTCCTAGTAAACTATTTTACTTATTTATTTTTACTTTTGAAAATTAGGCATGTTTTTGTATGAAGTATATTTTTAAAAAACAAAAAAAAAAGTGGAATTGGAATATAAGTTGTTTGATAATGTTCGGAACTTCATAATTATATTTTTGGCTATCAATAACTTTATAGACTATTCAATAATTACACTTTTTATTAATTAAAGTTATTTAGTGTAGTTTTAATTTTAGAATTTATGCTACCAATTTAATTACTTTAAAACAATAACAAGTCTAATTTAAAATGGAATATTTATATTTTATATCATTTATGAGATTTATATTGATTGTACATTGACTCTTTGTTTGCTGTTAAGCTCAACCATTGAAGCAAGCATTCCTACCTGTTTACCTTACAAAGAAGGAAAGGAAGAAACTCAGACGGCAAAACAGAAGAGAAGCTTGGAAAGAAGAACAGGAGAAAATCAGGCTGGGGCTCATTGCACCTCCTGAACCAAAAGTAAGATTGTTATAAGTTTTATCATCCTAGATAACAGTTTATTACTGATATTACCATTTTCAAAGCTGCTTGCTTCTCTATACACTCTTCTCTTCTTCTTTATTTGTTAAAGTTACAATTAGGACCACTCTATCTAGTTCTAACTATTCTAACAATTACATTATTTGTTATAGCTGAGGATATCTAACTTAATGAGAGTTCTTGGCACTGAAGCTGTCCAAGATCCAACTAAAATGGAGGCTCATGTGAAGGCTCAAATGGCTAAGAGAGCTAAGGCCCATGAGGATGCTAACCTAGCCAGAAAACTTACTGCAGACCAACGAAGAGATAAAAGAAGAAGAAAAATTGAGGAGGACACTACTTTTGGTGTCCACGTTTCTGTTTACAGGTAATTATAAGATTCCCCCCCCCCCCCCCCCCCCCTTTAGTAGGACTTTTCAAACAAATCTATAAATTTGATTAATTTTAGGTTCAAATGTTCAAGAAAAATTTAATAATCTTAAAAATTCAAATAATGAAACATGGAGAAATGATGAAAATAGTTGCTTTAGGACAGGCAAATTGTTGTTCAGTTAAAAACCTCTCCAGAAAATAAAACTAGATATTGGTATTTAATTGTTCTGTTGGAGAATGCATGAATTTTTAGGATTACGTTATTACTTGCAGCTAAAATGTTAAATGATATTACATTTATGACCCATTCTATCATATCCTATAGCTTCATACTCCAAGTACATAAAATGAAGCTGCATAAAAAGGATATGAAAGTGCAATATAATGGTCCTTAAGCCAACTTTTCAGAAAAGAACTGAATATTTATCCCATTACATTTTTTCTGAAATGTTAAAAAGAATTTCTAATTGAATTGAATGTGTTATGCATTTCCAATATTTTGACCTATATTGTAAATGACGTGTTTAAATGTTTTGAATTTTTAGGCTCAGGGACATGACAAATCCATCTAAAAAATTCAAAGTTGAAATGAATGCTAAACAGCTCACCATGACAGGAGGAGTGATAATGTTCAAGGATTGTAATGTGATTATTGTTGAGGGTGGACCTAAGCAACAGGACAAATTTAAAAGGTGGGTGGTGCACCTAAATATTGAAAAAAAAAGGAAGAAAGTAGTTTTTATAAGTCTTTTATGGTTTAAGGTACTCTGAGTCCAAAAAAGTGTTTTTTAAAATAAGTCTGCTCATCATTTGTGCAGATGAGCAGAGCCTCAACTACAGAAATGATTTTAATGAAATTTGGTGTAAATGTTCATGAAAATCATATCCCTTAGTGAAATTGACAAATCAATTTTAAATCAATATAAATTTTATAGGAGAGTTACGCCGTTTAAAAATTCTCCAATAAAATATTTCTTTAAAACGGTTCCCACAATTTTGATTCCTGTTTTCATCCACAGAAATTTAAGTTGATTTGCTGTTGTAATAATTTAGTTGTTATTTTTGTTTGTTAACCTTTTTTAAGAAGTTGTGCAATATATTAAACAATAAATAAATGACAAGACCAATTAATTGGTGAAGATATTGATTAAATAAGTAAATGTATAACTTCTCATGACTAGTAAAGGTTTTCTTATTTTAATTTCCATGTCAACCATAGTGTATATGAAATAAAACAAATTTATTGATATTTTAGGCATGATTATGCCTTGGAGTGAGGCAAAATATAACCAAATATATAAAAATAAGATCTGAAAGATGGTGTAAACGTCTTCTTTTATCACTGGACCCATCCTTAATGTCCCAAAAAGGAATAGTATTAAGCCAGTCCACACTATATAACAAAATACCATATAACATGTAACATGTTATATAACTTTGTTGCAGGAAGTTTTATAAACATTAAATAACTTGTTCAATCACATTGTTAAATAACCTTTCTGTGCATACTACTTTTACATATAACCAAGTTATATAAAATATTACATAACAAAATATTTAAAAGCATGTGCAGTAGTTCTGATGATGTCGCGGAGTGAGGACGTCATAGTGCTTGCTGCAGCAGCCTGTGTAATTTTGGCAAGACGAAGACGGCAAAAGATATGTCGCAGATATTGGGTTCGGCCTTCATTAAAAGCTCGACAAGTTTACAGTGGAACCTCACTTTTATGCGATGATTTGGACCCACGGAGTGGATATATTTACGATGATGGGTGCTTTAAAATTTTTGCAAGAATGACTAGTTCTGATTTTGAATTTCTTCTGCAAAACATCGGCCCTAAGACGACACTTCATTTAGAGATGCCATACCGGCTAGGGAGAGACTAGCAGTTACGCTGAGGTTTTTAGTGAGTGGAGACTCGTACCGGAGTTTGACGCATCGTACTTTTTGTTTCGGTCTTTATACTCCTTATCGGCAGGGCCCCACAACACCTTTTTCTCTCGATATAAAAATCTATCACTTGACTAATGTTTTCATTTGTCCATTCCATTTTTGTGGCAAAACCCGAGGAAATTCCTGGAGCCTGTGTACTTTACTTAATTAAGCGGAGAGGACTGACGTTTAAAGGAATCGGGCAACAGGTGTAGTGATAAGGGCTAGGGGGGCACATAGCGGGGAGGGAGAGAAGTGAGGGAGCGGGGAGAAATGTTATAAAAACATCCTTTGATGTTACCGACACTCTACGGATAACATTTAACATGGTTATACAACAAGAAACATGTTATATAACATGGAGTTGTATAACTTTTTCATCAAACTTTTTGTAACATGTTATATAATTTCCTGTAACAAAGTTATATAACGTGTTACACTGTGTTTTGTTATATAGTGTGGACCCGGCTTTAATCAGGAATGTTTAATTTAATTTAACATATTGTTTAGAGATAAAATAAAACGTTTAACTTGCCAGAAGATTAAAAATTAATTATAGATTTTAAATAAAATTAACTACAAGTTCAATTAATATATTAATTATACTTGTATAAAATAAATATTATAACAAATGAATAACTTCCAACAATTTTAATTCCTGTTTTCATCAACAGACAGTAGTTCCTTCATAAGTTCCTAACAGACAGAAAGTTCCCTTTAGAATAAAGAGAAACGGAAAGCCTCTCCTAAAAAAGAATGTTTATTCCACACTAGTTTTCGGCCATCATCACTGCTGGTAAAAGGTAAAGGAAAACCCCGACGATGAGTCACATGAGAGACATAAACGGATTTCTTTTTGTGGAGAGGCTTTCCGTTTTTCTTTATTCTATTGATATCAACCCCACTTGCTCTCTTAATCTTTAGTCCCCTTTATAATTTTGTTTTGTTTGTTAACCTTTCATAATTTATAATTATAATTTATTTATTGTTTTTAAATTTCAGGTTGATGCTTCACAGGATAAAATGGGAAGAAGACAATGTTAAATCTGAAGGAACTGTAACAGACATACCTAATCAGTGTACATTGGTCTGGGAGGTAACAATAATTATATTTATTATTTTTATTTTTTATTTAGTTTTTATGTTTGAATTACAAACTATATTTTAAAATGAAGTTACTGGTACAACAACTAAAAATTAGTTGATATGTTGTAACTTATGGCTTTCTTACTTATCATTATCATTATTGAATGGGCTTCTAGATCTAGATTATCAAACTAACTAGAAAAGCTGCCCTTAGTAAAAAGAAACCATTTTTCTGACTTATTTAAGTTCTTTGACAATCTAATCTCATAATAAATATTATCTGAATAATTTCTCTTTTCTAATTATATTAGTTAGCTAAAAGGAGAATAGTAAAATAGAAATTGCTTGCTGGTATACTTTACATTCTAACTAAAATATACAAAATGTTCAACCATCAATTTTTGTCCTATTTGTGTGATTGTAAAATGACTTAATGTATTTGTATTTATTTAAAATTATTTAGGGAATGGTGAAGCAGAGGAATTTTGGTGAAATCAAATTTAAAGTTTGCGCTACTGAAAAATTGGCGAGAGAACAATTAAGAAAACATGGTGTTGAACATTACTGGGATCTGGCTTACAGTGCTGCTGTACTTGAAACTGAAGAAAAATAAATAAATTACCTTCCTTGTTGAATTGTTCTTGATCCATTCATCCTTTACAACTTACACCCACTTTACAGCTTAATTAATTGTTTGTTGTTTATTTAGTTCAAAATTTTAATATCTTCAGAATTTTATCCTTACTAAATTGTATTAAATCATTATTTTGTCGGTGGTTTATATTTTTATTATTTTATTTATCAATTAATCTACTACATCGTACATTTAAACCAGAAAAAAATGTTGAACTTCTTTTTCAAACTATTGATACTAGATTTGATATTTTCAATTCTGTTGGTCCTAATAAACTTTGCATTGCTTACTTTTTAATATTGACTACTCTTATTATCACTTAGCTTTAAAATTCTGGTGAACAATTTGTACACCATACATATTTATATGTTGTAATACAAGGTAATTGTAAAGGTAAAAAACTAACATGTTGGTCCATCTGACTTGAAATCAAGTTAAAGCCAAGTTACTTAATAAATACAAACTAAATAATTTAGCATCCTTTTGTTAATTTGATATTAGCAGGGACATGTCTATCGCTTTGAACAGAGAAAAATAATTTTCCAGTGAAGCTTAATTGGTGGAGCTTTGGATCCCAGTGGCAATTTTTTTTCTTTTTTGTTACGTCTTTCTTTTTAACTTAAATTCATTCATAATTTTAACAAGCCCAACTTTTATTTCGTTTTTTTTTTAAAGGAGAATTATTATTATTTATTTTTTTTTTTTAAACTAATTGATTATTTTAATAACATATTTATAGGAAAATGATAAATATGCATTTATAATTAAAGTTTGACAGTGATAATGGAAATTATTATTTTTTTCTGTTGTAACAAAAGTAAAATAAATTACAAATAACAATCTCTTGAAAATAAGCTACCATCCTAGTTACACTTGTCTTAATATTTGTAATTAATCTATATAAATAGATGTATCTTGTTAATAATGTATAATAAATAGATTAAAATCTTATTAGATAAAGAAATTGAATCCTTTTTCATTTTGTAAGCTTACAAAGTAAATAAATTTTAATTTAAAATACTCTTATAATTTATTTCCTTCATATAAGTTACTAAACGCAAGAAAACAGAACACACTTACTAAGTTTGCAACACTATAAGACCCACTGACAAAACAACTTAACTGCATATACACTGTCACAGCTGATCAAGACTTCAATTGTTTTTCTGTACGACATCTCTCTTAAGTAAGACCCCTGAGACCATGTGCAAAAAACTGTCCTCATGATCTATCATGAATGCCAATCTAAAGCTTGTTCAGGTAACTGAGGTATTGTCTAATAGGAGGTTTAATAGAGTCTTTCACTCCTTTCAATAGAGGTATGGAGAACTCCCAGTCCTGGTATAGCCCCCAACTCAGCAAGGTGTGAATGCTTCCATTGGACAATTCCTCACTGTGCCCTGACTGAGGTTTTACTTGGCTTAGTGTAAATCAGCCATAATCCTTGTTAATGATGCTTGTTAAAAATTAAGCTAGTGTAGTTTTGCATCACGTGTGACCTAACTCGTAAGAAAACGAGGTGCAAGCACTCAATGGTTAAGTTTCACATCATCTCTTCTCTGACCCAAGTAGGTAGCTGAGGAGTCTGAGATACTTGAGTGGAGAACTAGAAGTTGATTGGTTTAAATCTGATCTAGTTAGGAGCATTTTATGGGTATACAACAGCGTTTCCCAAATTTTTTTGACCGCGGCCCAGTACGAGTTAAAATTTTTCGCGTATGTATTTTCATAAAAATAGTTATTTATGTAACTAGGCAGCAAAATGGAATTTTGCTAAAAGTTTCTAAGTTTTAGTTCCGAGCCGAAGGCGAGGATAGGCTAAACAAATTTACTGCAGAGGCGAAGCCGAGGCAGGAAATTTACTATTTTACTGACGAGGCGAAACCGAGTCAGGAAAATTACATGTTGACTGACGAGGCGAAGCCGAGGCAGGAAAATGTTAATTACCTGCTAAGGTGTAACCGAAGCAGGTAATCTTTAAACGAGTCAGGAATGTTTCCTTTGCTGCATAGTTACATACTATATTTTATCTACTTACGGCAGAAAAATGACACTAATTATTATATTCCCTTTTTAATATATAAAAGATTTAAAGAAATTAAAGTTGTAAAAAACCGAAAGTTTGAGTCCTCAAGAAAACAAAACAATGGCCAAACGAATTCAGTGTTGCCACTTTTTTTTTTATTAATAGCTGTTTATTATCTCAATTTTTAGCGATATTTTAAAATAACAACTGTTAAATAATAAAATTTGTTTTATTACTATAATTATTTGTTATTTTCAAAAAAAGATATAAATATTAAGCAGAATAATACGGTTAAACATAAAAAATGAACAATGTGGGAGTGTTTATAACCTGCAATGTTGTAACCTTTTTGTAGGAAAATTTAGTATATATGTTACAGCCTGTTTGTTATTTTGCTGACACTTTGATATTTTGCTGACACTTTATTATTTTGCTGTGTGTTTTTTTGACATGTTACAAAAGAATCAAGAAAAATTACATTTTGCAGATTGAAAACAGTACAACAATGCTTAATTTTGCTGCCGTGAGTTGATAAAAATATTTTTTTTATAAAGGTCAAGTTATTTGTTTGTTTATTCATCCTCCAAAAATTGCAAAATAATTATATAAGAAAAATATAAGTAATTAAAAAATTAACAATTATATTCATTTAAAACTCTAACAAAGTAAGCTGAATGGAATGAAACATATGAAGTAAGCTGTTTCCACATATTTTGTCCTTTGTGCGAAGGATGATATTGTTTGTCGTCACATAACAATTTCAAATTAGGAGTAATGATGTTAATTTTATTCTAAAATTAGGTTCGACATCCAATATGTTTCGATACTTATTATTTAAGTACACCAAGGTTGAGAACACAACTTCACACTTATAAAGTATTGACTAAAGACATTAAAAATTGTATCGCTTTTTCACATACGCCTTTTGACAGAGCAACCAAAAATTAATTAGTGGTACAGTTTCAAATACTTTTTTTCAGATCGGTTGGGCATAAATTTCAATTACATTATCAACTTCTTGTTCATTAAGATTTAACATTTCTTCCTTTTCAATTTCGACAGAAAAAGGATCTTTAATCCACATATTATTTGAAGGAATATCCGGAAAGCAGTCTTTAAAACTACATATTTCTTGATAGTGTTTCTAGATGTAAATCTCCTTCATCATAGTTTGCATGGGTTTCAATAAATGTATATGCAATGTTTCAAAAGATTTAAAGTTTCTTCATAAAATTAATGAAGAAAATCCATTTTTTTCTAAGATAGGTTTAAATAAAAATATTTATTGATAATAGGTAATTTCATTTTAATTTTTATAATATAACATAATTTTTAACCGAAAACATTTTTTTCATGTTTTTACAATTTGTTTTCTCGACCCGGCAAAATTTTTCTACGACCCAGTGCCAGGTCGCGACCCACACTTTGGGAAACGCTAGTATACAATATACACTTCCGTCACAGAAGAGGTTGCCGATCTTGCTCTCTTAGGCATGTTTCACGGGATATAAAAAATTAAAGACAGTTTTACCCTCACATAAAGAGTTTATTAGAGCTATCAAAACTTACATTTTGTATTAATCTAAATATACATACACTAATTACAGTTGTTATTTTGTAAAGTAAGAAGAACGAAAATGAAACCATTTTATTTCTGTTTAAACTTTTTGGTTTGCTCAATCTAGACTGTAGGTATGCTTACCACTGGTGGTACGTGGGATCGGGTCTAGTGGTACTCGCCGCATAAATATTTCCGGTTGTTAGGAGTGTATTCATCCCTTATATATACTTCAAAACCAAGTATAGAAACAAACTGTCCTGCGTTGAGGATGATGCGTTTAAAACTCAGCCCCATCTTTCCAGAAATTGTTTTAGCCAATTATTGCAAGCACATCCATCCAATTAACCTGCCTAACCAATATTGTTTATTCTTTTATTATATGACGTATTCTTTTAGTATGTTCTTATGGTTCTTTATGAATAGTTTTTTTTTTAATACAAGTTTTATTAATATTCTATGTTCTATTCGTGTTATTTTGTTGTAATTCGATGTTCGTTGTTCATTCATGAATGTATTTTTTTACTAAATAAAATACAATTTTTATTTAGTCCTTTTTTTAACTATCTTGCTCAAAAACCTTCTCTCTATCCAGGGGATTGAAGGTAAAAAAAAAATTATAGAGTACGCAGGTGTGGTACAACTTAAATTTAATAATGTTTTGCATTAAAAAAAATGTGATACCCTACGTTTTTGAACCTTTAAAACTCAATATTTTTCAGGGGGTAGGCCCCCGGACCCCCTTTCTTCTGTATAAAAAAGTCCTGGATATTCCTGTACAAACATCAGTGGTACATGAAAAATTCAAGACACATTAAGTGGTACGCCACCAAAAAAGTTTGGGAACCCCTGATCTAGACTAATGTTGGTAGCACTGAAATTGTTTATTTCACTAACTTTAAGTCTCACTTGTTTAAACCTTGTCTATTTTAGTCACTTAACAATTAGATTCTAATTGTCTTTAAATCAAATCAAAGAAAAAAAAATGAAGATATAAACAGTTTCTGAATGCTGACCTGTAGGAAGGCAAAAGAAATTGTTACTCCTCTGAAAAGTTTTTATCTAAAGGGTCCTACACATGAGTAAGCCGTAGGTCTTCAGGCGGACTGTTCAGTCATAACTAACAGACGGCCTGCCTGTGTATGAAGCTGGCTTCATGAATCTAAACCCTGGCAGAACAACTAAATAAGGCAACATCACTTTGCCTTATAGTGAAAATATAGTATAATATTAATATTTTTGAGAGGTCTAAGAAGTAAAAATTAATCATGTGCTTACCGCTTGGTTAATTTTCTGTTAGATTGGTTCTGAAACATTAGAAGTATTTATTTTACTAGCAGACTTTTGCCAAGTAAAAAATTAACTCAATTAAAAGCTCTTTGTTAGCCTATTCTCGAATGTGTCATCCAGTGTATCAGACAACTCAAAATAATTAAAAAGGTTAAGATTTGCTTCAAGTGTTAATTTATTCTATTATTTAAACCACAAGTAATAAGTGATATCTTAAACTTTTCTACTATTCTTGAAATATGGCTAAGACTGGCATAAAACAAGTCTGAATATGCAAAAATAATATGAAATAAGGTTAATAATATAAAAACAAACAAATAAATCATATTACCTTTTATTACCAGCTTAATATTCTATATAGGGCTACACAAAATTTACAAACATTTACACATTATTTGTTTATTTTTACTTTCCTTCTTTTCTCTTACAATTAATTTCATTATTTTATTATTATTTCTTAAACTATGAAAGAACATTGATTATCGTCTAGTAGTAACATAAATTTTTTTTTCTTTTAAAAAAATTATTTCATTCTTTCACTTTTTTAAAAAAACAAAATTAATTTAAATTAATGTTTAAAAAAAAGAATCAACACTTAAAAATACGTAAATGAAACAATCAACTAAACAAATATTCAATATAACATAATTATTTTAAAGTTATAAAATTTTGGCATAATAAAAACTAAAAATGAAAAGTAAGTGCAATTGATATTATACCTTGTTCTTTTTAGTAAACTTTCGTTTGATTGGTGTAGTTAGGTACAAATAATACTTAATATACTTCCTAAATTGGATTGTATGTATAATTTATTTATATTATTGAATACAAAAACGATTATTTAATTAAATAATAATTATTTTTATTTATTATAAGAAATAAGGGTATAACCATACAAAATTTGGCAGTTTAAAAAAGTATTTGTATAATTAAAACTTAATTTTGACAAAAATAAATAATTAAATAAAATATGTAATTTTATAATACTTATAAACATTCAAACATAATTTAGCTTAGAACTGAGCTGAATAAGCTCCAAAGCAAGATAGCTTGGATCATTATACCCTGAGTTAATAAGCTACCAAGCTAGTTAGCTTGCAATGTGTTTTATCCTGAGTTATAAAACTCCCAAGTTGCATTAATAAATTAAATTATTAATTACTTTAAATCAAATTATAATTATCATTAACTACGGGAGACATACAGAGAAAAATAGACCCCCGCACCGGGGCTTGAACCACGGGCCTCCTATTAATCCGTTACAGGTGCTCTTAATAGGAGGCCCATGGTTCAAGTCCCACTGCGGGGGTCTATTTTTCTCTGTATGTCTCCCGTAGTTAATGATAATTAAAATTTGATTTAAAGTAAAATTGAATCTTTCCGTAGTATGAATACTACCTAAAAACTTAAAAATTTGAATTTTAAATTATTAATTAAAACAATCAAATTAATTTTTACTCGCATTTTACTTAATGCATTAAAAATAAGTAAGAAGGCAGTGAATCTTAGATTATTTCATAAGTGGTTTTAGAGTCATAAAAAGTAATTCAGTTTAAATATGTTAACTATATTTTTATTTATCATACAAGTTATATGTCGAAGATCTGATATTTTGAGTGATGGTTTCATTCAAAAAGTGTATAGTATAATAAATTTTACTTTCAGTTTTCAGAGTATTACTCAAAATGGAAATTAAAGGATTTAGTTGCTTTTTATACTTTAAGATTATTGTTTGTATGTAATTTTACATCTTGATTACTAGGGTTTTATCTAAATGGTTAGATAAAATAGGCTTTTAACAGTGAAGGGATATAATAAATTAAAGACAATTTTTCTCTTTAATCATTATTTAATCATATTACTTTATTATTTCATCTTTTATTCTCTTTTGGATCATTTAGAGTTTAGTGATAAAATAAGACGCTACACCATCTTCCAGATCTTATGAAAAAAAATATAAAATATTGCGATCAATTCAAAATTGAGCGCTGATCACAGAAATTGTGAGTGTTTAAGTCCGCAATAGTTTTTCTGTTTTTGGGCAAAAAAGTTTACATTGTACACCAACTTTCAAATCTCTAGCTACAGTAGGCAGGAGATATATTCCAAGATGCGACGAATGGATGAACTACCAAAAGCATAAGGGTTTCTAGGTTGAGCTTGAAACCCAAAAAATTGATTATCCTTCCAACCAAGTAACCATTTTTATTTTTTTTCTTTCTTTTTTTTTATCTAAAACTGTTTAAAGTTATTTAATATGCAAGTTTTAATTTAAATAAATGTGGTTGTCTTAAAAGTGAATAAGTTGCGCTATATGTTTAAAACAGTTAAAAAAATGACGAAACCAAATAATTGGTGAAAATATTGATAAAATAAGTAATTGTACAACTTTTAACGACAAGGTTTTCTTATTTTATATTTTAATTTTACTTTACTGAAAATACGCAATACACGTTAAACATATTGTATATGTAATAAAACAAATTTATTGATATTTTAGGCATGATTTTATGCCTTGGAAGGAGGAAAAATATAACCAAATGTAAAAAAAATAAGATCTTCTTTTAACACTAAACCCACCCTAAATGACCAAAAAGAAATAGGATTAATAAGGAATATAATTTTTTTAAATGAATCTGTTTTTTTGAGATAAAATAAAATATTCAACTTGCAGGAAGATGGAAAATTAATTATAGATGATAAATAAAATGAACTACAAATTCAATTAATATAATATTAATAATACTTGCATAATATTTATAATATTGTGACATAATGTCACTTTTTGAGAATGTTGAGTTTGACAAAATTAAGTTGGATATAGTTTTTTGTTACCTAATAAGTATTTAGTGTTTCTGGGGTAGGAGCATTTAACACAATAATAAATTATTAACTTCCGCAATCGCTTCATGTGCAATTTTCTATAGATTCAATTGACTTCAACCTAAGCTTTAAAGTATTAAGAGAAATCTTTAAAATAGTAAGAACATGATAACCCTATATTTTTATTGACTTTAAAACCACATTTATGATCTAATTATATTTTCATTTAGGAACAATTTTTTCATTATTTGTCTTAAGTCTATACCAAAATAATTAAATGTCTCTACACCACATCTAAACACAAGTTTACCAAATGTAAAAGAACTCAAAATTGCATTTTATATTTAAAAAAAAGGATTCTTAAAAATAAAATTATTTACATAATATTAAATCAAGCAGAAAAATATACAAATTTAACACATAAATTATTGATATAACACAAGGATGTTAGGGCTAAAATAAAGATTATTAATTATTATGGAAGAAACAATGTTTAAAAAAAAGAGAAGATTATCGGCATATTTATTAAAATCTCAATTAATTTACTTATAATTATTAATTCATATTTAGCTTCACAGAAGGTTTTTCAGATATATATATATATATATATATATATATATATATATATATATATATATATATATATATATTTATTTATTTTTTAAGTAGTGCATAAGCGCTATAAACTATTTAGAATCCTATATTAATAATATATTATTGAACATTTGCATGTATAACTACAACATCATCACAATTTTCTTCTGATTTTTTTATTAAAACAAATAAAATTAATAATAACAACAGTAAAGATATATTTCTTTCTTTTAATTTCTGGAAAATCTCCCTCTATATTTAAAAATAATAAAATTAACAATTTATTTTCTCCAAAAAATATATGAGTAAAAATAGAATAAACTGATCATTATACGCTTTTATCATTTTTATTTATTTTGTTAAAGTGCCATAACACAAAGTTTTTAATTAGTTTCAGTGTATATTTGCATATTAAACTTAATATAATTTTGAAAGATTTAATATTATTTTTATATTAATAATACAAAGTACAAAATTCATTGTATTAAAATAAAAGTGTTTATTCAGATTTATATGATATTTTATTTAAATTGAATTTCAATAAAATGGAAAACAACTTTAAAAACAAAGGATGAATTAATGTATTGTATAAAAACACAAATATTGCTCAGTTAAAACCAAAGTAAAAAAAAAAATGACGATAGAGTCTAAGTATTATTATGTTATAATAGTGATCTGAACTTTATCCCAAGGATAGGGAACAGTACAGTAAAAGAGGTTAAGGTGCTCATTCTTGAACCAAGGCCCAAACACTGACATAGTGGTTCAATTCTCAGAGAGATTAGACTTTTTACTTATTTATGCCTTTGCAGGTAATGTGGAGCATAGGACCTCGTTGAATGTTCTCTATCTGGATCTATCTTGTGCCTCAATTTTTATTTATACCATGGTCTTAAGTTATCTTTGGATGTCCTCTTCTCCAGCTCCTATGTAGTTAAACTCCAGTGCTGTGTGAAATATTAAACATGTTCTACATAGATCACATTATAAATAGGACGTAATATTGTATGCGATAAATCTGTTGTGCAATGGACTAAAATTGTTTTTTCTTTAAATTATAGAAAGATAGGGCATTCTCTGAATTGGAAAATAATTGCAAACATACACTGATACTTTGACACTGTTTCCTTGATTTTAAATTTCTTAAATATTACCAAATATTAATTGCTTTTACAGTTATATAATATTATCTAACTAACAACCTTACTATTAATTAAATTAAATTTTGCACATAAATAACAATAGAACAAAATATTTAAATAATAATTAAGGCAAAAATGTAAATAAACCCATTTAGAAATCTATATAAATAAAAATACATGCACATTTATAACTAATAAGTGTATTAAGGGATATATAGTAGGACCCTGATTATCCGGACAAATTCAAGCACAGGGTCATCCTGGTTACCGGGATTTCCGGATTAGTGAGGTTTTTAAAAAATAACGTAGCACACATTTAAAAAAATTATATGAATAGGTAGTGTATTTGAATTAACATACACATGGATAAATTAAATGTACAGTATGAACATGATATTCATGTGAATGAACATACTTATGTACATTCCCATTAGTTAGCTATACTGAACACATATTTAAAATTTACATTTTCCAAGTTGTCATTGGGCAAAGAGTTAGCGAGAATGTTTGTAAAAAGTAATATTCAATATAATTTTAATTTTTTTGGGCTTGCATTATCCATGAAGGACTGTCCGGATTACAGAAGGTTCCAGATTACCACGTGTACAGATTAAGTGGGGTTCTACTATAATTGAAAAGCTTTAAAAAGGTACTAGATCCATTTTTAATGTGCAATAGTATGATTCGAAAACAAGTTTATCAATTTCATGAAAAAATCTATTAAGTCCACAAAATCAATTGAACATATAATTATTCATTTTCATTTATATATTAACTTTGCAAAGGTACAGTAAACATTTAAAGCATCAAAATGGGAGCAAAAATAAAAAATAAATAACTACCTTTATCATAGAATTTACTGTCTTTTAACTGTCCTTTTTGATAAATTAAAATAATAATTATAACCAATTTCTTTTTTGAGAATTAAATTTGATCACAGCCGAAATAAAGTTAATATAATAATAATAAAACAAATATATATATTTATAAAAAATAATATAGGTAAATTGCTCTTGGTTGTAAAAATGATTTAAAATATAATGATATTTAAAATTAAATTTTTGAGATACTCATTTTTTTTTTTTTTTAGATTTTTAATACTTGTCTTAATCGTATTATGAAGCTTTAAGTTTTGATGCTCGAAGGCTTTGAAATCATTGAACCAGTTTCGGGTAAATACCTCAAATTTGGAGACCATAGTATTGTGGAACGCCAAGAGATTAAAATCATAATTATTATTCTTTCACCTGTAATTTAATAATGTATTCCATGTTATCTCCACATTCTGTAACCACAGAGCCTTGAACAGAGAAATTAATATTCCTATAAACTTTGCAGCATAAAAGCAGAGATACATAGTTCAATTCAAGATAGTAGGATGCATTTTTATCAGCTACTTATCCTTTGTCTTTAATTATAATTATGATAGAACACAAAGCTTTAACGACCCTAGAGGTTTTAGGGTCTCCTATAATTACACAGAAGATAATAAGATTTTAAGTAAACAGGTTTATTTATCACTACATCCAGCAAGTATCAATGGTAAGTACTTCTTTAACTAATGTATTATTTCATCTTATTTAAAATATTTTCAGACATATGTTGATATAAAGTATGTCTAATTTTAACAAATTTAATATTTTAAGTGTACTTTTAATTTGTAATTTATAAAAGCAATAGACCCAGCCTTTTTTTTAAAAAAGTAATTAATGCTATTATAATAAAATAATTAAGTACTGTCAAATCATAACTTGCCGAGCTATGTTTCACCATTTTATAGATATTTAATTAATTATTTATTTGTTTAATTTTTATGAGAGCATACATATACATTTAATTAACATAATAGTTTTGGATATATACATAAAACAAATCTAGCCACAGCTAATAGCTGATTTGGTTGAAGCAGGAAAAAAAAAATCTAATAAAGCTCTAGATTGAGTAACAAATAAATATTCGAGAATAGTAATTATAATATGAGATAAATAAAAATAATAATAAAATTATAATAATTGTTTAATTTAAAAACAAATGTTTCATGTGTTAATTTAGATTAAAAATGCATTCCAACACTTGATAAAATTAGTAAATTAAAAAAAAAAATCTAAAATTATACAGGTGATTCATTTTGTAAGTCAACTAATATTTGCTTTACAATAATTAAAATAAATGTTAAACATTAGTAAATTAAGCTGCGATTTTTTTTATTGGATTCTATGACTAAAAATAAGAACTTTTTGTATCTTGATTTTTTTTCCTAAATCCATAAGTTAAGGTGTAAAATGGACTCAAAGTTTCAATTTTAGCAGGTTCAGTGTTCTCCAGACAGCAAACTAATGCTCGGAGTGAAAAATTTCCAAGAGTAAAAAAATTCTTATTTTTAGCCATAGAATCCAAATCTAGTCTAAAAAAAGATGGCTTCCTATTATGCAAACTGCACACACATTTGCTGAACATAGAATATATATATGTTCAGCATTTGTTCTGGAAGTACATTTATAGCTATTATCAAACCCTGAAAACTGCATCTTTCTATCTATCATGGTTCTGGAAACATTTCGCTGTTCTATAATAGCTGGGAAACCCTGTATTTAGTGCAATATGTAGATTAATCTATGGGAGAAATTAAATCATTCATATAATTTACTTGTTTTCTCTCTCAAAGTAAGATCAACTCAAAAAAGTTAACCGCAATTTGTTTGACAGTTTAAACGTCAAAATTAGTCCAACTTTGCTTTGAGTCAACAATTGATACATTAACATCAAATAAGTTTAATTAATTGTGAGCTTGATCTAAACATTTTTTATTAACTATAAAAACATTTAATTATAAATGGTACACTGTACTATTATTTAGTAAAATAAAAAGCAGTTTAATTTACTAGGATTTTATATTGACTGAAATAATTTTGATAGTTAAATAAAAGGCCAAAATGGAGCGGAATGCTAAAGTGGTTCAGTTATTTAAAACAAATTAAAAAATATTTAATATTGATGAATAAAATCCCGTCATATTCTCAATTTTAGCAGATAAGTAGAAAAATAACTGATTCCCAAAGAAATTTCCAAACCATTTTAATGATTTATGAAATCATATTTATCAATAAATATGACTCAGAAACAATAAATTTACTGACCAATTTAATAAAACTTAAATTTATTGCAATTACCTCCTTTCTTAATATTTTTCTCTTAATCGTGTGCTTCCACACCAAGGTCAAATGCTACATTATTATTAGATATTTCCCAACTTCATTCGATAAAAAATAAAATTGTAATAAATTTAAAATTAGTTCATAAATTCAAAATGATCAAATAAAATGTCTAATATTTCACTAAGCATATTCAAAAGATTATTTACAGTTTCTATAACAAATTCCACAATATAATATTAATTGTGTCTGACACAACAATTTTGTATACAAGAGTAAAAATAATCAAATTATGCTATATTGATAATTAATTATGATTGTTGTAGGTTGTATAAAGATACTATATGTATTAAATAAATTGAAATCTATCGTTGCATGATTAATTTATTATTTTTAAAAACTATAAAGAAAAATGTCGCACAGTCAAATTTCTAATGAATAAACAATGTAAGATTGCACATTGATTTTATTTTATCACTTAATCTAAATAAATTTGTATTTTAAAAAAAAAAATTGGAATAAAAATTAAACATTTTTCAATAAAACTACTTATTAAAGTTTTTATTTTATTAAACATTCTGGTTTCAAATTTTAATTATTTATATAATCAATCATGTTAAAATTTATCATAGATAGTTAATTTTTTTATCGCCAGATATTAAAGTAAATTTAACAACAAAAAAATAAAAACAATTACCATTTTAATGGAAAATACATACATGTATACATAAAAATAAAAACATAATACATCGAACAAAATATTTACTAAATAAATAAATACCCTTAGTTAAAAATATACTTTTTTTTTTATCTTACACTTCAGTCATTTACATTTTTATTAAGAAGGGAATGGAGGTTTAAGAATCCAAAGGAGATCCCGACTAAAAGTAATTAAAAAAAAAAAAAAAAAAAAAAAAACACTCGCCTTCAGTCTCATTAAATTTGACGGTTAGCGATGCCCAAATTTTGAGGGCAATATAAGCTACTGAATTTTTTATTTTAATAGAAAAGGAATGGGCTTTATATGAGAGACTCTTGTTTAAAATTATGTAAGAAAAGTAAATTCATGTCTTTCAATGCATCAGTCCCATAATTAATTTGACATCTTACAACGCCCAATACTTCAGGAACATAAAAAGACCTAATGGAATTTTTAACAACTATGGAGAATGTACCCTAGTTATTTATATATATATTTTTCTTTTTAAATAAAAATGTTTATGCTCAAATTTCTTGACATCTCTTAAGGAGGAGATATACTGTTAAAAAAACCCATCCCTCAAAAAAGCAGAATTTTTCTGAAATATCTAAATGTTTGTCTTATTGAACGAAAACACATTAAAAAGTATCTATATATTACTTATTTTTAGCTATAGTCATAAAAGGGAAAATTTTGGAAAGTGAAAGGCATCACAGAATAATTCACATTAAAAGCAATTTAGTTTTCCTTTTTTTTTTAAACAAGCTACCAAGCTAGAACCTACGTATATATAAATAGATTCACAATTCTTTTTAAAAAACATTTTATTTAAGTAGCATATCATTTTAATCCCGGAGAAATTATATTATTTGCACTAAATATATAAATTTAACGCTAGAAGTCATATAAAAAAGTCAGCTATTAGTACTTAAAAATAAATTACAATAAAAATAAATGCTGATAAAATTTTAAATAATAATAAATATGTATAAGAACATTAAATTATATGTAAAAATATAACAATTCTTCTTTATTTATAAAGATTTTTTTATGATTAACTGTAAACATAACTATAATTCAACTTCGTTTAATTTAATAAAACTTTCTTTTTTTTAATTAAAAAAATAATACACCTATTTCCTCTATTCAAATAAAAACCTTAAGCTGTGGTTAATAATTTGCAAAATAATATAGAGAAAATAATTTTAAACAGAAAAGTAACAGTAAATTATAGGGAGCCAGTTGGGGAGAGAGATTGGCAACACTCATATTAAGCAGCATCGGGTGTGGTCAGTAGTTGGATGGGTGTCCACCTATATAGCTTATAGCTTAGGGTTCGATTCTTGGAATGGGCTACTGTCCCTCAATGTTCACCCAGCATTATTTAAATAAATGGGTAACTGCTCAAAAGAGTAGCGCTACCAGAATTCGGCCCAAAAACCATGATCGCCACTCTTGGTTGATAAAAATACCGAGATGTGAGACCAAAGACTTCACATAAAGGTGAAGATTTTGGTTACTAACCGGGGTTTGTTCAATGGACCCACCTAAATGTGTGTATCCAATGCAATTATATGTAAGATGGGGGGAACAAAACTTTTGAAGCAACTGTTAATAAGGCTAAAACTTTTTCCCACAAACTAAATTTCTGGTAAAAATAAAATCTTCAATAAAATATTTCCATTTAAAAATATAATTTTCCTTAGAAAAAAAATAAACATCCACAATATCAAGAAGCATAAGCAGTTATAAATAGTACAAATGGAACTAAAATTGATGAGCAACAGATTTATAAGTATTCAATTCCAAAATAAAGAGTATGTAAAAATATAAGTATTAACTTCATAGTAGTAAAGAAAGTAACTTCAAAAAAATGAATATTGAAATTAAAATTAATAATAAAATACATGATTAAGAATTAATTATGATGAAAAATAATGAAGTGCAGACAGAAGTTTGAATACAACATGTTATTTTAATAATCGGGACTTTATTGGCCACTTATTTCTAAGATTGCAGTCTGAATCCATTATCAGGATTTTATCAGTTACTGTTTATCTAAAGTTACAATTTCAATTTACCATTAGACACTTAATGAGGTAAGTGGAAAAAGTATAAAAGCAGGTACAATTTTAATGTATTCTTCTTAATTTATTAATTGAATTTAACTACCTGCCAGCACTCATTATTCTTCCTCCTTTGATAATTCATTGTAACAGTGTAAAGCCTTATATTATAAGTGTAAAAATATTTCATATAAAATGCCAGAAAGATGTTCATAAACTAAAAAAAATGTTTAACTTAATATAAAGTGTACAAATCAAGATAAGAAGTCAAAATCATAACAAAAGTACCTACTGTTACAATTTAAGTAGTCAAAATTTAAACAATTATTTTCAAGTACAATTTAATTTAACTCCTCAAAAAAAGTAAGTTTTTTAAAAAAAAAGTTTTTGTAGATTTAATAAAATAAATGTTATACATCCTAACATTAAAATAACTTATTCTTTACATGTTAAATCAAGATTTTCCATAATAGTTCTGAAATTGATTGACGATTTATCTAATCTCCGATATTGATAATTTTAAGAAAATAATATAATATTAAGGATAAGCATTAATAGTAAAAATATTAGCAATTCTTACTATCAAATCTGAATCTTCAGGAGGAGTATTTGCATTTTAATTTATATAAATCTCAATCACTCTAAGATTTTACTGTATCCATTGGAGAGTATAAATTTATCTTATTCACAAATAAACCTTGAGAATAGTAAGAATTTTAACGAAACTTATTTATAAATATGATAAATCAAGATTTGGGAGGAGTTCTCATTTGCAATTATACCAATATCAGAGTCTGCCTCCTCATGTGAATCTTTATTTATCAAATCTTAGCTAAGAAAGCTTAAACATACATCAATTTCTTTATTTTATTTTTCTTAATTAATTTTAATTTTTAAAGAAAAGGATAGGGAATATCACTAACCTTAATAAAACAATTATTGTAACAACTTTTTCCAAACCACAAAAAATATAAAATAAATTATAAAAAGTAATACTTTTTAAGAAATAGTAACAGAGATCCTTTATTTTAGGGGAATAAAAATAAATTAATATTTCCCTTAAGTAAACCAACTTTTTTTCAATTATTACACTATAAATATTTTATTTATTATTGTCTTGAAATTATATAATGGATACATTTTAATATTCATCCCAACAAAATTAATATTATATATATTTTTTCTATTTATTTAACTTAGTTTCTTTTTTTTTAAAGAGTAATTTGTTAATAGATTTTTACATATATATATTTATTTATTTTTTATAATTAATATGTTATTTTATTAAATTTTAGGGAGAAAATATAAATATATTTTTCATCAAACAACTGTGCATAACCATTTACAAATTTATTAGAAAATTTAAGAATCAGATAATCAACGGAATCCATACATTAATATATATATATATATATATATATATATATATATATATATATATATATATATATATATATATATATATATATATATATATATATATATATATAATGTTTTATCACTAATACCAAATTCATACAAAAATAAAAACACAATACTGTTGAATACAATGAAAAAAGAAACAGTAAATGTATGTAATACTTATAAAAGTTTGTAACAAATATCCCTACTATTAATAAAAAAAAACTTTATAAGACAAAAAAAAGAATAAAATATAAGAGAAAATGAATGTTTATAAACAAATCAAAATATAATGAGAGAATATGTCGTTTTTAGGATTTAGACAAAAAGAAAAATAATAATACAAGAAATTATGAGTTTTATTTTAAATTATGTTGCTGTTCTTTAATTATATTTTTAAAAAAATCAATGTTTAATATTGAAATTAAAATCATGATATAAAAAGTTTTTATAACTTTACAAATAATGTGGGATGCAATAATTGTTACAAACTTTAAACCTAATATTGAGACTAGCTTGCCTATAGGTAGACAAGAAAGATTACAAAACCTTAAAATAAAAAATAAATAATTTTGACAAATAAAGAAAGAAGTAAATAAATTTCCTATTTACACTAATTCCTTAATACTGTATATATAAAAGAGGCAAGAGATACAAACACTAAAAGAAGACGTTAAGATAATTTTGTTTTAATTTTTTAGTAAGGCGTTCGTCTTTAGTTCATCTAGGAGTATCTAAGAATAACATACATAATTATTATATTTAAAGGTTATATATATTAAAATACAATTAAAATAGAATGTTAAAAGGAAGTTACAGAGTAAGAAATACGTATTAGATGAAAATAGACAATGTTAGGCCTGACTTTCTTTAAAATATATATTTATATAATATAATTATTTTAACTCTTTTCTTTTTTTAATAATAATAAATGAGCTATTCACAAAGAAATATATTGATTGCACAGTTCAGTATTATCAGTATTCTTTTAAAAGTATGCATTTCTTTAATATTTATAATTTTTTTTTTAATTAAGAAAATCGTAAAGCTGTTTCATTTTAATCAGTCTTTCTTGTTGAAGTTTTCTTATTTCATCAGTGAATTGGAGTTCACTGATAGCAGCATACTTGCACTGGGGAGTTTTGGTGACATTATAAGCAATTGTTTTGGCATAACCAGAGTTATTGGGCTTTTCAACACACTGAGTGAAGAGGCGATTGTTAAGGAGTATTAGGCGCTCTACATCAGATACAATTTTCTCTCGTCCATATTTCAGCAGGGTTCTTTTGAATTTATCCAAGTAATAATTGTAAATTTTTGCATCGGCTGAATTTATATCGAGTAAAGCCTTGGTTTCAGAGAGAGTAAGGTTGTATCGTCTAGTGGGCGAACGGGAGTTTAGTTTAAGGGAAGCTACCCTCTCTAACGGCCAATTCATAGCATTGGCCAAGAGGACAAGTGAAGGCTCCATAAATTCGGATATCATGACGAGATCAAAAGCAGAGTCCACTTTTTTAATCAAATTATTAATTTCAGTATCGTTTTTAAAATATTTTGGATTTAACCCAAGGTCCCAAGACATTTGATTTATTCCCACTCGATTGTTCAATCTACGAGTAAAAGCTTTCGGATATTTAGACGGATCTTCAACGAGTTTTGAAATTGTAAAATTCAAAAATTTGTTTATTTGATAGTAAGAATGAAGAGATTCGTAAAGAGTCGCCGGGTGCCTCAATATAGTGACCCAAATAGCTCCAGGATACATAACCTCCTCAACACCTACTTTACTCCATCTAGAATGGTGAGTGAATATATTGTATTTTCCAGAAGGAGTTTTAAGGTTTTCAGGTATCAATGCAGAAGTAAACGGAGCAGGACTTCCCAAGTAATTCCCACTACCTGGGAGAACAAAATTCAAACTGTTTTCTAATCCATAGCGCATAAGGATGTTCTGCACAGTGCTACTACTGCATTTGTGCATCTTGAGGAAGAATATATTTTGCTTCTCGTTGTAACTTTCGTTGAAACGTTCAATCGTCTGATTACTAATCGATAAATTATTGTTCTCCTCTTCAAATAACAAAGTTTCCAAGAGTGGGTGGTATTCATTATGATATCCACAGTATTCCCTGTAAAATACAAATAATAATATTGTAAAAATTACTTAAATAAGATTATAGGCCACTCACATTATATTTTATAACATTTATAAACTTCTAAATGTTCTTTAATTTTTCAGTCTAGACCATAGCTATCCACCATGTCCAGGTTATTATTTTTATTTTTTTATTATTTTTTTTTTTTTTGGAGGGGGGACAGATGACAGACAAACATTCTCTTTAGAACTGAGGGGACCTTAAAACATAAAAATTCATCTAGATTTTAAAACTGAATTTCACGCCATCAATACTTTCTTCTATCTATTCTAGGTGTATGAAAAAGCAAAAAATAATCAATAAAAATGTCAAAATAGATGTTTGATGTCATAAAAAATAATTTTTCTCAAGAGTAAAATCATAAAAATCTATTTAGAAGTTCCAGGCTCCATGTTTTTCCATGGTCAACATACTCTTTTTTGGACTCAAGAGACAAATTGAAATATTTAAATTCATCAAGATTTTAAGATTGTCAGGACCAGAACTTAAGACCATGCTTAGAGGATACAAGCACTTTTAAGTTGCCACAATCCTCTCTTCCCCATATTATGAACTTTCTTTTTTATATGAGGCCTCTAACTATAGAATATGGCTGGCTTCTTCCAGGCCTTATATAAAAAAACTTTAAATCAAATTATAATTATCATTAACTACGGGAGACATACAGAGAAAAATAGACCCCCGCACCGGTACTTGAACCACGGGCCTCCTATATATCCGTTAGTTAATGATAACTATAATTTGATTTAAAGTAAAATTTAATCTTTCCGTAGTATGAATACTACCTTAAACTTAAAAATAAAAAAACTCTAATTCCACTCACACTTCAAAGACTACATTCCATAAAATGATACTTACATAAGCCAGAAATATTTCACAAAAAAATTTTTAAATCAGTTAATTAAAATTCATCATGTACCATCTGTGATTGATGGATTAGAAATAAGTAGGTTTGATTTTTTTTTTTTTTTTTAAAAAAAAGAGATAACAAAAATAAGATAAGAACAGATGTGAGTAAGATTAGAGAACATGTGTGAAGCACGAGGTAAAAGTGTAAAAGACCTTGACACTTTAATAAATAAGAAGGGATAATTAAAATGTTTTCAATATCAAAATTAAATAAAAAAATAATATTATAAAAGAATCATATTATAAAATTTATAATATGATATTAAGAATTTATATATTTATCATATTAAGAAATAATATTATACAAGAAGTTTATAATACTATAAAAGAAATAATATTATGAAGTAGCTTCTAAATCTAGTTTTGTCAGCTAAGTTGGCTATATTTTCTTGAAAATCTTTGATTAAAAAAAGTGTAGGTAATGATATTGACTAGTATCTTAACACTATAATTTTAAATTAAAGATTTAATGAATGCCACCTACAGACGCAGGCCCTATACACGAATAAGCCAAAACTGATAGTACATTCACACTATGTGGCAAGCTGTAGTCAGTCATCACACCAACTTAGATTGGTCGTTTCAGGTTGTTTTCCTACAAAGACCTTTCTATTTGATTTGCACAAGCCTATTTTGTAAACTGGGACCATGTTCATACAGTGTACAGTCGCTGTATTAGCCAATAACATATTATTTTAAATTGAACCCAGTAGAATACCTAATACACAAATAACCAGCCAGTAGGTAGATGAGAACTATGACTAAGTTCCACACAAAATCTTGATATAATATCACAAAATACTATGCTGGTCTGACAATTAGTGTGTACTCTGACAGCTCAAAATAAAGCCACTATGCCAATTTCTAGGAGGCCAAGCCCCTCTTCAATTAACAATTTTAACAACAATAAATAACAATTTTGTTCTGTAGTGTCAAATTCAAGCACTCATTGGCTCCCCCCCCCCCCCCCCCAGTTTAATTTTCAATCAGTTTAAATTCAGCGCTGTCAGACTATACATTTATTGTAAGACGTATAAGTTTTATTATTTAATACTTTCTTCAACCTTCTACTCTTCTCTTGATTTTTGCTAAAAAGAAACAAAACATCAAATCCTAAATCAACTTAAATCAGAAATTGTAGTATAATTCTTACAGTATTTCTTTAGTAGATTATTTTTGGAATACATTGTAATTCTTCCTCTTTTTTAACAAAACTAAATACTTGAGATATTGTGTCGTAAATTAAATATGTGTATTAATGAAAGATTAATTAAACAATACTTTTATAAATAATTAAATAATAGGACATTTTAAAAATAAATAAGCTCCTTTAGGATAAAGTTTTGTAAAAATAAATGTATATTTTAATGATACATACCTACAAGAAGATAGAAGAGAAGTGTTAAATACCCAAAATAAAATAGAAATTACTAAGTCTAGTTGCTCCAGTTAGAAATGTTCTGATTCGAGTTGATAGTTTCATTACCATCTTCCATTTTTGAATTAGAAGAGCGGACACGGAATTTTTCGGGTAATTTGGGATAAGTGTTAGTGCGGCCTGCCTTGGTTCCAGAACGAGACTCGGGCTGTATATTCTGCATTGTAGCTGGGCTTGAGCCAGTTCGTGAATGTGTAGGTGATAGGATGTTACTAGCCGAACTCAACCGTTGAACAGGTTTAGATGTTAACTCACTTAGTTTGAGAGGAAGCATCTGCTGTGAATCGGGAGATTTCGGTACTTGTGATGACCCAAAACTACAAAACCTGCTAGCTAATTTAAGAGGAAGCTGTTGCTTGACTTGATTGGAAGGAACTTTCACCTGATTCTGTGCACTGATAAGGTTGAGGGGTAGGGTTGTTGCCTTGTTGGTTGGAGCCTGTTTCCACTTTAATGAATCAGCCTTTCGGCGAGGGGGGTCACTAGGTGGTGTATACTGAGGTATTGTATCATCCTGTGAAGGAGTAACATTCATTCCGGGACTCATAACAATACCTTGATTGCTTAAAGTCTCAAGCTTTCGATAAAGTTGTTCTCTCTGTTGCACTATATCTGCCTCCTCGGCTCTGATTTGTTCTTGTAACCTGAGAATAGAAGACCTCTTTTCCTCCAACTCTTTCATCTCGACCTCTTTCTCTTTTAGCCAAGTCTCTTTTTCACTCTGCAGTTTGTCTTGCAAGTTTCTTAATTCCTCAAGTTGGTGATTGTGCCTGTAGTGTGGTCTAGTAGAATCAAACATGTGACTTTTAAGGGAACTTAATTCTGCTTCTAAACTGTCTATTGTTGTCATTTGTCTACAAATTATACATGATAAAGTGTAGACGTGATCAGACAATTGGGCAGCAGCAAGTCTATAATCGTGTTCAGGGATCGAATGGGCATCTTTTGACAGACCCTCTGCATCTTTATAGGCATCACTTAAAGTATAACCCTGTTCTCCATCTTTAGGTTTGCCATTGATATCTACAGTGTCTGCATCAAGATTATTGTTTTTCTTAGGAACCCTATTATTAGGCGGTTGATTGTCATAACCTCCAAAAGTTTCAGCACGCTTTGGTAAAGCTAGAGAAACATAGGAAGCACTATGGTGTTCTCCAACTGAACTTACACTTCTAGAAAGATTAGTGGATGAAGAACATAAAGATTTTGCAAGAAAGTTAACTTTTTCAACTGTGTTCAGAACATCTCTCCACACTTTAGTATTATCAAGCTTGTCAGAAAATAGTTTTTCATAATTTGGTTTGTCAGGAAGATTTTCAACACCACAAGCGGACAGTAGCTTTAGCTGAAGAGACATTTTTTCCTCGAGTATTTGGGCTTGTTCTTTGTCTTTTTGCCTTAACAACTCTACAATATCTTTTATCTGTTTTTTCTTGCAATCAGTACTCTGAAGAGGTCGTGGGAAATCTTCGTCTTCTTCAGGGCATTCTTGAACAGCAGATCTGATAGCCTGTATCCATATCTTCTTGTCCTTTGGCTTGTGAACTCTTAATTCAAACATTTCAGGCTCATTTGGATTGGAAGAAATCAAATAAATACCTCTAGAATCTTGACCAGCCTTTTCTCTCACTAACAGCTTTTGAAGTGAAACAACACCAGCTTTGTTGTCAGGAGTAAAAAATGTATACTTTTGATTACTTTCTAGAAGAAAACAAAGTATATCAGATAAAACTAAAACTAGAACAACTTGCATCTTCCCTCTACCTTGCATTAACATAGCGACACCTTCAAACTTTAATTTTCTGTGAAGAGTCAAAATTTCTGACTTTTTAACTTTGGAACCCCTAAATACAGTGACTGATTTAGGTTCTACTTTGCTGTATATTTCTAATTTTCTATCTTCCTTTTCTTTTTCAGCCACTTGAGAATCAACTTCAGTCAAAATTTCCTTGACTTGCTGTAAAGCTTTGGTAAGTTTTTCAGTTTCTTCTTGGTTTTCTTTAGAAGTCTTTATAAGTGGTTCAATAAGAAGAGGGTATTTAGTTAACCTTTGGGTTACAAACAAAATACACTCTGGTATTCCTTTTTTCTTTAATAAGGGATTGCCTTGGCAGTGCTTAACAAACTCAGCAAATCTCCTATCATTTTGCATGTAGAGCTTATAGATATCAACAGCAGTCCTATGATTAGAGCAGAACTCACCATAAACTGATTTTAATCTCTCAGCATAAGCTCCACTAAACTGTTCCAATAATACATCACTTATACAATCGATAACCGGTGATTTTCTCTGCTTGATTCTAAGTTGTCTGAGGAAGTTCAAATGGATTTCACTGAGGTCATTCAGCCTAGGGAACATACGGTCTACAGTCGAACCAAAATGTAAATGTTTTTGGAGCCCCTCAACAAAGATTTTTTGCATAACTTTAAGAGTTAAACAATGATGTTTTTCTGTCATAATAAATTCATAGATATGTTCCTGGCGTTTAATTTCTTTCTCTTTAATTCTCTTTAGAATATCTTTGGATACAGTGGGAGCCCAAGAGTCTGGTTCTTCCAGTACAAGGCCCAAAGCGGGGTCAGTCTCTAAGTCTTTGACAGTAAGTGGAAGTTCGTCTAAGAACTCATATTGTACCAGAGGGACAGCGTCAGGATAACTCACAGATGATTCTTGATAAAGAGTATCGTCGTCATGACCTCCTGGAGAACCACAACCTTTTTTATGTTTAGCCATGAATCCACCCTTATTCACGGGTTTCATGATTTTACCTTTACAGTCTCCAACACTATCTTTACAGTTCTTTTGGTGTACCGTGGCTGCACAGCTGTCACAATAAACAGAGGGTTTATTAGTCAAAGTCTTGTTACAGAAATCACAGATTTGAGAGTAGCCGTAGCACACACTCACCCACTGATGGCTCACTTTCTTTAACTTGTCTTTCTTTTTCCTGAAGAAAATACTACCACGCTTTCGTCTCTTTTCTGACTGTTTGCCGGGTCCAAGAAGAGCAGCAATCACTTCGTCTTCATCGGACTCGGCAGTCATCCGTCTCAACTGATAAGCCACAGGTAGAGTAGCGGCAGATTTTTTTTCAGGGGGCAGTGGTTCAACTGATGCCAGTTCTCTTACCGCTATGATAGAAGGTGTTGACACAGACTTTTGAAGGGGTGAACAGATTCTAGCATTTAACAATCTGTTTTCTACTTCACGTTTCAAAGCGACTTGCTTAAAATCGTTCTGAAGCTCGGCTTCATTAAGAGAATGAGTAGACGAGTTGGCTGGAGCTCTTGCTTGTCTCACCCGAGGTTTGACCTCGGTAGAACCCAACAAGTTGGCTGTACTTTCAGAGAAGGGGTCGTCTACATCAGATTCCATACTGCTAAGACTGACACTACACAGATTTTCTGTTCTTTTCTGAAATTCGGGTTTGATGGAACCTCGACCATTTGAGAGGTCTTCCAAAGCGGCCCAGCTACGTCTCCGAGATATATCGCAACCTCCTGTACCCTCAGTTGTCTGAACGTTTCTGTACACCCATTCCCCAGATCCGCGTTTACGCCTCAGAGCCCTGGTTGCGGCAGGAGCCAAAGAGAGAGTCTGAGACGGTGTAGAATTCACACTGGACATGATGTCCAGGTCAGAAGCAGCTGCTTCGTGAAGAGAAGGACAGGAGGCCGTCATCCTATTGTTATCCTGGGAGGTCGCGGTCGAAGCGCTCAAGTCTTGAGATATTCTAAGAATGAATTCTCTCATATAATGCAGCTGCTGCAGATTTTCCTCTAACACCGGATAGTGCTTACCGGCAGGAGAATGAGGAGTAACGCTGATGGTCGGGACCAAGGGAGAAGTGCTGGAGGTGAACTGCTTCTCACCCATTTCTTCGCACACCAAATAATCTGTAACTAGGTCTTCCTCGCTACCACCACTCTCCCCACAGCAATCGTCCGACGAAAAAGGAGTTAAACGCATGTTATTATCGTCATTCGCTTTATTCATTATGATATTCTCGGCTCTTAAATTATAAACAAACGGAACTAGGAAAACGATCGGGAGGTAACCGAAATATTCACTTTATCACCCGCATTGTTATATTGAGGCACTGTCCGACGACATTTTATATTGAAATGGAACCTAAAATAATAAAACTCTGATCGAATACATCACAATTAAGGGAACTAAGCCTAAAACTATCCATAGATAACACGAGAACTACAAACTGGGGGTAATGGACTGATGGCATGACGTCATAACTGTCACCCCTGCCCTCAAACTCATGTTTACAAAACACTAAATTCACTAGTTACATTTCAGGGGCTCCGCGCATTTTATTGCTTTCTAAATAACTTTTTTCTTCTAGAATTTACCGTACTCTTGATTTACGAATTTATCTTTAGTTTTAATTATAATCTAAATATATTTAGGTAAGAAAACAATAATTTCATGTTGGATTAGAAAATAAATATTTAACCGAGAGCCCCAAACTTTTTCATAATTTTGTAAAAATATTTTATTCTTTCGATGTTTATTGTTTATTATAAAATAATTTATCATTTTAGAGCTACTGGATGTACGATGATTGATGATTGTATTTAAAATTTAAATGGTCCTCTAAAGACTATTTATGTAAATCTATTGATTTTATAAAATGGTATGTTAAATTATATAAGTGTAAGGAATAAACATTTAAAAATGTCAAAGCATTTTAAACCATTTCTGTTCTTGATTATTTTATTACATATTAAAAATAGTAGTTTTGAGAAAAGTAGACGTAAAAAAAAATAAAAATAATAATTTAAAAATAAATAATTAATAAAGAAAATTTAAAAGAACCAATATTCATAAATTTTAATGGCTTCAAATAACATTCATACCTAGTTTGAAGAAAATTGAAAATCACATTTGATCGTGACAAACAAATATACACGGCAAAAGGTCGAGTGTCGAGTTGAAACAGGGACCTTGCTCCTCTTGGTCAATAAAAGTTTCTAATAATTTTGGTGGAAATTTCTTATCTAGTTACAGGTACATTATTATCTTAGACTGCTATGTTCGAATTACTGAGCTTTATTTTAATTTATTTATACATACAAAACATCGTCTTTAGGAAAACAATTAAAATCCCAATAAGGATGAAAAAATAATCAACATTTATCAAAATTGTACAATACTGTTATACCAGCCTCGATTATTAAAATATATGGGTTTTAGGCACATTTGTCTGTCCGCCCTGTACAAAAGAAGGCCTGGAAACAGTGAGTGGGAGAGACTAAGAGGTATAAAGCCCGCTTCACAGGAGACTTCTAGAGCAGCGGTTCCCAAACAATGGGCCGCGGATAGCATATTAGTGGGCCACCGAGTGCTAGTGAAGAGTCGCAAAGAAGGGTTCTGCTCACACCGTGAGAGAAGAACTTATTAAAAATAATTAGTTTCATTTTCTTGTGCTGTAGTTATAAAAGTTTTCCTTCATTCGCGCAAATGAGTAGTTGAGCAGTTCATTAGTAGGTTTTTCATATTTGTTTTAGGTGCTACTTTCCGAAAATTGAAGATAAGAACCAATAAATAAGAAACTACATAAAGAAAGTGAAATTACTATCAAATGAAGAAGACTCGTTAATTGAACTATCATGTGATCAGACTCTAAAATTATTTTTTAAAACTACATTGGTCCAGTTCTGGATAAATGTCTGGCAACAGTATCCAGTAATTGCCAAAATTGCACTGAGACATTTGATGGGATTCTCGACCACTTATCTGTGTGAACGTGCTTTCTCAACGTTAGTTTTTTAAAAAAATAAATACAAATTTTTAAGTTTTTGGTAGTATTCAAACTACGGAAAGATTAAATAATCTATAATCTTTCCGTAGTATGAATAGTACCAAAAACTTAAAAATTTGAATTTCTAATAGATTGTACTAGGTACAGGTACTAATTGAGTACTTAATAATTATAAGCGTTAATTCTCGGTCTAGTTCTATTGCCGTGAATATTTGTAGAAAAGATTGAAAGCTTGGATTCTGGGAATTTGTATCGGTAACGACAGAGAAAAATCATTCTCCCGTATAGCTCAGTTGGTAAGAGCACCTGTAACGGATTAATAGGAGGACCCGTGGTTCAAGTCCTGGTGCGGGAATCTATTTTTCTCTGTATGTCTCCCGTAGTTATTGATAATTATAATTTGATTTAAAAGAAAAATAAATACAGTAACTGACTGAATTTAGAAAGTGACTTGAGGCTGAAACTGTCAAGTTTTAAACCAGATATTGACTCTCTTGTGGGGGACAATAAATGTCAAAAATCCCATTGAGTTTTTTTTTTTTTTTTTCATTTTAAATCTTGTTTTTGTAAAAATTTGTATTTGAGTTTTTTAACATTATAACAGCTAAGTAATTAAAATAACATTTATTTCACATTATAAGAATGCATTTTTTATGCTATTACAGTAAGTTTGACTTATCTCTGCCACATATTATAAAAGTGAATGTTCTGTTTTTTTTTTTCACTTTTATATTGTATATTTTGATAGTGGGCCTTCTACAATTTTTTACACAATATGTGGTCCGTACAAACAAAAAGATTGGTAAACGCTATTCTAGAGAATTCACGAAAACCCACCAGTTTGGAACTTAAGTTAGCCATCCTAAGTTCAAAGTTGGTGCTATAAAGCTCACAGACCAATGTGCCAACCCAAGCGTTAATAATATTTAAGGACAATCATACAATCATTTTTTTTTTTTTTTTTTTTTTAACTTTATTTAAATTATATTTTGTCTTGGGTTATGATTTTTCTAAATATGTGTTCAATTTTTACACATTTGTATAGTCCCACTGACAACAGGGACCTTATGTTCCACCATGACCCGGTCACATGTCATGTGGGTTCTTAGACAATAATCTACAATAACTAATAACTATAGTGCTGCAATACAGCATAAATGCGTCATGCTGATATAATATATATGCTATACCAAATATATAATATTGAAAGCATGCCTTACAATATTTTAATAGCTTCTACTCATAAATGTTGTTTTGCGACTACACTCATTTTGGTTAGTAAAGTACACCTCTGAATTATGGAAGTACCTACCTTCCACATGAATTATGGAAGTAACCGTATTATATTTAAATTTGAAGTGAAGTTGTTAATCACATATTATATAAATCCTAAACTGAACTGTTTACACCATAATTTGCTATAGGAAGGAGAGATCACCCACTAAACAGATCTATTTGATGCAAAATGTTAAAAAAGCATGCCTCACTTATCGAAGAATTAATTCATAATTTTGATGTTTAGACTGTTTCGTGAAATGTCTACAAATGTCATTTCCCATACATTGATTTTTCCATTTTATTTTAATTTTTCTTATGGAGTATCAACAAACGGATTTGTTTAGAGTAGTTTATCAAGTAATTATTTATTTTCTCAGCACTATTAAGTTAGCACAAAGTTATGAATCATTAATAAACAATGAATAATATTGTAACTAGCGTCTACAAATTGATCAGTAGCCCAGATTCTGTTTTAAAAGATTGGTAGTGTGTAACTAAGACATAGTTAAATCTCGAAGTATTGGTTCTAGTATCTCCCATTTAACTTTTTTTTTTTTGAGAAGCAAACAGGAGACCTTGAATTAAGTAAAAGGTTTCAGCCTTATTATAAGATTAAAATTTGAATTTGAATAAAAAAACTGATTTTTTTTTAAATTTTAGGCAGTGATATTTTGAAGTGCTCGAAAGAAATAATGCGACAAAATGGCCAGAACTGTGGAAAAATCAAAATTTGTTGTTACATAATGAAAACTTGCCCCCTCAAAAAAGCATTTTTTTATGGAAAATATTATGGTAATTAACTCAATTTCTAATAATCTATTACAATGGCTTTTAAATAATTAAAGCTACCAATTTTTTTTTTAGTTTTTGTCAATACACTTTCTGTGTACAGCAAAGTTTCTCTCTTTGCCAGGATTAAGAGTGGGTTCATCGTTTGTTCTACTTATAGGACCTCCTGCCAATATAATTTTTTTTTTTTTATTATTATTAATTTAGTATAATTTGAGGTTAATAAGATTATGTTTTAAAATAATAGTAAATTGATTTATTTTGTTTTATAGTTAGAAAACTCCAACAATATTGGTGGAGGCCTGACTTAAAATGTTCTACCTCTTGAGGAGTTGATTCAACTAGACTGAAGGTAGATCAATATACTCCGCCTATGAGTAGTCTGCGGAAAGCAACCACGCTTCTTCGGTAAGTAACTTTTTATTTTATTTTTCTACAAATAAATTATTCTAAATTTGTGTTCTATTTTAGGCATTATTGTTAATTTACAATTATTCAGCAGTAGTAACACTTATTGTACATTACATAAGGTGAGTTTTCCCTTTGTAGAGGAGGGGCCTTTCTACAACCAAAATTGTGGAAAGTGGCTAACATATATTTATAGAACATACATTCTCTTTTGTATCATAGTTCGTTCAAACTAATATTTGAAGTAGTGTATGTCAAACAGGCTATATTTTTGTAAAAGGTTTTACGCTACTGTACGGCCTTGATTATACGTGTTGCGGGTTGAGTTTCTATAAGATAATTTAAAACCAAGAATTGTTCAGGATGCATTTTTTGTCAACCAAGAGTTTCTCTTTTTTTTTTGAGGACAAAAAAGCAATCTTATCGTTATCGTATTGAACTAACTCGGGATGCCCTAAAATGGAAAAATCGTTGAAAACTTAATATTAAAATTTTTTGTAGAAATTTCTTGAGAAATTTGGCCTTTTTTTAGGGTTTTAATTTTTTTAAACTTTTATTATATATTAAATATAATAAAAATAAAAAACTTCCACTCTTCTTTAAAAATTGCTATATTTTGCCATCACATTATGGCTTCTTCAGGCTTGTAAATTCCCTCTCATATGAGTCTTATTTTGTCAAAAGTTTTCTTTTAATGATTCTAAATGTAACATTACATATTGTCACTGTACATATGAAACTGGGAATACACTTAATAAAATCATATATATATATATATATATATACACACAAAAAAATATATATATATATAAGTATCACATAGCACTACTACATATTTAAAATAAAAATAAAAATATTTCTGAATCCTCCCTGTTTAAATTCCAGGGAGAGACTTTGACCAGGGGGAGTCTTTTTATTTTTCTATATTAACGATAAAAAAAAAGTTGTTACCCCCCAAAAAAAGTTGGGGGATCGAACTAGGAACCCTTTCCTCTAGTTACACGGGGAAATATTTTTTTTTTTTGCTGTTACTAGAAGTATGCAAAATGTGCAGTCTGCTGAAAAATATGAATAGCAATTTGATCTGATTAACTGGGAATCCAATATGGCGGATAATAATTTATGTCACACGAATTTTTTTTTTTTTAATTTTGAGTGTGTATCAAATGAGAAGTTTAAAGAGTAGACTACAAAAATATATAAAACTTAGGCAAATTGTTTAATTTTCAACACCATTGTGTCAAAAAGCACTTTAACCGTGCTAATTTTAGATTGAGGGAACAGCTTCGTTTCAATGAGGACTTTTTTTAAGTCAACAGCCTTCCACATGTTGAATCTGAAGTAGTCCGTAAGCTCCGACTCGAGTCATATCGAGCTCCGAATTATCTTTTTATTTAAAAGTAAAAAGTGGCATTTACAAGAAGGTGATTTGTCAGTGAAATGTGTCATTAAAAATTACGGGATTTTTGGTTGTTTTTAAGTTAATCGGAGTTATAGAAGCGAAGTTATGAGTAGAAGTTAGAAGTGAAGTTATATTTTAATATTTATAATAATTATTTATTTATTTTTTATAATATAAAATTAAATTTATATCCCCTGTAAAACACTCGGTTGCGAAGACAGGTGTCCAGCTAGTTTATAATAAAAACCTCAATTCCTACAGTGTATATCAATCAGAAAAAAATCACAGGGAAGTACTTGCGTCCAAGTACTTTTTAGGGTTTTGTAGATGATTAAGCATACCCGTAATGTAATTATGATTTTTTTTCTTCGATCCTAAGGATCCCGGGTTCGATCCCCCGGGAGGTCACAATATTTTTTATAGGTAATAACGACAAGATAAATTACATTTTTTAGGAAATTTTCATCGCCCAACCATACGGTGTAACCATGAACCATTTCAAAATTTTAAGACCAGCCATTATATAAAATTTGGGGGGGGGGATTTTTTTGGGGGTATATTTTGACTTAAAAATTTAAAAAAGCAAATATATATTTGTGTCCTACTCTTCAGCAGCTTTCATTTGATACCCAACTCACAATTTTTAAAAAATAAAATTTTGGGCGCACTCCAAATTTTCGCGCACAAAATTGGTAATTTTTAAAACCTGGGAATGAACTCCCGGAAATATCATCGCCTCACTATAAGGTATTAGTATGAATTATTTCGAAATTTTAGCACCAGCCGATCTATAGTGGTTGGGGGGGGGGGGAATTTTTTTGGGGTATATTTTTATTTTTTTCCCCTATAAGGAATGCAAATTTAAAAAAGCATATATATATTTGTGTCCTACTCTTCAGCAGCTTTCATTTAATACCCAACACGAAATTTTAAAAAAATAAAATTTTGGGCGCACTTCACTTTTTCGCGCCCAAAATTAACAATTTTTGAAAATTTGGGATGAACTCCCGGAATTTTCATCGCCCCACAATAAGATATTAGCATGAATTATTTCAAAATTTTAGCGCCAGCCGATCTATAGTGGTTGGGGGGGGGGGGGGGGGAAATTTTTTTTGGGTATATTTTGATTTATTTAACCAATAAGGAATGCAACATTTAAAAAATCATATATATATTTGTGTCCTACTCTTCAGCAGCTTTCATTTGATACCCTACTCAAAAATTAAAAAAAATATAAATTTTTGAGTTTACCACATTTTTTCGAATTGCGCATGCGCAAATCTAATTATGAACTTCTGTATATTTTTCCTGTGGTTGGGTCAAAAAGTTGCACCAGTGTTTTAAATTTCAGTACTTTCGCTTAAACGGTTCGGGCCCTATGAACCAAAGAGCGACGGACGGACGGACACATCACTCTCGGTATAAGGGTTTTGAGAAGTATCTACAAAACCCTAAAAACATTGAAATTAATTATTGATATTGAATTAATACTATTATTGAATTACTGAGAATTATAGTTGTTAAAAATATTGTTATTTTATAATTTTCTAAAAATATTATTAAAAAGTAAATATATTCCGCATTCGGTTTATAGATATATCCAAAGCCTCCAAGCAAGTGATATCTATCTATGTTTTTTGCTCGCAACTGTTTGATTTAAGTGAATTATAATTCTTAAAAATATTGCTATTTTATAATTTTTTAAAAATATTATTAAAAAGTAAATTTATTCCTCATTCGGTTTATAGACATCTCCAAGCCATCAAGCAAAGTGACCCTGGTATCTATTTATTTTGCAGGCAACTGTTTGATTTAAGTAGCCGGATTCTATTTTGCTGTTTGAAGTATTTTAAGGTAGATCTTAAGTTTAGTTTTGCTCCTTCAAAATGTCAGGGATTGGGATTATGCTACCTTATGTTTAAAATAAATGGTTTTATCTTATTTACTCATCTTCGCTCATATTTTTTGATCGATGTTGGAAGATTATACATATCTGATCGCTTGTTTTGACCATTAAGAACTAAATAAGAAACTTCCTTCTCATGCTCAAAACAAGTTTTTTCCCATAATTTTTTTTTTCTTCAGAGAAGTAAACAGTAAACAAATTGGCGTTAGTGACACAATAACCTACAATGGATGTAGGCTTACTGATTATTTGCTCCATAAATTCAATTGGTGTCGAAATATACGTATACTAAGTTACTTTATTTAGTATTTCAGTATTAAGAAACTTAATTAGTTCTTTGGGAAACAATTCCATAATAGATAAAAAATTAATAGTAGAAACAGCCAACGTTTTCTATTCATGCGTATTCCGTTTATTATACAACTATACTTGATTATATGGCGATTTAAATCGTTCGCGGAAGGACCGCTCTGTTTATAAAACATATTTAATAGGATTCCTTGTATTTGAGATCCACACTCTCGGCGAATATGCTCGAGGACAAATGGTACCCCCGGAAATACTAACACTGAGGGTGAGAGACGGCGAAGCGAGACGAGAATGCCCAAGGGAAGACGAGAACGCCCTCCGAGTAGTCTCGTCGAGAATGTGGAGAGCCGGGTCTAGGAAAAACTTGCAAACAGTATTTTCCATTCAAAAACTTTGAATCCATCATTAAATAATAGTATTCTTTTGAGTAGCATATCCGTGAAATTAAATGTGAGAATTATGATTACCTCAACATGTTCCCGTAGACCATTATAAAAATAAATTAATCATGGACACGGCATATGCCTGAAATAAGAGATACGTTGGAATGTATAAACAAATTCTTAACTGAAACCTGGACATTCCTTCTGCAAAATTTTAGTCTTGCCATTTATGCTATTTGAAATATCTGAATAATGTGTAATAAATTTATTGTTGTAATAACTATATTAATACTAACTATAAGTAATTACGTACAAATTACTGTCAAATCTTTTTGATCGGATAATCCTTCATTTCCTTTGATTAGAGCAAATTAGAATTTTATTGTGACTTACTTTGCGCTATATTTTTTTGAGGTATATTTCAACTTAATATACAAAATTGAAAAAGTATATTATATACATATTTGTAACCTACTCTCCAGGAGCTATCATTTGATACCCCACTTGGAAATTAACAATAAAATATTTAAGTTTACTACATTTTTGCGAATTGCGCATGCTCATATTAAATTTTTAACTTTTCTGTCATTTTCCTTTGTGTGGGTCAAAAAGTTGCACCAGTGTTTTAAATTTCAACTTTCTACACTGAACGGTTCGGGAGATATGAACCAAAGAGATACGGACAGACAGACAATATCTCCCTCGGCTTAAGGGTTTCGAGAAGGATCTTCGAAACCCTAAAAATTGCATCATAGTATCATAGTATGTTTCTTAGATTATTTACGTTAGAAATGCTCAAGCATTAGCAAATTACATGCAAATTACATTAAATCTCATATTATATTATACTCGTATATATTTAAATTACTTACGGCGATAAACTTACTTGTTTGTCACTATGTAAGTAATGCACATGACGAAAAGCGTCCATCCTAAAGCTAGGTAGATATTAACTTTCATTACAGCTTTCATTATGTCGGCTAATAATCCTAAAAACACAAAATTTAAAACATTTTATTTTATCAACAAAAATTACTATTTGTAGTATAGGTATTATGACCAAGACTCTCATTTGTTCAGGCAATTTTAATTATTAAATAAATGAGTTTCCAAGTTCTAAATAACTATTTAGTGTAACTACACTACTAGCGTGATGCTTTTTCACCAATAAATATAATATAAATATGTAATAATTAACTCTGTATATCATGCGTTTATTTTGCCCCTTTAAGTTTAAGCATTCAAATCTTAATGTTAAAAAATACGTTTTTCCCCAGTATAATATGCAATTGATGTGTAATGTAAATAAAATAGGCTTGCCATTTTAAGAAAAATAATTTGAATTATTGCTTATTGGAAGAACATTTGTTAAAGAAGTATAAAAAAATATGTAAGGGAAATTTAGAATATTGCTCGATTTGTTTATGACCCTTGCTTTTGAAGAAACTTGATCAATTTTGAAAAAAGATCTTGTAGCTCGTATAATTTTTATTTGTTTTGAGTTGAGCATAATATTTGACAATGAATTCTTGAATATTTACTCAGAAATAAATTGATTTCTAAATTAAATTTCTAGTACGTAAATGTGGAACACATCGTTAGTTTAATTCCTACTCATAACAGAACAGATATACATCTAAAGTGTGGTGAATTATGTATCATGATATTAATTAGTTGTTTATTAATTAACTGTTTAGGTATCTCAGCTGTACTTACAATATCTATGTAAATTCCAGTTAAGTAAGGGTCTTTGGATAACAATAACGGACTGAAATTTAAAGGGCTGAAATTTTGCATGGAGGTTCCCCTTACCACCTAGGTACTCGATTTTTACGATCCACCATCTTGATTCAAGATGAAGGCCATTTACATGGGGAAAGATGGCGAATGCAACTTAAAAGTTTTTTTGGAGGCTTGTTTCGGCTAAGCAGTAAGTCGTATCAAAAATAGATTGCCCCAGGGGTAACTGATTTTCAAAAATCTACAACTATGCTTTTTGTTGTACCACCACTGATTCTACATTAGATAGAGCTAAATTTAATAATTTTTTAAAATTTTTCATTTTTTTAATTCATTTTTGACTTTGAGCTTTTATGGCACCTGCAGTTGTGAACCCATTTAATTTCTGATTAGGGTGCATAAATCTCACAGTAATGCTCTTTAAATCGAGTATTTATTATTATATTGATTTGTCCTTTTTACTGATAAAATATAGTATTTATAAAGAACAAATAAATTTAAAAGTAAATAAATATCTTCACATTTACTAATTAACAAATAATGATTTTAGCTACTTTTATATTTATTTTATTCATATATTACATTGTTCAAAATAAGTATTAATAGTCAGGGTGCCAAATGGCTATTTTTATGGTAACCTGGAATTAACGTATACATAAAATTTTTTTTCGTTTTTTTGTTCAATAATATGTATACTTTAAGAATCCGAGTGATGCCACCCTGTCACCCTTGAGCATTTTCAGAAAAATCAAAATGGCGGCAAATAAATACTGAAAAATTAAGGTTTTCTGATTAGATTCAATATGGGCGTGCGATACATCATTTCTTAGGTTTTTGATGTCAAGGAACACGAATCTGAGTGCCTAGAATGGGTTTGAATAAAAATTGTATGTTATTTTATAATGTTTTATTTATTTTAAAAAAGCAGGATTCCCATCCTTTATTCAGTATAGGAGGCTCTTACACGTCCGGCTAGTTTACCCTCTTCCAGTCGTCCAATCGAGCTGAAACTTGGCACATAGACTCTCTACCACAAAAACATTTTAACAAATTAATTAATTAATTAATTTTTCAATTTAATTAATTTAATTAAATTAATTAAATTTTTATTTTATTTCTATTACTTAATTTTTTCAATATTTAATTAATCCATTTATTTTTAAAAAGTTAGTTAATTAAATTGAAAAATTAATTAATTAATTAATTTGTTAAAATGTTTTGTGGTATAGAGTCTATGTGCCAAGTTTCAGCTCGATTGGACTACTGGAAGAGGGTAAACTAGCCGGACGTGTAAGAGCGGGCCCCAAAAGGGGGTGTCCATGACCGTTATAGGATAGGTAGTAACCTCTTTTAAAAAAAAGAATGTTATATCTAAAACCATACAAAAAAAGTGTTTAAAAAAGCTAACAAGGCTTCAATACAAAATTCACACATATTCACTAAAAAAAAAAAAAAAAAAAAAAAAAGAACGTTCAATAATTTCCAAGATATGACACTTCAAAAAGTAGTAATTTTTTCCCCAAAAAAATGAAAATTTTAGGTATTGGTCTCGTTTCAGGCCGAATATCGGCATTAAACCGCTCTCTTACAAGAAAATTCATAAGAAATCAAGTTGTAGTAAATTTAATTAGCTTCCTTGACAGTACAAACGAAGGCTGTAGGCCCAATAGTTCTGGTGCAATAAAAAAAAAATTAATATTAGATTTGTGTGGGCGTTCTATATGAAAGACGAATCTGGAGAGAAGTGTTATATCTAAGAAACTATTAGAAGTTCAGAGTTGCGGTTGGACTTATGTTGCTGCAAATTTACTGCATTTTAAAAATAGTAATAACGACTAACATCGAACTATGTATGTTTGTGCGCATGTGGAAGAGAAATAAATGGGTGCAGAAGTTTAAACATATATGGGACCAAAAATGGGCTAATTATGACCTACCATCCTAATTTCAATAATATCAGATGAGTAGTTTTTAAGAATATGTTGGTTCGCAAAAATTGAGCAACAGACCGATAGACAGACAAGGAACCAAAAATGTTCCCTGATGTCTAAACCGAATTTCTGTCTGGGAATTTTTGAAATCAGAGACATAAAAATTGTCGTTCTTCAGAACGATCACATAGCTTCAAATTTTCGTTCTTCAGAACGATCACATTGTATTCAATTAATATAATAAAATACAGGTAGAAAAGTAAAATCGGGTAGGATATTTTATTTTTGTTTTTCGGCAAAATTATTTTTTAAATCTTAAACATTGAGGGGGACACGCCCCCCCCCCCCCCCCCTCCCCTTTCTGGCGACGACGCCTGTAAGGTCCATTAACCAAATATGGTACTATGATTGAGCTGATAGTCTCCAATGAACCTAAAAAAGGTAATGATGACTGTAAAAATTCTAATAAAATCGCAAAAGCATATAATTTTGTACATATTGGCCGCCATCTTGAATTTCTCAAATTGCTCAAGGGTGACAGAGTGGCATCAATCGGATTTTTGAAATACACCTTAAATACAACCAAAATCAACAAAAACATTTTATGTATACCTCATTTCCCACTTTTTTGATTGGCACCCTGACTATAAGAAAAGATAAACAAATATTGAATAATAAAATGTTTTATTTACATTAATTTGAAGGGTTAATGATGAATAAATATGTTTGTTTTCACATAAACACACCTTGGAACCTGGATGTAAGCAATACCCCATTCCTTAACACTTTCCTTAATTTTAGTATAGCGTCAGCAGTCGAATAGTGCACTGCATATGCCCAAATCTTTTCTTTAAACTACCGTCATTTTTTTAAGGAACAATTTTATTTTTATGTTAACTATTTAATTAATTGTGTTTATTATCACATTATTGCTATAGACAATTTTTTTTAAATAGGTTCTTATATTTAGTGAATGTTTCAGTTTATTTAAGTTAATGTTTTAGTTTATTTAAGATAATATTTTGGTTTATTTAAATTAATATTTTAGTATATTTACGATAATGTAATAAGTAGTTTGGGTTGTTTCCTTATTAAATGATTCTCCAGGAGAGGTGGTTTGGTGAAAAATTAGGAATTTTAAATTAGTATTTTTAATAATAAGTGTAGACTTGTAACAAATATTTGTACTGACAATCATAGGATATCTATGGAATTTTAAGGAAACTTATCAAAACAATTGACAATAGCCACCTAGGTTAGAGAAAATTTAATTTAAAAACTAAAGGATGAAATAGTAATCTTCTAGTCAGCCTGAAGATGACCCAAAGAGGGGTCGAAATATCGCAAAAGTGAGCTTCTAATTTTTTCCTTTTAGACCCTACTTACCAATAAGGATAATGTAATAGTTAAGTTTTGAGTTTTAGATGTTATAATTAAGTCCTTAATTGTGACAATATTTCTATAACATAGTTTTCTTTTTTTTGCGATGTAGCTTAATTTAGATTTACAATTATTGCACCTCAACCTTAACTACTTATGTATAAAATAATTTTGATTTACAGGATTAATAAATAATAAAATGTGTAGATTTAAATTCTATCTTGGTTATTATTATTATTATTATTCAATCCCAGCCGTGCCATTTTTCGTAATAAAACTAATAAAATATAATGTTATTATGATGTTGTTATTTTATGATGTGGCCTACTTATAATCCAATATATTAGCACTATGATACAGCCACTGATTCCTAGTACATAATATAAAGATATTTTTTGTTTTCCTGCTTTTATCGGTTGGTAAAATCTCTTTGATTTTTTTCGCTGTTGATATTATTGTCGAGATTGTACGACTTTACAGCTTATTTTTGTATAGTATCTAACATAATAAATTACATAACATTACATTACTGTTGACATAACATTACAAACATAACATAGTTGTTAACATAACATTACTGTTGCTTGTTTATTTGTTGTTGCTAGTTGTTATTTTTTTCTGAAATTTATTTCACATTTTTTTTTTTTTTTTTTTTTTTTTTTTCTTTTTCTTTTTCTTGAAAACGTCTTCTACCTACTTGAGAACGACTTTCAAACCATTATCCCTGAGAAATATGTCGTTTATATGTCAGAAAATTGTGTATTTAGAAAGATCAGCTCATTGCTTCACCACTCTTACAAATACAATATAACATCAGCTAATTGTTTCATCTCTATAACAAATAAATTTTGTGGATGACAGTAATGATTTTTAATGTTTAAACTTTGAATAATGATAATTGGGAATCGGAGAAGCCGAGTGGTTAGTTTACTTGATCTAATTAAGATCAAATTCTATATACCGACATATTATCTGATGGTTCGAATCCTAGAGAGGTGAGATATGGGTAAATAAGTGGTTTCTGGTCCACTTTAATTTTTGCTCCTATTTTGATAATTTTTATTTGTGTTTTACGTTTAAGTCAATTGTTTCTGTTTTTTTTTTTATTAAATATATAAAATACCCACTTACGCACATGCGGTCAATGTTGGAAAATTAGGGACCTAAGAGTGGGGAAATAATCTTTCGTGCAATACTATTTCGTAAACAATTCCATAAAAAATGCATTTTAGGATAACTGAATACCTACGTGCAACATGCAAGTGGATACGTGAAGTGGATGCAACACAACAAAACATAAAACATAATGTAAAAACACATAATTTTATTTTTTGTTAAAAATTGAGCGGCTAGTTGATTACATATAATATAAAAACGGCATACGGAGGAAAAAGAAGCTTAGAATAATGAATCGTTTATATCACTTGTTGAAAGAAGTAAAACACTGTAATTATAAAATATAAGTTTATTGGTCTGTACCACAATTTTAATTTATTATAAATCAGACCGGTTTGAGCCTCTAAAATGTAATAGTTTATAAAAAAATACAAAAGTATGACGGCTATCTTCAGTAACGTATATTTCTAGACTTATAGTTTAAAAAACATAGTCAATAAACTTATATTTTATAATTACAGTGTCTTATTTATTTCAACAAGTGATATAAACGATTCATTATGTTTGATTACCACAAAATCTAAGTCAATACAACGAACTTTTTAAGAAGCTTAGAACGATAATATTGATAATACGATAACAAAATCGATACACCAATATATCTATTTTTCTATATATTAATGTTTTGGCGCTAAAGTACGTACTCTAGCAACGACTCTCATAGTATTTAAAAGTAATAAATAATTTCACTTATAACTATTAAGACAAAGGGATGACATAGAAGTGTGATATTCCTTTGTCACAAAGAACGTTGGACATAACAGCCACATGGACATTGGACATAATATGGCTTCATGGTTATTCAAAGTAATATAAACTCCTGTATATAGCAATAATAATATCCCTCAGTCTAATTATATTATCAAGGTAGCGGAATATTTAGTCCAATGTACTTTGACACAAATGCAAATTCCACTTTTATTTACAGAAGTAGTCATAATGTTAAAATTTTTGAATAATTTAAGAAATTCCTTGGTCGCAAAGTACATTGAACTAAATATTCCTTTGCCATATTAGTTATTTAGTCAAAGGAAGATAAACTCTCCTGTATATTGAAGTAATTGAAGTACGTAATATTATCCCTTAGTCTAACCATCATTTAAGACAAAGGGACATGACAAGTGTGATACTTTTTTCTCCACAATAACTCCGTTAATCGTAACATCGGATGCAAGTGAAAATGGACTTAAAGCAGTTCTTATCTTAGTCACTGATTTCATATGGCTACGAGAGACCTGTGGTTGCCTACTCGTCCAGAACTCTCTCACAAGCAGAGAAACAATATTCTATTATCGATCGTAATGCTTTAGGAGTAGTGTAGGTATACAGTAAACAAATTCCACCAAATTTAAATTAAATGCACACCATAAACCTCTTGTGAGATTGTTTAGTTAACACTGTGAACTACCGAAAATGACAGTAAACAGATTAAACACGTCGGCGTCGGGCACTTACTTTAAGCTCATATTGCCTATTGCTATGAAATTCTATATATATGAGGTTCAGACAACGCCGCAGCTGATTTATTATCACGCCTTGCAATCAAAGACACTAAAACCATAAGTAAAATATATGAATTCGGTAGGCACATAAATACTACAATTCTTCAGTAAATTCAGAATACTACAATTTCTTCCTACAATTCTGACAGGAGGATATCGCTATTACTAGAAAAGAACTACATAAACAAACACAATCGGACAAACTTTTAGCTCAAATAAGTATGGGTTCTTATATAGAGAGAGGTTGGTCGGACAAAAACAGTTCCAGAATCAGTTCTACGATAAAAGGTTGGAACTTTCATTTGAAGATGGTACTTCGGAACGTTATTTTGGAAAGGGCCTAATATGGATGAAGAAATTGAAAAATAGGATAAATATTGCATACTTTGTTAAAAAGATATCAGGCGTCACAAATTAATGATTTTCCGGGCAGCACAAATATGTAAGGGCTGATCTTTTCACCAAGTTTCAAGTTTTTAGCTTAAAAACTATGGAAGTTATGCGTGGAGTTATGTCGGACGGACAGATACACATACGCAAACAGACAGACATCCAGCTAAATACCACTCAAATGGACTTAAAAGTACCCAAAAAGGTAAATTCCGCGTTGAAACCTCGGTTTCAATACTTTTGTATACAATATTTGATAACTTACTTTTCTTTTGATAACTTATCTTTTGATAACAATACTTTTCTTTTAGGTAAGGAAAAGTAAAAAAGAAAGAGACTGAAAAATGTTAAAATGTTAAAAGGGTTCACTTTAAGTTCGAAACAACATTTTCTTGTAACTATTTATTTCTCTAACTCATAGAAAAGGTTGATTGGTCGCAAAATCACTATGACTACTTAATATCTATAGAATCATGACAGAATAAAGACACATACCGTCGTTCAGGGATGATAGTGACACATTAACACCACACAACAAAAACTTTGATTTCAGCGATTTACACTTTTTTGGCACTTTTTCTGCGATTTTTTAAACTTAAGCACGGGGTCCACTTTTGGTGAACTTCTTCTAGATCTTACACGAAGTGTATTGCTTGTCATGCAAATCGATGGGCTCAACACTCAACAGTAGGTCACAATTAACGATAGCGGTAATCCAGTTCACTCGTCCTGTTTTAATTACAAGTTTTTTTGTCTTATCAAAAAAAGTTATTTAGATAATATTTTCTAAAATAGAACTGTGACAGTATGTTTGAATGACAAATTTATTAGTACTTATTTCTTTACGGCCTTTGAACATTATTCTAATAGAAATTAAAATTACAAATCGTATTTTTGTTTTTATAACTAACTGTACAATGTACAAATCTATATTTAAAATTATAAGCTAGCAAGTTTAAATTGTAAATCATCATTCTTTGCTCTAAAAATTACAATAAATTATAACTATCAAAGAAAAAATACCAAATAAAGGGAGTAACAATCTAAAGAGTGTCCGTTTTTCTATGTATGTTTTAATGATTGCAATTTTAACACATACCTTTATGCGAAAAATAATCGCCACAACTATTTTTCTCTCATCATATACGTCACTTTATCCATGTTATAAAGTATACTAACGATTTAGATATTGAGTTATCTGTATAAACACATAACAATTCATCTCTAATCCATATCCATCGATCATTCCATTTTGACATTGCCCTAGAGATAAAATCAGAATGTCCCACCAGTCTTGATTTTGAGTATATACTTTGATAAACCATGTTTTAAATAACAATTTGTAAATTGCCTTTTTTTGTACCTATTATTTTTTTTCTTCTATTCATATGGGTTTATATGTATAGAAGATTAAAAAAAATTGTATTTTAGTTGATAATTATTATCACAAAACAGAGTTTGGAGAAATGAACTATTTTTTAAGTCTTGATATCCCCACTTTTATATACCTTTATGCATTATTAATGCGGAAACATAATAATTCTAATTGATATTGAAATTAAATTTACCAAAGGCTTAAATAAATCACACTCAATTTGAGCTAAACCAATTATTTATAAATCTGTCTTATGAACATATAAGGTCGACTGAGCTCAGTCGATATTTGCGATCACATCCAAGCCATCTCTTCTCATTATGCTAGAAGAGCACGAGCTTAATAACTTAATGAGCGCAAAAGCATTAATTTTCTCATAAAACTAAGTAAAAGAAGTAAAAAATATTGCAATTAGCACTTTTATATTTCAGCTCATATAAGGTGAAACTGTTTTTTGATTGCATGTGAAGCGGTCGCTATCAACACTGGAGGGAGTGGAGTCCGCAAATATAGCTGGAAAGAAGTAAGCTCTACTGCCATTTTCACATGAATCCATGATCCATGATTTCCATGATTCTCTCTCATCTCTCCTATGATGCTTCATGTAAGTAAAGCACTTGTTGTGAGGCCTCTCTTTTACCTCAGCCTTAAATCTATCTCTGCGTACAGTGGATGAGACATTTTTTGTCACTATCCTACGAGATTTCAAACACAATTACCTTTAGTTTGGACAACTAATCACACTAATCTTTGTGACATATGCGCAATTACTTTTCATCTTCTGCATTTTGCTGCTATAACAATAGTTATTGGTTTTATTTGTACTTTCTTTAAACCTATTAATTAACAAATTTATTTTTGTAAGGTCGCAGGATAGGACCTATCCTGCGATAGCAATAGAAGGACCTTCTATTGCTGTCGAGGACCACCAATTTGACTCTTCTTGTACAGAATTTACACCATTTTCACCATTGTGGATCATGGATAAACTTACTAGCAATCATCGTTTCAGGTCTTATCTTTATATACATTACTATTTACTTCAAAATGATTGTAGGATAATACTTCTTTCAAGCTTCCAACTATCTATAACAATTAAAGTAAGTGATAAAAATATAATACAAAACTATAACAGTCTGTCAGATTATACACCCATGACATACTTTTATGGTGTTGTTCAGTATAGTTCTTTCAAAAAGTGCTTTGATAATGTCGAAGTTGATTGACTACCTTTTAAATGTAGCATTGATAATGTTTACAGATGTAAGACAAGACTGATGTAGAAGTAAACACGATTCTATTTAAGTCTTAAATTAAAGCAAACAAAGAGATTAGATACCCATTTAATCCTTTAACTCCACCAGAACCAGAGAGATCTATTGTTACAGCTTAACACATCTGTCTCACAGGTTTAGCTTTTCTCTTGAACTTCATGCAAACTCGAAAAACTTGCGAAATGCGATACTTTTCTATATAATATAATATGTACATACCAAATGTAAATTCATGTTAAATCTCTCAAAGTCATCACCATCACTATTATTGAGACCCTTGATAATTCCATTTTATATTATTGTTGAAACATAAATGTAATATTTCCAAGTCTAAGCAGCCATAGTGTTTCAGGGGCGGATAGGCAGGTAGCGTCCGGTTCGGGTACCAGAGGCGCCATATTATCAAATGAGTACTCCGCCCCCACAATCAGCCCCCCCCCCCCCCCTGAAAACCTATCCCTTTTCACCTATATATTATAAGTACAAATGTTCAAATTTCCACGAAATACTGGTAAATGAGGGATAAAATAAAATAGGCATAAAAATTGCCTGTCGATTCCAACGAAATAATGAACTTTGAAATTGCTAAGCTAGAATACTTGCACTTGCTTTTTCAGTAAAAAAAAGTCAAAGGAGTAAAATAATCAACAGTTATCCAGAAAATTCATTTTTGGGGTCTGCTGACGGATACCCACCTTCTACCACCGGAGTGTGTCGTGTTATTATTCTTTTTATCCATAATATTATTTTTATTTCATATTCCTACAGGCTCTCCGGCGCCTCACTGATACAGTAGGAGCACTAATTACAGCACGAAGACGCTTGGTATTTTCTGTCTGAATCGTCGCTTATACATTTTGTAGAAAGTAAAAATTAAGCTATTGCATCACTGGCACTGCACTGATGAAATATCATATTGGTATGAGAAAGTTTTTTTTCGAATTGTCGGATCAATTTTTCTTTTTTATAATTGGCTTAGCGGTGCTTCGGGAAATTTCCCGTCTTCCCGGCGCCCAGAGTTTCCACAAGGAGCTAAAGGCGCTCACTCAGAAACCACTTCTATTAAAAATAAGATAAACGGTCTGTACCAAATATCCAGGGCCGTTTCTAGGTGTTTTGCCGCCCTAGGCAAAAATTAAAAAATTGCCCCCCCCCCCCCCCCCCCCCCTTTTACTATTCGCCGTTTCCCTTTGTCATCTAGGCTAAATGAAATTAATGAATTATACACAAAAGAACTTGTATCTAACATAATCCCATCAAAAATTAAATAACTAAACAAGGTTCTATTTTATTTCATTTTAAATATCTCTTATAACTTTAGCGGCATTTCAGGTTCTTTTTTTAACTTTCTTTGGTTGTTTAGTACCTTCCTTACCTTCATTTAAAGAAAAGTCTTTAATAATATCTGTAATGTCCAGCTGTTATATCTTTTTTTAATAAAATTGTGGCTTGTCCTCTACGAGTCTTTATTGGCTCATGGAACAGATAGGTTTCTATTAATTTGAGTTTTTCATCAAATCAAAATTTTCATCTCACTTGTTTTGGCCTATTTTCAACCAAAAGAGTTCTTAATTTGTCTCCACTTGAGTTTATTTAGTCAAAGTAAGCACATATTAAGTAATTGTTCGGTATATGCATTTGAAAACAACTATTTCTTTTCTTTTCTCCCCTAATTTGCTCGATTTTTATTAAACATGAATTTTTCCCTTTCCTTTTGCCGCCCCTAAAATTTTGCCGCCCTAGGCGGTCGCCTAGTCTTGCCTATTAGTAGAAACGGCCCTGCAAATATCACATCGAATACTGATAATTAGTATAGCTGAGAGGTCGGTAAAGAGTCAAGTGTTGATTTTAATTTATTTGCAAAATTGAACAATGTAGTCAATCTAGAATTACCTTATAAAACCTTTATTTTAATAAAGCTTTAAAAGAGTATCTGTTTCTTACTTCTTACTTCAATATTATTATTATTTGACTATCATTTCATCTAAATACTAATAAGTTTAAAAAGTACAAGAAATATTGTGATCAAATTTTCTGTGAATTTCGGTATACTTTAAATGTAAATTTACTAACCCAACAACACCTCCTTAACTTAAATGTAAATTTATACTTACAAGAATAATGAAGCGAGACTTGACATAAAGAAGGACGATTTGAGTTTATTTTGCAAAATGCATCAATGCTTAGATAAAGTTGGGCAAAGTTCCAATTAAAACGTTTTAGCAGTTTTTAGTCCAACTTTGTATATTTGATGAACTAAGTTGAATTTAGATATGGACTTGTCCATGCAACATAAAAAAAATAATAGAGTGCTATCTTACTGTTTGGCTTGAATAACTTTTTTTCTGTCAAATAAATATATATGATTTAGTTTGATTTATGAGTTGGTTTACACTTGGGTTATAATCATGTGTTTTCTTATTTGTTTATTTTAATTTGAAAACCCATAATAACGTAACAAATAGAAAACATTCGATGAAGCGATTATGTATATGGGATAGGTTAACCATGTTGTCTCGGATATTTATTTTTGTTAAAACAAGCTAATTTAACAAGAAGTAATTTATAAAATACTGGGCAATTATAATTTTTAATTGCGATTTTTTTAAAAATGTAATCGTTAATTTGTTCGATATCTGTAATCTAGTTTTAATTTTTTTCTAATCAAAGCTTTTTCATAAATATGGATAGCATAATTGAAATTGATGTTTTTTAATTATAACATCGTTGTCTTTTACCAATTTTAATTAACTTTTATGATATCGTCTAAAAAAGTATAATTAGCAATACTTAAAATTATATTAGAACTTTTTTTTTTTTGTCTATACATACTCGTATTAATTGCTAGAGCGATAGTGGAAAATTAACAATTTCAAATTACCCTTATGTGCGTCATATTTAAAAAGAATTTTTTTTTTACTTTTTTAAAAAAGGACCTATACTTCGTAAAAATAACTATTGAAACAATAAAATAATAATATAAAAATTTAGACAGACAGCAATACAAAAAAAACTAAACAAAGCTCCATCTAACTTCTTATAATTTTTTAAAAAGATACTTTCGAAAAAATATATATTGAAGTATACGTAGAAGGAATATGTTTTGTTGTTTTACTATTAGAGGATTTAAACAAAACAAGTTTGTTTTGTCCAAAATTTTATGAAACTAAATAATAGTGAAAATAATTTTAAAGTGTATTCTTGATTAGTTTAGTGTCAACTCACTATATAACCTTTTTTATAATAACTTAATTACAACCTACTGCCATTCTAACCTTTTTTTTTATCTCGAACACAGATCAGTGTTTCGATATTTTTAAAATTAATAAATTAAATTCATCATTAAGTTTTAAGGATCTAAAATGATAAAAATAGATAAATCAATAAGATGAAGAAAATTAATAAACGAACACATTTTTGAATAGAGAAAACAGAGATTTTTTTTTTTTAATCTTTAGATTGTTACTCCCCTTATAATGAAAACAGAGGAGGAGTAACAATAGACTGTTACTCCCCTTATAAAAACAGAAGTGTGATATTCCTTTGTGCCAAAGTACTTGGGCTAAACATAATTTTGTCTTAATAGTTATTTAGTTAATGCCATTTATCATTTATATTCTAAAAACACACAGGAGAGTAACAATCTAAAGAAGTAATTGAATAGTTGGTATTATTTCAAAGAGGGAGAAAGAAGTCAAAATAATCAATTTTATTCATTTGATATCTGAACGAAATGTTCTTGTACCTATTGATGTAATTACTCGAGTCTAATTCTTAAAATGAGGATGTAAAACAACAACAATTTTTTCCTTTTGATCAGTATTATTTTCAATCATAATATAATCACATGAAAGTAATACCAGTAAACTGTTTCGTTTTTGTGAATATCAAGCTTTTACATACGGTTTTTCATACATATTTAGAACAAGAAAATAAACCAGTAAACTGTTTAGTTGCTTTGAATACTCCAAACTGTATTATTAAAGCTTAGTTGTGTTTTTTCTAGATTCCAGATTATGTATGTCTAATGCTGCACTTAAATCCTGAAGTGGATCTTGAATATTATAAGGAACTTGTATTGTGGAGGATAGTTCTCCAGCAGGTAGTATCGGATGGCCCCCTCCAATATAGGATACCTCCTTCTCTCAGCTGTACAAGCATCTCGAGTTGAAAATATCTCAGTCTATATCCGACTCTTGTCGCGTACACTTCTTCGAACAGGACTAAAACTAATATTAGTACGTATTTATTACTTCGTATTTATCTTGAACTTTGTTTTTTTTTTTTTTATTGACATCATTGTTGTTGTGTCTAAGATTTTGTTTTCTCTAATTTCTTACTAACCTCTCTCCATCTCCTGTTTTATTAGTGTCTTATTTTGTTCTTTTGTCATATTCTATACATACATCATAAACAAAAAATAATAATAAAACACGAAAAATAAATGTTATTTTGTTTCTTTATGTGATTACCTAATTTTATTCTCTTGAGCATTAACATGAATTGATTAAAGATGCAAATGGGCGATGTCTCTGGAAATTCACTTTAGGTATATCGTCCTTTCTTTTTAACTTTGGCTTAAGAGAAGGATGAAGCCTGTTCTACCCCAATGATTTTCTTTGTATACTTATATTAAAAGAACTTTGGAGATTATCGAGGTGGTATCTTAATTTTTTATGTGTTATAATTTGAAATTAATGCTTTTGTTTACTGTTATTTAGTAGTGGATTATAGACTGAATTTAACTCTAAAAACCAATGCCTAGATAGTAGGGAAAATAACTAAATATTTTAAATTTGATTGATAAATTTCAAATTTGTTGTCTTAAAAATGAATTTCAGCGGTATCCATTTCTAGATAGTGTTTATTTGATTTATCAAATACCAAATAAAGTTCTCGGATGCCCTAGCGTATTTAAATTTGTATCTACTTTGAATACTATGTACTAGCAAAAGTCTAATTATTAACAGCTTTTTATTAAAGAGTATTTTGATCCAAAAGGATCATCTTCGTTGTCAAAGAAATGAAATGGTAAGAAGAAATAACGATTGAAGACGTACCAGCTTTTAATAATCCTTTTTTTTTCTTACTGAATCTTTCTCTGGCATTGCAGTGATGATCATTTCTTGACATAAATTAATGGGCAAAAGCTGTCTACAACTATTTACTCCACTTCTCATCTTCTATAGGGAACAATAATACTGCAGTGCTGCAGCTGATAATGTACTAATCATGACATTATTTTTTATAATTAAACTATCATTATGATTTTTTTTACTTATAATTATCAGTTCTCTATTGACGACAAACCAAAATGGTCCACTACCAAAATGGCAACGGAAGCTATGTGATTGTTCTGAAGAACGAAAATATTTTATGTCTCCGATTTCAAAAATTCCAAGACAGAAATCCGTTTCAGACGTCTGGGAACATTTTTGGTTCCGTGTCTGTCTGACGGTCAATCGCTCAATTATTGCGCCAAGATAATATCTTAAAAACTACAAGTCCGATTTTGATGAAATTTCTATGGTAGGTCATAATTTGCCCATTATTGGTCCCATATAAGCTTCAACCTTGTGTTTCTCTTTAACATGCTCACAAACATACCTTTATTTACACATATATCTTCAAAAGTACTCATTTGATTTTTATGAAATTTGGATGGTTTGTCGAAAGTAGACCCCAGGTAGCACCAGATTAATTTCAACCGTCTATGGTCTTTCACTTTTGCTTAATTAATACTTCAATTCAAGTAAAAAATTAAAACAAATTTTACATATTAAAAACGGGGAAAACAATTAAATAAATCAGACAAATAATGGCTTGTAAAAGCATAAAATCAATTAAGTGCGAGATAGGATGCGAGGAAGCTATGTGCCACAGTAATTGGCAGTCGACAGTGTATTGCAGTAAAATTAACAAACAAGCATGGTCGGTGGAAATGGGTTATAAAAAGTTTAATTATAGATTGTAGTATAAAATAGAATTCTGTTTATTGAGGGTAGATGTAGCCTTATAAGAAAAACTTAGAACCTCGACTAAGATAAAAATAGGCACTCAACTTGCCCTATGATTTTTTCCCCCATTTTATACCGAATATAATAATAATGCTCATCTCTGTTGCAGGTGTGTTATCAAGGGTTCGTTTAAGGATTCGACGAGATTGGTCCGAGGAGCTTCTGATTCCTCATTTATTCACCTTTTGATCAAGTAAGTGTCATTACAAAATGTTTGTAAATGATTTTAATAAGATGAGTTAGTGCAAAATGAGTCCAGCATAATTTCGTGATTCGTGATTTAGAAACGCTATATTTGTTTAATTCAGAAATAAGATCGTATGTTTAGTTTAATATTTCATGGTACATTTCGTTGTAATTATTTGATGTTAGACAAGAAAATATTCTTATTTACGTAAGAAAAATATACATTACTTTGTGTTCATTCATAAATATGTTCATTAGTTCATTAATACGTATATTATTAAGTGAATTAACTAGTATAATCAATGTATTCAGTGTAGCTCTAATGTTACTCAAGGGTGGATCTAAAATCCTTATACAATTTATCTTGGTATTGTTACATCACTGATTATTGATAGGTCTAAACATATATGAAGAGCTTAACGCCTCAAAAACATTAATAAATAAATTAGGATTTTTTATTTAGAATTAAAATTTCAAATAATCCTGTTATCAAGAAACAAACAAAAAAACAAACGAACTAGCAATTAGACACAAGACTGAAAACATAATTACTTATAAAATAAATAATTTATGAAAATTTTAATTTATTTATTTACACAAACAAAACGAATTAAATTAATTAATATACCTATTTAGGTAGGTTATTATATCTATTTGAAGACCAAAAAATCAAAACAAATATTTATTTTATTGGAATAAACGTGGTTGCTTAAGCTTAGCAATATTATTTCGAGGTGATTCGTCGCCTCTACAAATGATGTATACTCTGACTTGATTATACAAATTATATATGCTTACATTTTAAAGAGAAGGCCTTTCATAATCAAGTATTAACTTTCTAGCTTCAGAAGATCAGTTTAGCCACAATTCTCTCATTTTTTTCGTTGTGCCTTTGGGGATTGAATTTGAGAAAACTTCTTTTTGGCCTGACATCAAAATTATTATAAACATTTTAATACCAAATACAATGATTTTATTTTAACGTTTTAAAGAAGTAGCGATAGTATATGTTAGGAAGAGAACTTGGTATCAATATATAGGTAATATAGCTACCATCTTGGAATCAAAATGGCCAGTTGAAAAACCCAAAGTTGTTTACTTCATGAAAAGAAGCTAAATTCCAAATTTCAAGATTCTCGGGCAATAGGTTCCGACACCGCATATGTCGACATGCAAATTTTGCATATAAATGACCGTCATCTTGAATAAATATGGTGGATTATAAAAATACTTTTTAGCAAGTACCTAGAAGCTAAGTGGAACCTACCTTCAACATTTTATGGTCATAGTGATTCTAGAAATATCGTGATGAGGATGAGTCAGTCTGTGGGATTTGGATTTGATATAAATTTTCATTATGTATTCTATGAGAATTTGTAGTTATGGAAATGAAAAATCTATTATAATTTATTTATTATTCACCAATTAAATTTATGTTTAACCTTATTTACAATTAAATAAACGCGTGCCTTACATAATTATTAATGGTAATGAATTAATTAGCAATATATTATGAAATGAATGGAAGCTAAAAGGATTTTTCCCACATAATTTATTTAAGGCAGTTGTAAATGTATATGTTTTTGTGAAATTAATTTGACATGATATTTTATGTTACACTGTATGTATCTAGGTTTTTGTTGTTGTTATATTAAAAGTTATTTATAGGGAGTTGATTTGTAAAGGCGACGAGGCTTGTTGTCGCTGTCCATTCTACTCTCTATTAGGCCATCCGGGTTCTGTCCGTCTTATCTAATATCTTTTTTTATTATTTTATATTTTCACCAAACCAATTCTCTACAATGCTTAGAATTATTTGAAACCACATACGATATCTGATACAAATATAATAAATAGATTCTGTTGTTTGGAGATAAACACATTTATCTTTAAGTATAAGCACTCTATAGTTTAGAACAGTAGTTGGTTATTGTTGTTGCTCTTTGAATTACCCTATAAAGTAAATAAATTAGGCTTAACCTGGTATGTAAACATCTATGATGTAATAACAGTTTATATGTTCTGTTCAAGACCTCCATTGTTATTAACCTTTTGAAAACGTCTTCAAAGATATATAATTTTCATTGGATTAACAGTTTTCATGTTATTGTGCTTTAAAGATATGTGACGGAGAAACAACTTTGGTTGAATATGGTCGTAAGATATTCGTTCTCTACCGGATTTAACTTGGTTTTAATAATCCTAGACATTAATGTTTCCGAAAACGGAACCGGTGATATTAGCCTCTTTTAAATAGCTTATATTGTCGATTTTAAGCTCCCAATGGCACTTCTTTAGATTGTTACTCCCCTTATAAATACCAGAGGGGAGTAAAAATCTAAGGAAGGAGTACGGAATGTTCATCTTTAGACTGTTACTCCCCTTATAAAAATAGAAGTATGATATTCCTTGGTCCCAAAGTACATTGGACTAAAACTCCCTTTTTCTTAATAGTTCTTTAGTCAAAGATTCTAAAACAACAGGGGAGTAATAATCTAAAGAAGTACCCTCCCATTGCTAGGATTGTCTTCAGAGTTTATCTTGAATAATGACAGTTAAACGTGGTTCAACTAGCTTGGCATTAGTACGATTATTATAATTATTAAGTGAATCGATTAATTATTCTTAAATCATTGTCACACTCTTCATTATTGAGTGAGAATTACTGACATTCTAATAGACATTAAGACAGGCAATCATAATTATTCAAAGTATGAAAACTCCATTCAATTAGCTCTTCCTTTCTCTTAATAATATCTTCGTTTTATTTAATACGTAAATTGCTGTCTGTACCATATCCAAGAATGTTTATGAAATAGTTAAAAAAAAAGGCTATAAGAGAAAAAGAAAAGGAGAGAAGGATAAAAAAAAAACTGAAGCTTATAGTCTTTAAAACGTCCTATATATTTCCTACAAGGCTTAGCTTATGTATCATAATAGGGTACATTTGTCCTGAGACGGTAAGTCAGTTTTTCTGAATGGGACCTAGGGAATAGGGACCGGCATACCGTTGTCAAGGTATCTATGGAATCTCGGTTCTCTTATATAGGATTTTTTGTATATACGATCCCCATAATTCCTTCCCTGTCACTTCTTATGAGTCACTCCTTTTTTTCTCTCTTTCAGAATACGTGAGGTAATAAAAAAAGGGTCTCAGAAGTCATTATTTATTATTGTAATTATAAAAAGAAGAAGAAATATCATTTTAACATGACTTTCTCACTAGACTTACTAGACTCATTTGTACTGTTTATTAGAACTTAAATTTGAAATATAAGTATATAATTTTAATTTTATTAAATAACATTAAATTAATTTATAGGAAGTCTAAGAAATAAAGTTTATTAATATATTGTTTGAGATTGTGTTATTTATTTTTAATTATTACACAGCTAAAATAATTACAATCTAATATTAATTAAAATAGTAAAGCTGTCGTAAAGCGAGCTAAAGATATTGAGTTATAAATGTTTAGTAAAGTACTTAACGATTGGATTTAAAAGACAGAGTTATTTAAAAGAAGATTTTTTTTCTTACCACTTTAATATATTTTTACCTTTTTTTAAAAAAAATCAAATTTAGCTCAGAAACTCGTGTGTACTAAATGTATTGCATATCATTTGAAAAAGTGTGAGGAATACATGTACTTCTCTTCTATTTAAAATTGTACACAATATGATATTACTCCAATATATTAATCTTATTAGGATATTTTTTAGCAAATGCTTCGATATTATTGAGCCTAATAATAATTCTTGTTCTTCGAAAAGGGACCATTTCTGAAATAATGTAAAGTTACGAGCTCGTTGCTGAAATTAATTTGAAGGGATCTTGGCCAATAATATAAGTTATTAATATAATAAGTTCTAGTCCGGACAATCTAGTCGTATTAGGGTAGTTTAATTCCCGCTATGTAATTCAATATTACACAACTTAATGTCAAAAAGGTCATTTACATTTAAGGAGATGGTAATAAAATATATGTATCGTAATCTCATTTTCAGGACAGTAAAACTAAATCATATAATATAATGATATAAAATGAAATAAATATACTAATTTTTACTTTAACTAAGGTTTAAATAAATCATTATTTTCAATAGCACTAGAATAACTTTATTTTTGTTTAATTAATATCTCACAAAACTCCTTTGTATTAATTTATTCCTTTGAAGTAACAGACGAATTAAATATTTGAAAAAACTTGATAATCAATTTTAGTAGTTTATCGTCAAAAGACGACAAATGTATGTTTAACAGACCAATTTGCCATTATCAGTGCGGAGAAGCCAGTGAACTCTTTTATCAGTATACCTGGTAATTAATTAAAATTTTAAGATACTAACTTATTCGAAAATTATGTCTACTGATATGATTTTAAAATAAACAGATTAAGATTACTCTGGTAATTTTAATAATAATGATTAATATTAATGAAAGGACTCTTGCATTGTTCTTGACAGACCCTATCTTAAACATCTTTGCTGTTATTTAGACTCAACATTAATTCGATAATATTTCTTAAATGTCAATATTTCCTTGTTACCAAAATCAATACATAATGTAATAGCCAATATAATGTGTTTCTCTGTTTCTCTTTGGTATTCCTCTTTAGGTAAGTCAAGTTTACGAAGATATATATAAATATATATAAAATAATATATATAAAATGTTTATCTAAGATAAGTGTAAACTAAACAAAGATCTTCGAAAAAGTTTTTCTTCAAGAAGATATTTGCAGTTTTGTAACTTGAATTTCCAAATGAAAACATTTTTGTTTAAAAAAAAAAAAAATACCACTTAATGGATCAAGGTAATAACAATTGAAGAATATCCAGTTTTGGTTGGAATATCCAGAAGACGAGTACTGGTATTATTTGTTCCTACTAGAATTATTACTATTTCGTATTTTTATTTTGCTCGTGAAAGGGGAAGTCTTGATTGGGGAAGGGTTAATAGCCCGTTGAGTTTGTGGGCTGTGACCTTGGACCAAAGCAGCATCCTTCTCGTACCTGCGAGCCCCACCGATCTTAACTAAAACTTTCAATCGTTTTTTTTGTTTTTTATCTTTTTATTATTTCTTACAAAAGAATGATTTTATTTTTATTTCATGTAGTTCCTCCAACGGAAAATTTTTATCGTTACTTTTTAACTGATGCAAAATAAAAAAGACGAAAGGAGAAAACCGTGGGAACAAGATTTTAAAACTAATATTGATTTTCAGAATCAAGCTTAAAGTAAATTTGGTCTTTATAGAGTGTTTTATTTTTTTTTTTTAAATAATATTAGATACTTTTCAATTTTGCGTTTTATTGTTCACATAAGCACAAACAAACTACTTTTTTTTCTATTACTAACATAATATAAGGATTTACACAAAATACATTAATATGCAGAACATTGATTTATTTGTGTTTCTAAATTATAAATATTTTGTATACCTAATAAATAATAACTATTTATCACTTATTTATTTATATCGAACTGTGAAGTAATTTTAAATTTTAATCCAAAATGCCAATATTCATTAGCACACACAAGAAACTTCGCTGCAACAGAATGTTTATCTTTGAACTTTTCCTTTTTCCTCTACTCTACAGTGTTGCTGGTTCATTGTCAATTCTCATAAGTTTATTGCTTTTATAGGCAATTTCACTTGGAATAGTTAAAAGTAAACTTTGCGAATTGGCCTTATCTTAGAGACTATTTAAGAGAGCTTCTCATGATGTTATTAATATAAACTATTATTATTGGTTCGCTCAGATAAGCAAATGTTGTTGTGATTACATATACAATGCTGTGAAAATAGTTAGCAAATTAATGTTTAAAATATGAAACAGAAAACAAATCTGGTGTGATTACTTTTGTAATTGTTGTAATCATACAATTTAGGGTTTTCTATTTACGTTCTCTTGATGAGTATTAAGTTTGGTATTTTGATCACCGAAAAAGTTTTTGTTAGCTTGAAAAATGCAAACTATATAGATGTATATTATCGCTTGTAATTTTCTAATTATACTTATTTTTAAAATAATCCTTGAGCCGATAGCGCGAAGTTATATAAGATGTACAATGCTATGAGAATAGAGAACAAATTAATGTTTCAAAATAAGAATCAGAAAAAAAAATCTGGTCTGATTACTTTTGTAAATGTTGTAAGCTTACAGTTTAGGGTTTCGATACATCGTCTTGATTCGTCTTGATGCATTAAGTTTGGTATTTTGCTTTTCTGACACATTTTCTAGGTTATTGATCTTTAACACACTTTACGACTTTACACTAAATATCTCGAATGATAATTCTAGTTATAGGGCGTAACATTGGATATAATTATTTTACGAGGATGTGGAGTTTTCACGGAATAACCTTCATTGCATAAAAACATCGCGTTTTTAATTTATGTTTTAATTTAATTTTGCTTTTCACCGAAAAAGTTTTTGTTAGCTTTGAAAAAGCTATAACTATATAAGTATATATTATCACTTGTAATCTTCTAATTATACTTATTTTTAAAATAATCCTTGAATTGATCGTGCTAAGTTATGAAACTATCAACAGGATTACCATAAAAAATAGTTTTTAGCTATTATAAGAAAATAAAAATTTACTTAAATATAAGAAGGAAAGAATCTGAGTTGTGAAGCAGACGTAGGATATCTGACATTGAACGAGAGGGTATATTTCCATCAGAGGTTAAGGGACCACACAAGAAGTCAGGTAATAAGCTAACTCGCCTGTTACAGATAAAACTCGTGAATAGTCTAGCATTATACATTTTAAAAACTTGATTTCAAGTTAGAATCCAATACATAAATCTAGGGAAACCTTGAAGTCTAACTCTTTTAGAGATTATCCGTAGTGGAAGGCTTGCTTATGTTTCCTTTGCGGTGACAATTATTATTAATAGTCTCTGCAAAACAGTTATTGTTAAGGTATTTAATTTTAATGCATGAAACTGTCTCAAATTAAGTTTTTTTTTTTTGGCATTTCTTTAGATTGTTACTCCCCTTATAAAAAAAAACAGAGGGGAGTAACAATCAAAATTATGTGTTCGGAATGTTCTTCTTTAGACTGTTACTCCCCTTATAGAAACACAAGTGTGATATTCCTTTGTCCCAAAGTACATTGGACTAAACATCCCTTTGTTAGTCCATAGTCCCTTGTTACATAGTTATGTAGTCAAAGTCATTTACATTCTAACTAAAAAATCATAGGGGAGTAATAATCTAAAGAAGTACCGTATTTTAAATGAAAAAACAAACAAATGTTTGATACTGCTCTCTTTGTTTTGTTTACCCAGAGTAATAACATATTATAATCTCAAGATAAAAATAACTTTTTATATACTACGTTTTTAAATTTTCTGTTGAATCGTATGTAATGTTGATAATATAATTGTTATTGTTATATAATATATAATGTTAGTGAAAAAAAAATAGTTCCGAATTTATTTACTTCACATAAATGACAACCATCCAGAGAGCTGATCTTAAACCTATAAAGGGATAAATCTCCCCAACACCAAAATCAAAGCAATCTAAAGCATGCCATTGATATATATGAAATAATATAATCGATATTTCCTGTTTTGCTGTCATTCAATGTTTATCTATCACAAATTTGAGACCCGTCAAAATGAAGATATTGGATATGGCAAAACAAATAAAATAACTTGTGGATTTTTTCCGAACTAACTTTCCGCACAGCAAAATTTGCTGAAAACTAATTAAATTCTGCTGAAAGATGGCTAAAAGTATTAAAATAAAGCATTGTCATCGTGTTCTGAACTATGCTAAAAGTTTCAAATGTCTAGCTATTCGGGAAGTTAGTTAGAAATCGATTGCCAGATTTGTACCGGACAAACAAACAAGAATGCAAGCTAATAAAAACGTAGTAATAAATAAGTACAAGTGAACATAAAGAACATTTTTAGAAAAAAAAGAAAAACATAAATGGAATTAGTTGTGTAATTAAATGTAAAAGTCGCTGTAGGATAAATGCGTAAAATAGAATACTATGAAAGACAAATAAGCAATGTTGTAATGTTACTCTTTAAGGATTTATTAACGTTTACTTGTCGTCTAAGCTGTTTACATATTTCGATTTCAATCAGAAGGAAAAGTACATTAAACCAAAAAAACCTTGATTATATATTCATGGAGAAGGTTAGATGTGGCCGACTATTCAAAGAAACAACCTTTGCCGGGACAAACAGAAATCGTGACCGGAGCTTGAAACACAAACGTTAAAATGTTAATTCATTTTGATAGGTTAACACAAGAGGTTTTTTTTTTTCCAGTTCTACGTTGAAATTGTTTTTCTTCTTTACAGAGGACTTAATGTTGTTTCTGTTAAATACTAAATATTTTGATGTGAAATAAGATTATCAGAATATAACTAACATTGTACAAGATAACAATGAATAAGTTAACGATTGAATTAGTTGTATTTCTCGTACAAATATGTAGTACAATTAATACAAAATCTCGTGTAGAAATTCATAGAACAGTTATATAAATAATTCTGGTACATTTACTTCAATTGTTGTTTCCTTGATTGTGGCTAGATAAACATTGCTTGAACAAGCTGTACATTGCAGTTGTAATAATTATATACGTTAGCGACTTAAACCATTGTATAAGCTTTCTATTTTTCAATTTTAATAGTAAAATTAGTACTATAGGAAGTTTTCTGTTGGCAAAGGATATTTTGACATTTAACAAGGGCCTTACTTTACAGCCAATCCTTCACAAAGAAAACATTTACCCTTTACCAGGTGTATGCAAAGCAATTTTATTATTTAATGAAGTGTAATTTATTTTTACTTATTCCATACTAAAGTATAAATTATTCACTTTAAAAAAAAGAATTTTCTGGCTATAAGCTTAGTCTCGAATTGTGGAAGTATCTATGCGTACAATTATGATCAAACACACATGACAATATGACAAAATAAATAATAAAAAAAGGTTTTGTCAATGAAATTATCATTTCTGATTGACAACCAACTTTCCCCACTGCTGTTTCAAAACGTAGTACATATTTATGCAACGAATCATGAAATTGCCTTTACCATTGCATCGTCTCATTATGAGTTATAAACCCATGAAAGAAATAGGCGATCTGTTTATTGAAAAAATACACCAATTGTGAAGATTTAATGCGGTTCCGGAAAAATCTTGATAAAAAACACCTAATACTGCATGGAATTTATAAACAGTTTTTTCTAATATGGACTATTTGAATAAGTTAATATTCTTCTTCTTTCTAACAAATTAAAAGCAGCCAATCATCAATTATAATATACCATCTCTATAGCCAGAAGGCTAGTAGTTATAGGTTTGTGATCACCGCAGTTGCTTTGCTTCTCTCAAATTCCACTTCGAAATCCTCCAGGTATCTCTGCTACTTACGTCCCTGATAAGTAGTTGCCTTTCTTACAAGTGAGCTTGAAGTAAAGGTACGATGATCATTATTATTATCTCTATTTGTTTGTCTGGTTTCCCGCTACAATATCATCCTCTCTGACAGTAGGATGTAATATCTCCTTGTGTCGTTTGGTCGGTAGGCGTTAGGGCATTGTTCGCCAGATGTCGGATGTCGTCGTCACAAAGTTTCCAAGGATCTCTCCTGGAGCCGCGCCCCGAATCCTAACGCCGGAATCTCCTGTGCGCCACCGCTAACCGCTCACGCTTAAAGACTCTATTAAAATAAAAGAAACCCATCTTACTTCCAATATTTATAGAACGGTTCGCGTCCCACTGATCTTTTTAGATCCTCATGTACATTTTTTTTTCTAAAAGACTATACCGGAGTGTTATTATGTTCTCATTTCAATTCACATTTATAAGTACACTCATATACTTAAAGCTTATTATTGCAAAGTGTATTATCAACGTCGTAACATCCATCGAGATCAAAAGAATACAAGAATCATTTGCGAACAATTTTCCGAGTTTAACGACTCTCATTTTAAGCAAATGATTTTTCAACTTACATACTTATTAACTGTTATATAACATCATTGATCTAGTCACGATGCCTATTTATTATAGGATCATTTGCTAGTTGTTTTTTTGTTTTTTTATTATTATTATTTTTATCATTTAATCATCAGAGCTTCAGAATATCAAACCTAAGTATGCTAAATTAAACTAATTTTTATTTTATAGAAATAAAGATAATTTTAATGCAAACTAAAAGAAGCAATAAAGAACTCAATTTTAATAAAAATTAAAGCAATAACAGTTTGGATTATTGGCTAGCATTATTATATAATAGACCGTCTTATACACATGTTTTCCCGTCTCTATAGAATTATTATCTTTATTTGAAAGATACTCATTAACATGAGAAATAATTTCTTCACTTTTTATTTCTGATCAGCACAGGCCATTTTAGGACGAAAGGATTAACGTATTGAGCCTATTGCTACCATCATTAATGGAAAAAAGTCTCACCTTTCTGGGAATCGATCCCATCAGATTGTTGTTTGTTATGTTATGTTGCTGTGTTGTGTTCTTTAAGCCTTTGATAGTGCCCCAATAAGTCTTCGTTTGTTTAATTTATTTTTTTATATATTTTTTTAATGTCCTTATAATGTTGTGTTTTCTATGTTCAGTCATGTATACTGAATGCTAAAAGTCATCACAAAACGACCCTCCGTTTAGTACGAACACTTCTGCAAATATAAGCTGAATCATCCATCCATAAAACAAAGAAAACTGATGAAACATTCTATATATATATATATATATATATATATATATATATATATATATATATATATATATATATATATATATATATATATATATATATTTGAATATAGGCAAAGAGTTCAAATTGATTTTTGATTTGACATTGCCAATTATTTTTATTGTTATTATCGAATACTGTTTCGAGGACAAGTTTTTTTCTCATCTACAAGTTAACCTTCACCCCTATTAGTTACACGCCGCTGTTAGTTCTCCAAACAAATTGATACCCATACTAGAGAGCTATCAAATAACTACAAGCAGTGTGAGAAAACTTATAAGTTGAATAAAAAGTAATGCTATACGTATAAAAACCTAAATCCGATCAATGTAGCGGGTATATATAGTGTCATCACCTTATTTTTGAGACCTTGGTGTAAACATCCTGACTGATGCGAAAAAAAAATCCTCCTAATGGTTTGAACCTCTCCCTACGAACCGATAAAGTTATTATCACGAAAGATCGAAGTCGAACAAATATATTAAAGAAAACCAAGATTAGTGCTGAAAGATAGAAAAAGGTAACATAGTATTATAACTATTATTAAAACTATAACGATTACAAATTTGTATTATGATAGCCATTTGTATTATATTATAATTATTAAAACGCTTTGAAGGCTAATGCAATATCTACAACGCTAAGATTTGTGGTCCTTTGCCCTATATGCAAGACAACCTGATTCTTGTTATTGTTGTTACTACAAATTATATTAATTTGTTATTTTAACTTCATTTTTTAACTTTACTTTACCGTTTAGTTAATTACATTCTTTGCCTGTTGATTTTTTTTTAAATAAATATTAACTTCGCCATTGTAATAAAAAAATTATGATGGAAAAATAATTTATGATTCTTGTTACTTGTATTGTGTTGCAATGATGAACTATCAGTTGTTGCTTAATAATAGTAATTAGATTTCGTATAATTATACTATTGAAGGAATCGTCGGTCTGTTGGACGTGATTGACCGATGCTTTGTTAAAAAAAAAAAAAATAAGAAGACGGGGGAGGAGGTCTGGCATGATTTGAAATTAAAGCCGCGGATCACCAGGTGTCAGAGGCCTGTTGGTCGGGATCAGGACCTCCAACCTCAGGTCCTTAATTGAAATCCTAGTGAAGAGCCACGCCTTCATATGTTGCTTGGTAATCGCATCCAAGGACGTGAAGGGTCACGAGACTCACCACTTAACAGCGCTGTACTGCATCCAATGGACCACGGCAGATGGAAGAGTACTCCACAAACACCTGGGCTGCTAAGTTTTGACACGTGTCCTTTATCCCTTCAATCTCTGTTACGGTCCATTTCTTTGCTGGTTATAGCTTCCGGCTTCAAGCCAACTCAGCCATATGTTAGTTCTTTTTTTATAAATTTATTTATAATACTTTTTTGTTCTCTAGGAATAATAGTTTTAATAATTTTAATAATCTCATTTAATAATTTTCCCTTGCCCACAAAACTGCAATCGGTCACTTCCTTTGATTTTGTATCGTATGAGGAGACTTCTTATATACTTATATGTGTTACACTCTACCAGCTTTATTTGAAGGAATAAGTCTAGGAAGGTTGGGTGGTTACCTTAAAGCACTCTTTAGATCCGCATAAACAACCAGGATTTAATTTTAGCTTTGGAAGATTCATGCTAATTTTATGATCATTTGAGTTTAGTTGTAGTCAGGTAAATAGGAATGTTTGTCGATTTTATTTTTTGAAGTAATGTAAAAAAGACCAATTTTCCTCGCAATAACATATAATATTTAATAAGTTTTATATTATACTTTATCATAATTTTCCCAGAAAGTCGAACAATACCTTTATTCAATTTTGTTCGCTTATTCTTACAAACGATTAAGTTATACAGTTGCATATTATACAGACATACTTATAAATAATTTATGTATGCAAGTTGCTGCATGTATCTTTAGTTGTTTATACTAATTAATTACTCGTATAATTAAATTGAACTTTAATATTAGTTAAATCGACGATTGGCAGAATTGCGTGTAATTATATGCGTGGGTTTTTCTACGGTTTAAAACTATGTAGACAAGGCTAAGGTAATCTTGAAATTGTTCTTTGGCTATACGTAAGATATTTATCTTAAAGAAATGTTAGTTTACTATAATTTATTCTTCTTTTTTTCACTCGCGAAGATTATTCTAACTCAATTTAAGATCCTGGACGACCTTAGAATAAATAGATGATAAAAGATGAAAGCAATTCTTTATAACCTATCTGATAGGCGAAACTAGAGAGCAAGCTTGGGGGGGGGGGGGGGTATTTACACAAATTTACATTGAGTTATAAGTTATATGATAAGTTGCTATGAGAACATTAATATACTCGTATAATATGAACTTATACCAATACTTATTTAGTTGGTTTAATTTTTTTCCTTTCCAGATTTTGTTAGGGGGCTGCTAATTAGGCTTTCAAAATCTGTAATGTGGGCTAGGCCCCCCCCCCCCCCTTCATTTTCCGCTCTTATTTTATATTATTATTATATTAAGATAGAAAAAAAGTACCAGAAAGCTCAAGCTCACATTTTTATTCTTATATTCTTATTTGCTCTCCTGTATCTCTATGCGCGAAAATAAACTTTTCCCGGGAATTGTGTCTTATATGGATAAATCACTATTTAAAGAACCAATAAAAGTGTAAATTAATAATGTAAACTACATTTACATTGTAGTATGATTTTTTTTTTTTTTTTTTTTTTTTTTTTTTTTCATAATTGAAGCGAGCGTAAGCGAGCTTCTTACATTCAACGAAATATGCATCTTGTCTGTCTGTCTGTCTGTCTGTCTGTCTGTCTGTCTGTGTGTAACGTTTACGTGTCCGACGATAACTTGAGTAAAAGTTGGCCGATTAAGTTGAAATCTGGTATACATGTTCCTCTTACTAATACTCAGGCTAAGTTCGTTGGACAGCGTGATCCGTCCAAGAGTTCGCGCGCAACGCTCGCGTAAACGAGAGGTACAAAAATTAAATTGGAATTTCAGGACGGGAAAAGTTTCTATCATCATCTATTCGATGAGACGAACATTTGTTTCAAATAACATTTTTTACTAAAACCAACAGCGACACCGCTATGACTTAATAAAGATCGCTAAAACTATTAAAGCGGACCTAAACGTTTATAATAGAGAAAACAACCTTTTTACCGATATCTTACGTTCTAACGAAACGATTTTAATAAAACTTCATATACACCATCTAATGCACAATTGAAACAGGTATGCAAAATTTCAACTTGATACAAGCAAAATTCTTTGCGTAGTGACGAGATACATTTATAATAATTGTTTAAAAGCTACCGCGGGTGGTGAAGATTGTTATAGTGGTATAGTGTATAGGTTTGTTTAGGAAGTAAAGCTTTGTACCGAGTTCCCCCACTCTTCCCTACACTACCCTCTTCCACTTATCTTCAACTATGACATTCATCATGATTAATAAATTTCAATATTCAGTATTTCATTGCAATACGCTCGCTTCAATGATAGAGCCACGCGATGCCTAGTAATATTTAAAAAAAAAACTGTCATTAATCAAAGTACCTACTAACTAATAACAACGATCACTGTTTAAAAACAAAATACGATTTTGTAGCTTGATCGAGTCTAGGATTGTGTGAAGAAAATAAACCGTTTTACCAGAACAAAATAACCCCCTAGGTGAGTGCGATGGAGGAGGCTAAAGTAGCGATATTTTGTTGTAACGGTTTGATTAATTTTCTCATGTACTCTTCCGTAACAAAAAAAATTTTTTTTTTGCTTGATCTGAAGCCGTTTTCTTACACTTTATTCCTTTATTATTTTTTGTTATTCTTTTATTATAGCGGTCTTCTTTTTTTCCCCTAAGGAAATCTTATCCATAGAAAACGTAAAAATACAATAAATAAATGTTTACTTGATAGGATTCGAATTAAATACTTGATTACCTTTCTTTGAAACGAATATTTTTTAATACTGATTTGTATATAAGAGTTAAAGAGGATAGACGAATTTTTTTTTTTTTTTTTTTATTGTTGGTCGATCTTTTTTGATATTTTGAATAGAAAAATGCAGACGTGGTTGTGACGTTTCGTATAGGTTTTTTTTTCCCGCACAAGAAATGCCGGCTTCTAGAAGCTGTTTTACTTGGAGACTACCGCCTCTTGCCTCAGATCATCAAGATGAGGTAGTTTTTATCCTAAAGCGATAAGGATCTGACACGGGCGGCAATATTCCTGGGGCCTTGACCGTCTCACCCCTACTTGTTGGATAGGAGTCCAGGACCTACGGCGCCTTTATCTTACCTCCGCTCCTTAAGCAGTCCGTAGGCGGCAACCACAATAAAACATTCTATACCTCTTTTTTCTATAACAACCTTCTAAAAAAAAGAATTACAACTGCGGTTTTGTGGTAAATTTTAATTTTAAAGAAGTGTATTTTACTTTGTCTCAATTATTCCGTCTTGAGAATTCATTTAAGTCATTGTGTATGTCACTTAAGAATTTATGTACTCTTGCATTACTTAATCTTGTGTGTAATTATGTAAGAACGTACTGCCTATTACAAACGCTTAAAAGTGTGATATCTTATTAGATAACGCGTACATATGTATAAACTTAGGTTATGTTAATTTATTTATCTTGACTTCAGTAATTACTAATAAAGCTTCGTTATCGGTGCGGTTTTCTTAGTTTATAAGAAAATAAAACTACTTTCTTCTACGAACAGGAGCAAAAGGGGTCCATTGCTAGGATTAATTACTTGACTTTGCTACCGGATCTGACTTATGTATTTTACCTATATAGGTATATGTATATATTAAACTATAGAACATATAATACTGACATAGTAAAGATGTTCCATTGACAGTAGAGGATCTTTCATAGGACTATCAGATACATGGGAAACGAAAAATAGCAATTTTATAGCTTTTTCTGACCACTTTTTAATAATAAGGACCAATAATAGCCCGATCCTAACTGTCTGCTAAATATATACATACTAAAAATTAATGCAGCATAGAATATATATTTAATTTCTTGTATTTCAAGATAACGAAAGTAATCACTTATGTCCTCTACACTCTTTTCTCAACCTACTTTGGCTATAATTGCTAACTTGTATTGATTATCACGCTTAACTGCCTTCCGGTCCTGTACCTCTAGGTTAATTATCTTGTCAGAACTGTAACCATTAAAACTGACAAGAGATCTTACACAAATAGCAGCTGTCAGTGAACTATGAAATAAAACTATTTATTTATTTAGTTAATTATTCACGTGACACACACATATTATATATATATATATATATATATATATATATATATATATATATATATATATATATATATATATATATATATATTATATTTAATTATAAAACATTAATTAGTGATATTGTCGATCATGTATTTTTTATATATATATATATATTGTTCAACCTTGCTGATATATTTACTAACTAGACATTGATCTATGTCTATATCATCAAAGCTATTTAAGACATTTTTATTTGCTTATTTAGTTTCTGATTACATCAAATGTATTTTATTTTCTTATATTATTTTGATAGTGAATTATCGGCCTTATTCCAACATTTTTTACTTTGATTACTTGAATTGTTTATTATAAATCACTTAATTATTTTAACCTATGTATTGACTCACACACAATAATTATACTTATCTAATTAAATTATTGCATTAATTTAATAGAGGGATAAAAGTTTTGTTTGTAAACTGGTTATCGCGTTTATTTTTAAATAAGCTAGAAATGCTTGTTTGTTTGTTGATAAAATATTCGTAATTTATATAGATTTTATTTTGAATTTTTATTGCATTTTCATATACGCAATATATATATAAAGAGAAAGTATTGTGATAGCGTGGAAATTCAATTTTGAGATTTTGGTGGATTTAAACATTTTGAAGGCCCACAAATAAGTCCTAAAATGTGATTTTTAGAAAATGAAAATAACTGACTTAGTCTGTCTTCTGTTGTTTGTAGTTTTTACAAATCGATCTAGTTTTCGATATGCTGATGAAAATATATTAATATAAGACTTTGTTAAAAGAATATAATATCTAAAAGTAATAAAAAATTTTGATTAAACAATTCTAAAATTTACATGTTAATACGATGTATAAGTCGTTTTCCCGTGAAGAATCTAGCTCCCGAGATATTAATGAAAATAAATCTGATTTAGTTGAAAATCGTTAAGAAACACTTGTTGAACACTTCTAAATATTTTTAAAAATAAATCAATCGTGGAATAGTAATATATTATATGAGTAATATGGGATTTAAATACAGTCAGTATTAATATATATACATATGATTTATCGGACCGATTTGTAGTATGAAATTTTAATTTAAAGAAAAAAATTAATAAATGTTGACTCAAACAAGATTATTAATTTAGAGCTCTACAATTTTGCTGCTTATAATATAATAAATTATCAGTATTTTAATATAATTATTTTTAATAACATAATGAAAGTGGCACTTCGTTAGATTATTACTCCCCTTATAAAAAATAGAAGGTGTACGGAATGTTTTTCTTTATACTGTTACTCCCCTATTAAAACAGAAGTGTGATATTCCTTTGTCCTAAAGTACATTTGACTAAGCATTCCTTTGTCTTATTAGTTATTTAGTCAAAGTCATTTATAATCTCAAAAAACATAGGGGAGTAGCAATCTAATGAAGTACCATAAAAGTTTTGTATAGTTATAATATTGGTTTAGGTACTATTTTTATTACTATCAAATTATTGGTTTGTATTACTGTCACAATTTTCTCAAAATTATGATTATTGTTAATGTTATCGTTTTTACTGTAACTACTCTGTTAGACAATTAAAATTAGTGGGTGATCCGATAAAGATTATTTTTTAAGGGAGAGAAAATGTAATTTCTTTTCTAAGAAATTATTTTTATTTCCATTCTGATAAAATCATAAATTAGTGTTATCAAAGTCATAATAATCAAGGTGTGGTGGGCCGAACCCTTAAACAAAATAGTTATTCATTTCACATCTACAAATCCCCAATATCAGATTTCACTATAATTCTCCAACGAGTCTGTCCCATCTAATTCATATTTCGCTAGTACTTAATCAAGTCAACGAACCTGAGATGGTTCGTCTTTTGACGTCGATACTTCATGGTAAAGAGGGTTTCGTTTCTCTTTGTCTTGTCGCCTTTCTCTTGCTGGAGTTGGAGGAGCTCGAGACGATGTATAATATGTTGAAACATGGCCTGTGTAATCTGAATCAGACCCTGTAGTTTGTTTCTTGAGTGAGCCGGGACACTGTGTCATGATCATGATATACTATATTTCTTCAGACCCTTGCAATCTCAGGTGACTTCCTTCTCCTTGTTCTTTTGTTCCTCTCGTACTCATTCTATTCAATTCTTTTGACTTATCTCTCCTTTAGTAAAGCAATATATAATGTTTTAAATGCTATTTCTCTTCTTTCTGAATACTACAACGAGACTACTACTATTATTTTTTTTCTTTGTCTTTATTCTTTCAACATTTGTTATTATGTTTCATTGCCATTACCTGTATACATACATGTATGTGTTTAAACCTGTATAGCCATCAAGTATTTTTTGTTTGAATCGTTTATATTAATATTAGTATTCGTAAATCAACTATTTAAAAAAAATATATGTGTGAAACTCTTACGCATTAGAAGTGAAACTTAAGTTCTAGATACAGGATACAGTTGATTTTATACATTGCTCTCTTTGCATTTGTTGACGATTTTATTATATAAGGATTAAGGATTAATGGTTATGTGGAATTTAATTGAAAAATAACATTTTTTTTACAACATTTTAGCAAATGGTGAGGAAAAATATAAAAAAATAAATATATTATATTATTGCAATGTATATAATATTACGCATGTACATATACCAATTCTGTGCATTGAAAAATCATCTAACTCCGAAGTGCAATGGTTAGCACGTATGCCTGCTGAATCAGAGGTTGGTGGATCGAGACTCGTCCAAGTGAAAGATTTTTTCCAGATAAATCATCCACTTAGACGAGTTTCGAATCACAAACTTGGTTACATGCAATTTCGTTTTATCTAAGCCAATTAACTCTACCACGCCCATAGAAGTTTCACTTTAAAAATATTTTCTTTTATGTTTAAGAAGGAAATTCAAAAGAAAAATTGAGTCGCCAGGAAATCTATCATATCCTCATAAATACTGAGGCATGGTTGTCTACAGATTTCAACAAGACAGTGTAGCGCAAGGGTTATGATGGTTTTGAACTTGTAACCCAGGGTTTCGGGAAGTGAAACGTTTTTTTTTCATTTCCATTTTTTTTACATTATATGCTGTCTGCTATAATTGTCAGCAACCGCCTCTCCTTTTAAATCCTAAATTACGCAAGAGGTTTCACTTTTACCGCAAGTATTTTACCGCAATTTTTTTTTGTATTATATATACTGAATGGGATAAAAGGTCATTAAAACATACACTTTCCTATCCTGGAAAAATCTATTTTCAAGGAAGGAAAAATTAGTTTCAAGGACGACAAAATAATATTATTTATTATCAATAGATTATAAATCTATATTTTAAGTAAACTGATTATAATACGCTTAATAATTATAATTATACAATAAAAGTAGTTGAGAAAAAAAAAAATCAGATTAAACCCATACAAATTTTTCAAATTATTAAACCGTTTAACTGCCTACGTTATTAAATTATTGCTGAAAAATTATCTTAGAAAATTGCACTGTATAAAATTGATTGTATCCTTCCTTTAAAAAAAAAATTGTGTAGGATGGTAGCTTTTGTAATAACAAGATCCCTATAGTTAAGTTAAAAAGTTTAAACTTTTCATTGTTCTTTTTATGCTTATCTACAATCTTAACCATATAACGTAAAGAATTACACTCTTTCCAAACAATCATTCTAATTATGACCTAATCTAGCTTATCTGTTGGCATAGTAAAAAAATAAATATTATCTAAACAAAATCTATTTATAGCTGAAAGAAAGCATTGTATATCATCGACGTTTTACAAATACCACGTGTTTAAATAATTGTATCTTAAGAATAAAACTGATTATTTTAAATACTTAAATGAATGATGTTGATAAACAATAAAATTAGGTCATTTTAGATTTAATAATAATTTGTTGCTTGTCTTTTACTGTAGAGTTTACGAAGGCAACAAAAATAATAGTATATTATGTTACTAGGCTGTGAAGTGAGTTTTTTCTTTACCGCGGCAATTATTTTCTGTCGAGGGAAGCGATACACTAAATATTGCCAAGGTAAATAAAAAACACTTCACAGTCGTGTAGCATATATGCTATTTTTTCCGAGGTTGCAGACAATGAAAAAAATATTAATCAATATAATAAATATAACAAATATTAGTACCTATTATGATTTTGAGAAAAAAAAAACCTTAAAGATGTTGCAATATAAAATTGACATCTAGTGGATTTTAATCGTACTAAGAAGCATGTCTATACTTGATTGCAGCGCTAAAAACGGCACTTTTGATAACTACTACTAGGATGTAAAAAATTGTTTACCTCCTAGGAGTTATGAAAAGATTCTTTAAGTCCACGTGATAAAAGAAATAGATTTCAGCTGTTTTTTAGGCTCTAAAGTTACTATTTCACAGCCTACCACGGAAAAACATATATCCTCAACAGAAATGTGATTCAGACATCATGGCATATTTTGCAGGTCTTTTTACAACAACCAATAGTTCTTAAATGATTTAAGAATTTAAATATAATCCGAGGCGCAACTACCCGCGGATGGCCTGTGCATTCTAAAGGCAAAGGGCTCATAAAACTGGAATATAATGGATGACGCACGAGGTTTACGTGTCGCTATATTTCTGAAAATATATCTGTTTTGTTTTAAATTGGTAACCTATTAACAAAGAATTTCATTAATTTGAATTTTTACCATATATATTGAAATCTAATACTCATTATTAATCTAATATTGAGTATGCTATAATATGACTAAACCTGTCGTTTAACTACCACAGTGCATCGAATATAAGAAGCCCTCGAATATAAGACGCATCCCGATTTTCAAAGCAAACATTTGGATAAAACAATAATATGCATCGAATATCAGTCACACCCTGTGGGAAATCTTCTTTTATCTTTTTTAACAACTTATTCAGACGTCAAATTTAGGGAGTTTTCTATAGATATTGTTGGAATATTGAATCTTTATTTTATTTAGATGTAAGGCGCATTTGAATCTTTATTTATGGCAGAGAAATATCAGGGTTAGATTTTGAAAATAAAATGTTGAAGCTAACAAGAAATAAATAACTTGGTGTGTAGGCTTCCGCGGGTAGACTCGTAATAAACAGCTTGGTTTTCCGGGGGAAATCCACGTCACGAATGGGTTTATGTCCGACGTTTCGCTTCCACTACTGGAAGCATCTTCAGGGGTGTGGTGCATCGTGATATTTACTTGAATCAACAATATGTCTACTTAAAGTCAGTATGTCTTGTTGTTGCTTTGTAAACATCACGATGCATCACACCCCTGAAGATGCTTCCAGTAGTGGAAGCGAAACGTCGGACTTCAACCCCTTCGTGACGCGAATTTCACCGGAAAACCAAGCTATTTATTTAGAAATAAATAGGTACAACGGAATCTCCCCCTTTCACCCAAAATCTCATAAGAAATTGATCACGTTAAAATTCCTGAAAATTGATAAAGTAGGAGGGCTCGACAATGATATCCCGTCAAAATTCAGAGAAATGGAAATAATAATTAAAAACAAGATCTCAGCGATACTTTTGAAAGAGAAGTTCGTAGAAAAAAAGGTTGTTAGATATGTTACACTTGAATACATCGAATATAAGATGCATCCCGATTTTCGCGATGCAAAAACGAGGAAAAAAGTTATTCCTGATTTTATTCGTAGCAGTACGGTATTATTACGGTCTTACATATTGATGCAATAAAAATAAATATTTGTTTTTCTATAGTTTACTCATCGTTATCTTACTTTTGTTTGTAATATCCTGTAACCTTATACAAACATAGAAATATGTTATGTATTTTTTTAAAACATAAATAATATGTAATAATATTTACACATATATAATTACATCTTGCCAATTGTTTTGTTAGTAGTTTACATTTCTTATTTAATTACTATGATTAAAAGATGAAAAACTGTTTAACTCGTCATAATATTGTAACTTCTGTAACACTTATAGTTGTCTGTTTTAGAAAGTAGGTATTATTTATTAACATAATTAGTGTTGACTATTTAATGTATTAATTAACGTCTTAAATGTTCTCACGTATGAAATATTATATATTTGTTTTTTGTCTAAAGTGAACAAACATTCTAATTATATTTTTAAATCTTATAAAAATAATTTATTGTTTTTAATTTGTTACTTCACATAGAAACTTGTACTGAGAAGCTAAGAGAAAATTAAAATTAAAAAAGTAGAAGAATTTCTACTGACATTACAATAACTTCATATGGAGGTTATTATTTTATTATTATATCAAATTATAACTGTTCATTGGACGTTAAAGGTTATTCTACATTTAAGTTATCACTAGACATCGTTATTGATTTCCATTTATGAAAATATCTTTCTATTTTAAAAATTTAAATCTAATCTTTAAAGGCTTCTATTTCTAAAAATAACTTTCTATTTCCTCGTTAGAAAGGACGAAAGAGAGCTAAAAATACATCCCACTATCGGGAATTAAATTACGGATACCGGTTGTTAGTTAAAATTAAAATAATAATATTATTATTAGTTAGATTTTTAAATTTATAGGCTTGGGTTGCCATTAATTTTCACTATAACTTAATAATTGTAGATCTTATAAAATTTAAATGAATGAAAATGCTTTTTTCGGAAGATCACATCCTTTATGATGAATATATTGATAAAGATGGCATGAAGAATTCCGACGTTCCGCTTGCACTACTTATGCAGTACCCCTTTAGCATCTTACTTAAAGGGGGGGGGGGGCATCTAAGTACTCCTTTAGCATCTTTAGCATCTAAAGGGGTACTCTTAAAGTAACAATAAACTATACTTTAGGGTCCTAATTTTGTTTCACATTTTTCAGAGTTTTTGGGGGGTAGCGCCCCCAAATTTGGAGCTAAAATTCGTTTCTCGATTTCGCCTCGGGGTATGATTTTTCTGAACATGTATGCCAAATTTCGTTAAAATCGGCCCTGTAGTTTAGGCTCCAGGTGTCTGCACAGACGACAGACGGCAGACAGACTTTTTTTAAAAACTGACCCAGGGACTCAAACCCCCAGACTCAGGGACCCAAAACGTGTAAATCCATCAAAATCGAATTTTCGCGCTATCACAATAATTTCTCTTGAGAAATTGAAGAATTGAAATTGAAAATGAGAAAGTAAAAATACATGCCTCTCCACAAATACCTTAATAGGTGATCATCAGTGTCCTTAGCGAAAAAAAACTCGTGTTTAAAAGAAACTCGGTAAGTCTTTGTGAGTAGTTTCGGTTACAGTTGTCTGACTTATCAGACTGAGGTTATGTATTTTAAAGATAATAATTTATGAATAAGCAATTAGGAAAAAAAAAAAAAAAAAAAAAAACGCCAAATACTATAACAAATTTCATGGAGTATGTATTTTGATACATTTGTACATGGTATTTATATTTAAAGCGCTTAAACCGAATCGTAAAATAATAATCATCGATAATCTTGTTTTGAGTACGGGAGAAGTGATTGATCGCCGCTTATATATAAGCGATAATAAACTTTTTATTTTTCTATTTAGAGATCACCTTACAGCATGTTTAAAGTGACTTTTATCTCCCTGCTGTAGTGATCTTATATCATTCTTATAAAATGAAGTTATAATGTGGATTGCTTCCGCCAAATCAAATTTAAACTTCTTAAATTGGTTGGAAATATTCTTACAGCTATATTAACTTAACATTTCTACAGTAAAAATATTATTAAAATATCGATTCAAAAACATGACGAGAATGTTAAATATTAAAGTTCTGGACCACCCACATCTGAATTATAATTCTTCCCATAAAAGGTAATCCGTCATCTCAAAAAACCAACAATTTTTGATTGATCGTATCCTTTTATTCTTTTTAATTAGGTCCATTCCTGGTTCATTAAATGGAAAGAGAATTACAGAAACAAATCTAATAAGATTGAAGTAAAAACAAAGTTCTAATTCCTCGAACAGTTAGTTTTAGGATGGGGTCCGTTTAGGGTGAACTGATACCAGCATCCACTTGTCAACGTCTTGTCAATGTGCATTTCACTTGACCCAGAGAATTCAGTTCGAGTTTCTAAGTCCTGGATTTCGATCCTTCATTCTCCTTCTTCATCAGTCTTGACCTTTTCAATCGAATCTCGTTTAAAAAAATACATAAAAAAAACCTCCTTAATTTGAAAAGATAAATCAGTTATAGGTTGTTACAGTTACAATGTATTTTGCCGTCAGTCAGACGGTATTTTTATCACAAGGTATTATCATAGACATGTTCTCCTTGTCTTCTTGAAACGGTTAGTAAGTCTGAAAGGGTCCTGTTTCACTGACGTAAATGTTTATCAAGAGATCTCGGATCTTTTTGCTTTTAAAGGATTCGCTTTTTTACGCACCATCGGCTATATAGGAGACTTGAGATTGAGGATTAGGTCAACTTTTTTTTTTATCGTTAATTAAATTTTATTTTAAATAATAAAAGTTTGAATACTAAAAAAAAAAATATAAAATAGAAAGGCGAGCAGCTTAAAAAAAATACATACTTCCTTTGAGCCCGACTGCCATTCTTTAATTTACTTTTTATGGAAATGATTCAAACATGTTTACATCATAAGTTTATAGAACTTACTGAAACAGTGACATTTATTTGAATATAAGGATTTCTAGTAGGTTTCAAAAACAACTTTCAAACTTAATTTGTTTACTGTCAAAAAAATCACAAATAACAATAAATACAGACCGGTTTCGACTATAATGTTACTTTCAGTGAAATTGATAATATCAAAGTCGATCCTGACTAAACATGTGAGTAAGAAATAAAAATAGGGATTAGATTGTGACAATTGAGTCATAAACTAGGGGCAGACTGGCCCATTGCGTTCCAAGGTCATTGGCGAGTAGTATGGCAACTCCAGAATTGACAATGATCGTCAAATGTTCTCAAATGTGAGGATGGAAGATATTGGAAGGCTGGTCGAAAAGAACGCTTGGCCATCCAATACCTAGCCAATCCAAAGTCAAAGGAGCCGCCTTCCTTCCCAAGTAGCTTTAAGCCACTTCGTGGCTAGTATAGCTGCTGGTACTACATTACAGCAGGGGGAGGCACAATTTGCAAGCAAATATTTGGAAATTGCTGTTGGGCCAGGCTGGATATGAGTGTGGCTAAGTAAAGGGCTAAGGCTAGGTTAAGGGTTGGCTGTGGCGAGAGCTAAAACTTATTTAATAAAAAATTAGCCCCATTTATTTTTTTGGAAATGATAAGTGCTTACATTTCGTATTTACTTTTTAAAATTGATTAATTCCTTCACATATTCCTCCTTATCACTATTATCCTTATCACCTTATGTCTTATCCCTGATGAAAGAAAATTATCGCCTTTTGAATATATTTCACTGTACTCCTTTCAACGTTATGCCATGTACTAAAAGTTAATAAATTATGTAAGTCTACGAGCTTTTAATAAACTTATAATTAATATTATAATCATATCATAAATTATACATAATCTGCGTAACAATAACAGAAATTATAACTGAATGATGTTCATAATTACCATTATTATGAATTCAGAATTAATTTACATTATATCAACAAAAATAAGAAAAACGAGTTATTAATCGTTCTCACTAAACTGAATGATAGAGTTCATCGTTAATTTCATAACACATATTAGATTTTTAAAACGGCAGATAATTAATTCGTTGATCGTGATGTAATGATCAAGATAAAAGTATTGTTTTTGTTTGGTTATTTTTTTATTCTTACATATTCAAGTGGGCAATGTGTATTTCAAATTGAACTTTAAACTATTCATTAAAAATAATTGAAGGATGAGGGTGAATTTAATTTCCTCGAGTTTAACTTTCATTTTTCCTTAAGCTTCTATACTTGTGCGAGATGAGAAGGATGATTGAAACACAATAAAGTAAAGCGGACTGTAGCTAATATTAGAGTTTAATTTGACTTGTAGTAACTTTACATACAATATACAATAAACATACACAAATGAGATAAGACGAGAAAGAATGTGAACTACTTTAAGGACGGTTGGACACAGACTGGTGGAGAGGAAAAGGGTACAAGGTACAGGGAAGGTAGAGAGAGGGGGTTCGTCGAGAAGGTGCTAGTTCCATACGCCAACACCGATGAATCACAGAGGGCGCCAGCAGTACGGAACATCCCGCCCACCTTGAATGTATGTAGTACTTCAATAAATATATATAAATGGAGATGATCTGAAATTAAGAGCTATCTTCTTGCTCAGGAAGAGGGCAAATCTTTGTCAGAGGTCGCTTGAGTAGACCAGAAGCAGTCCTAAGGGTCACTACTCGGATGAGTCCGTCCTCGCCTGGATGCACTTGGTCCACTTTAGCTAATTTCCACTGAAGAGGGGGCATGTTGTCGTCTTTGAGAATCACCATGGCACCAAGCTTGATGTTGTCCTGACGAAGGTGCCACTTTGCTCTTTGCTGCAGTTCGTGAAGATATTCTTTTGACCACCTGGACCAAAAATGCTTAGTTAGTTGCTCAGCATGTTTCCATTGATCAAGAAGCCGTCTGGATACCTTGCCTGTGAGTGTATTAGGGTCTGGAATGGATGTTAATGTGTCGTGGATAAGGAAATGAGCTGGAGTGATAGGGTTCAGATCGGATGGATCGCTTGACATGGGAGTAAGGGGTCGGGAGTTAATAATTGATTCTATTTGTGCTAACAGAGTATTGAACTGCAAAACCGAGAAACTAACTTTGCCTAATATTCTATTGAGGTGATGTTTAACTAATCCTACACCACGTTCGGTCAACCCATTCATATGCGGAGATGCAGGAGGCAGGAAGTGCCACGAAATACCTTCGTTAGAAGCCCTATCTGATACACTATTCTGATACTCCTTTGTTTTGAATAGCTGCCTTAACTCTTTGACGGCTCCAACAAAGTTTGTTCCGTTGTCGGAATATACATGCGCTGGTTTACCACGACGATATGTAAACCTCATAAACGCATCGATGAAAGCGCCTGATGACAAATCCTCTGCTAATTCAAGGTGAATAGCTTTAGTGCTATAACAAATGAATAATGAAACGTAGGCCTTGTTAGGCTTAATTCCCTTGCGATTAAAAGGCTTGATAAAGACTGGGCCAAAATAATCGACCCCTGTATGAAGAAACGGACGAGTTGGGTGAATTCGTGCAGCGGGTAACTGTCCCATGAACTGCCATGAAGTTTTTGGTTTAGTTCTACAACAAATAATACAATCGTGAACTATTTTTCTGGTTAGGTTACGTGCGTCTAAAGGCCAATATTTCTCTCTGAGAGCGCTTAAAAGACCTTGTGGGCCTATATGAAGCAAACGCTTGTGTTCTTTCTCTGCTATCAAACGACTAAGACGATGTTTTGCAGGAAGAATGAGTGGATGTTTACTATCTTCGTTGATAGATGCATTGTTTAGACGCCCGCCCACCCTGAGCAGTCCTGTAGTGTCAATGAAAGGAGCTAAATATTTAAGTTTACTGCTGTTACTAACTTGGCCATGATTATTTAAATCGCTGATGTCTTTAGAAAGAGATTCCAATTGTACTGTTTTAATGAGGTGAAGTAAAGCTTGGTTGAGTTCAATAACAGTAATAGTACCCAGTTTAATAGTTTCTTGTTTTTGCTTAGCCTTTATATTGTTTAAAAAACGTAAGCAATAAGCTAAAATGCGTTGTAATTTGCTAAGAGAGGAACAATTGGTTATAAGATTGGACATAACATTGACAGTGGATGTCGAGTGTAAAGAAAGTGTATGGTCAGTAGATCGCTCCTCTAGAATATCATCTGCAATATGTTGCTTAATTTCCGTTTGCTCTGACCAAAGGGAGTGAGATTCAGAAAGCCACTTTGGTCCATGCCACCAAAGATCTGAGTTTTCGATTTGAGAAGGATCCAGTCCTCGTGAAACTGCATCTGCGGGATTCTCAATGCCTTTGACATGGCGCCAAAATTCAGAAGGAGCCAAGTTTTGAACCTTTGAGACTCTATTTCGAACGAAGGTGTTCCATTTAGATGGTTGTGATGCTAACCATGCTAAAACTATCTGTGAATCAGTCCAGACATAACATTTTAACTGAAGTTTTAAGGCCGTTTGAACATAAGTGACTAGTTCAGCTGCCAACAGAGCTCCACACAACTCCAATCGAGGTAACGATATGGATTTAATAGGAGCAACTCTTGATTTTGATATGACTAATTCTACCTTGATGTTTCCTTCTACGTCCACGGATCTAATATAGACACAAGCTCCATAAGCGGTTTCCGACGCATCACAAAAAACGTGAAGCTCTTGAGCTGATATTTTAATTTTTGGTGTAATTTGACGAGGAGCCTTAATATGATTAATGCCTTTTAAGGATTGCAAGTATTGAAGCCACTGCATTTTGAGATGATTTGGCAGTTCTTGATCCCAATCGAGTGATTGAGTCCAAAGACGCTGTATAAAGATTTTCGCTTTAACGATAACAGGTCCAAGTAAACCCAACGGGTCAAAGAACTTGGATATGGTAGAGAGTATTAGGCGCTTTGTTATCTTTTCGCTTTCTTGGTTGCTTATATTTATGCAAAATTGAAATTCATCTGCTTGAGGATTCCACATAAGACCAAGTGTTTTAAATTTCAGATCGTCATCAATTGAGATAGGAGAAGGGTTCGCCCTGTCTTCTAGAGGAAGATCGTTAATCAATTCGGCAGAGTTGGAGTTCCATTTACGAAGTCTGAGACCTCCTTTGTTCATTAATGAAATGAGTTGATTACGAAGTTGTTTTGCATCTTCTAGATTGTCTCGGCCAGTGAAAAGGTCATCCATGTAAAAATCTGTTGAAACGATTGCTGAAGCTAAGGGATAATTGTTCCTTTCATCCTCCGCCAGTTTAAGAAGAGTCCTAGCTGCAAGGAAAGAGGCGCAAGCTGTTCCGTATGTCACTGTATTGAGTTGATATATGCTTAGTGGATGGTCAGGAGATTCTCTCCAGATGATAAGCAAAAGATTTCGTTGAGACGGATCAACTTCAATTTGTCTGAACATCTTCTCGATGTCAGCACATAAGATATAATTGTATAGTCTGCTTCGAAGTACAATTTGAAGAAGTTCATTTTGAACAACTGGTCCAGTTAACAGGATATTATTTAAAGAGAGACCTGATCCAGATTTTGCTGACGCATCGAAGACCACCCTGACCTTTGTGGTAGTAGACGACTCCTTGAAAACTGGATGGTGAGGCAGGTAGTATGCATACTTCGGTAAGTTGTCGATTTGTTCTTGAGTAAGTTTTGTCATGTGTCCCAATTGTAAGTATTCTGATATGAATAAGCAATAGTCTCGATGCAAATGCTTATTATGAAGTAGACGTTTTTCCAATAAACTAAATCTTTTGAGTGCTGTTGAATATGAATCTCCGAGAGTGGAAGCATCTTTTTTGAGAGGCATCAAAACTGTGTAACGTCCAGTTAGTGGGTTGCGAGAAGTAGTCTTTCTGTAGAGGTTTTCACATTCCTCCTCTTCATTGGAGGGTGCTGGGATTAGTCCTGATTCTTCAACTTCCCAGAATTTTTTTATGTTTTCGTCTAAACTGGTTAAAGTGGATAAAAATACATTTGCTGTATAAGCAGCAGTATTTTCTGTTATATTTGAGTTCTTACCTGTAACTATCCAACCAAGTTTGGTTTCTCTCAGCTTGATACGTGAATTATCTAAAGATACCTCCTTGTTACGGATCAAATCCCAGAAAATGTCCACTCCAATTAGAAGATCGATTTTAGATGGTGTATGAAAGCCTGGGTCAGCCAAGACATATTGACTGGGGATTTGAACGTTTTTACAGTTAACTGGAGAAGATGGCGTTAAAGCTGTTATTTTTGGCAAAATGAAGAACTCAATCTCTACTGAATAATCACAATACCTAGATAATAAAACTGTTTTTACGAAACCCGACGAATGAGCTGCTGCACCACTAATGCCGGATATGGGAAGTGATGTCTTACAACGAGGCAGTCTTAGAATTTGATATAATGTTTCAGAGATGAAGCTGGTTTGAGATCCGCAGTCGAGTAAGGCTCTTGCAGTAACCCTGCTACCATTTTTACCAACAATGTCAACTAAGGCTGTGGAGAGTAAGGTTGTTGAACGTGTTTGAAGTGATGATTCACAGTATGCTGGACTGCTGATTACTAGTTGAGATGTTTGTGTGTTAGGGTTTGACGAAGATTGATTGCGAGAGTTGTCAGATTTTTTATTTGAGCGAGATAGATTCTGATCTGAGGTAACATGTTGATTTGATTTTGATTCTTCTTGTTGTGATCTGTGCAGAAGAGAATTGTGTCTTTGAGAGCAAATCCTGCAGGTCCTCGATCTACAATTGAATACATTATGACCAGTACGCAAACAATTAAAGCATAAGTGAAGTGATTTGACCTTAAGACACCTATCATTAATTGATAACTTTAAGAAATCTGGGCATTCAAATATTTTATGATTTTGTTTGCAGACAATGCACTCTAAATCTGATTGCATGTTGCCTTGTTTTTGTGGAGTATTCTTGTCATGAGTTTGTTGAGTAGCCTTATGCTTATATGAGCTTGGTTGAGTTGCGTTGTTGGTAGGTTGATCTGGTAAGCTGGAATCATAACATGAGACATGACTTGATACTTTATTCTTATATGTACTGGTTGGTTTGACATTGACTGAAGATTTATGAAAGGTTGAGGTTTCAGCATCAAGGATCTGACATCTCCTCTGTAGAAAATCCGTAAGTTGTTTGTAAGTTGGAATTTCATGTGAAATTGCACATTCTCGTTGCCACTCACGAAACGAGTTTAAGTCCATCTTTGAGCTTAATAGCTGAACGAGAAGAGTGCTCCAATGATCTGTAGGCTCTTCGAGAGCCTTGAGTGCTCGAACGTGTTTCTGTGTATTGTCTAAGAGGCTCCGCAGAGACTTCCCACAGGATTTTTCAACCTTTTCCAAATTAAATAGTTCTCGAACGTGTCGTAAAATAATTAATTTTTTGTTTTGAAATCTATCTATGATTAAAGACCACGCAACCTCATAATTTGACTCCGACAGTTCAAGAGAATCGATGAGGGTCGCGGCGTTTCCCTTGAGAGACGTCCGAAGGTACTGAAATTTATATAAGTTTGAGAGTGTTGCGTTATTGTGAATTAAAGAACTAAATATCTCGTAGAAACCAGGCCAAGATTCTGAAGCACCGTCGAAGACCGGGAGGTTCACAGCAGGCAGTTTAACTTCCGGTAAAATAGGTTTGTTATAGTTATTATAGGCTTGAGGTGAGTTGATATGAGAATGATTTCGAGAGCTCTGAAGAAGCTGCTCAGCTCGGGTCACCACATCGTAGTATCCCTCTTCAAAGATTTCTCGGTTATTTATCTGTGTATCATCCAGAATCTCTAATTGACCCTGAACGTCCTGGTATTCGTTCCAAGAATCTTTTACTATGTTAAACCTAACTTGGATTTGAGCATCTGAATAATCACATGATGCCAAATAAGAATTAAATTTATCTAATCTGGAAAGTAATAAATTACGTTTTGATATGAGAGAGTTAATTTCTGTTGTATTTTGCGTCATTGCTTGATCAGTATATTCAACTTGTTTACGAGACTTGCCTGATCGTTTCATGATAATATAATATATTAAGTGATAAAATAATACAAATGTAACAATATAACTTATTAAATTAACTGAGGGGTTAAAAATTAAAATTAAAAGAACGTGATTTATAATGTGTGTGGTGTGTACCTAATTATTTTTATTGATAAACATAATTTATAAATAATATATGTAGTTAAAACATAAGTGGATAAAAATATAATAAAAATAAATATTGGAATAATAGATATAAATAAATAAAGGAAGAAATGAGAATGAGCTGTAATAAAAAATATAGTTAAAGAAGAGACAAGGAAAAGATTTCAAAGAGGTGTGTAATTCTTAATAAAAGCGGCGATAAGGATAGGGAGGTAAAGGAGATAATGAATGAATTACTAACTGCTTATAAACCTTTCTGCGTAAAGACTGATAATATTGCTGTGTGTGAGATGAACGATGAACAGCTGTGTGATGAGTCCGTGTGAGTACAGGGGGGTGTGCGTCCGTGCAGGATCTTAGAAGCTAGCAGCAAGGGGTGTAGTTGGCCAAGGTCGTAGGTCGTAGATAAGGTACCGGCGAGCGTCTTTATCTTCTAGCTCTAGCGTCGCTCACACTCCTATCTCGTACAGTACTAGCTTGTTTATTATATTGGTGGTAGTATATCGAATGCGCATGCGTCAAAGAACGACTTGAGAAATGAGTCTGTTTATGAAGCCAACACGGAACTTTCATAAATTCGGGTAATAATTTGTTAAAAATACGTAAATAATAAATTAATAATTGAAAAGTCTATTAATTTTTTATAAATGTGAGATGAATAATAATTGTTGATTAAAACCTGAGTTGGCGTGGTGTGGTAAGCTGCTCGAGAGGTTGCACCACGAGATCTTAAAACTTATGAGTTGAGATTCACTTTTCTAATAAACGGCACTGATTATCCGGGTCATAGGACCAAAATGTGCGAGATGAGAAGGATGATTGAAACACAATAAAGTAAAGCGGACTGTAGCTAATATTAGAGTTTAATTTGACTTGTAGTAACTTTACATACAATATACAATAAACATACACAAATGAGATAAGACGAGAAAGAATGTGAACTACTTTAAGGACGGTTGGACACAGACTGGTGGAGAGGAAAAGGGTACAAGGTACAGGGAAGGTAGAGAGAGGGGGTTCGTCGAGAAGGTGCTAGTTCCATACGCCAACACCGATGAATCACAGAGGGCGCCAGCAGTACGGAACAATACTAATTATTTTTATAATCTATTTCTAATAAACTATTTTCTAGGTTTGGTTGTTCTTTTTCTTGATATTACCTACACAAAGGCTTCCTGTTTTCTTCTAATAGTGACAAATTATACCAAGGTCTGTGTTAATTTAAATACACCTACGTAATACGTTTTATGTTTCTCCGCATATATCATTAGGTTCTAATTAGTTTTAGTACCAATTAGTATCTTTTCCCGGTAGTTGAAGAACACTATTAAACAATTATTCAGCGGTGCAGGATGCGTTGAAAATAGGGCAAGATAATAAAATATTAAAATAAATGTTCTAACGGCGGTAGAATGGATAATAAAATAGTGCGCGGTAGTAAATAACTGAATTTACTGGAATATAAATATTTGTAACGATGTGTGTCGTTGTAAAAAAGGCCTGAGTAAAAAAAATATATCATTTATTACTTTGAAATTTGCTGGTTACAAACTATATTGAATATTTATATATAATTGATTTTAAACAAGTTTAGTTTAATACGAAGCTATGGAATTTTATTAGACAATTTAAAATGCTTGTGATACTCTGATTTGATCAGTTGTTGATCAGTTAATAAAAAATCACCTAACACAAAATATTAGATATAAACAACTAAACCAACTTCCCAAAAAAGGAGAGTTAAAATGCATAATATTAAATAAATTGTTTCAAATATAGTATAAAACCTAGACTATGCCTATTACATCAAATGCTCTTCGTTATTCCGAATAAAATTATTTCAATTAAATCAATTTAAATGCTATGATAAAATCCCGCATTTCATCCCAATTAAGAATGTAGACATATGGTCTATCTCAAGATGTATAAAAAGAAGACATATGAAATGACATTGAAGATGTCTAAATAAAGATTCTAGCTTATAGGACTCTAAAAAGAAAGGAATGTAACTGATATGTGTCTAGCTTCAAGAAGGTTACCAGTCTAACTAAGCAGTATATATATTTCTTTTAATCTTGAGTTTAACTGAAGTAATATTTAGTACCATCTACTATTGTTATAGGCCTGTTTAAACAAGCTCAGTAGGCTACGAGTTCATTTAGCAGTAAAAAGGGAGTTTACGTGTTCTACCAACAGACCAACATCCCAAAAAAGGCAGACTGTCTATATCGGGCGCAAGTCCGACTACTTTTATTGCCTTCGTTTTTTTCCATCCCTACTTCTCGCCTTTGTGACCTTGCATTTCTTCTGTAAAAAAACGTATTTAGATAATGGTATTTGTGGCATAAGTTCGGATAGATAAATGTAATTAAAATTTTGAATATATATGTATTATCTTGGGCTACTTAGACCTAGAAGGGGTCAAACGTATAAATAAAATGTTAGACATGGAAGTCTATGCAGGTCATCTCCATAGAAAGATTCTTAAATCTTTTCATTAATGTAACTCTTTTTTCCGCAATTAGCACTGAAGATGGCCTGAAGGCTGCTTTGATATTAAAGCCATTTCAAATTACGTGGAGAGACAGTTTGTGATATTCTTCATATAAACTATAGTATGGTACACTTATTAAAGCTATATTAATTAGATTATTGCATCGGCTGCTGTAGAGTTTCAATTTCGAGTTACTTTTTAAGACACCTACTCCTTATTACTACTCCCTATACCTTATTAAATCAGACCCTATTAAAAAAGCCATTTCTGTCATTTGCTGCCTTAAAAAAGCTTAATTCAAAGGAAACCTTTGCTTCGATCGTGGTGATACTATAATATCTACTAGCAGTTGTAATCGTTTGGGAAAATGATTGTAAATGTTTGAAAAGAAGATCTAAATCAATCTGATATACGACTCAACAATTTATAAGAGTGAAATGAAATTATTAGACAGGTCAACACAGGAGATATTGAGTGGTTCCCTTTAATGGTGATTGATTTTAATCAAGAATAACAGAAGAAAGACCTTACTTAAAATAAAAAATATAATGCTGTAAAGCGCTTAGAAAAAGTAATCTCAGTTCACTGTTCATAGCCAACTAAAGTAGTCGATAGCATTATGTATTATAATATAATGTATTTATAGATAAATTTGGCATTTTGAGTTTTATTTACTATTAGTAACTTCTATAAATATCTATACATATAAAACTCTACCTATGTGTGTGTATGTTTTAAACAAATCGACAGTTTTAGTCCGATCTCGATGAAAATTTGCACACTTGACCTTCAAAGCAAGGGAAAGTTCGCTGTCTACATGAATTTTCGAAATTTAAATTTTGGCTCACAGGGGTACAAATGTCAAAGTAATGAAAACCCTTCATAATGCATACCCTTGAAATGCTCTTTAAGAGTACAGTAATTGTTGTTATGTACATTTAATGGGTAAAATGGATAAATATATCTAAACGTCAACGTATGTGTGTATGTTCTTTATACAAATCTACAGATTTAGTCCGATCTTGATGAAAATTTGTACACTTTACCTTCAAAGCAAGAGGAAAATCACTGTCTACATGAATTTTTGAAATTTAAATTTTGGTACACAGGGGTACGGGGTACAAGTAATGAATACGGGGTCAAAGTATTGAATACCCTACATGATGCATATCGTTGAAAAGCTCTTTTGGAGTACAGTAATTGTTGTTATGTAGAGTTTTGTCATATTTTCATTTAGGGGGGGGGGGGGGGGGGGTAAATTTAGGATATTTGCAAATTATCTTATCAAAGAGGAGGTGGTATAGAAATAAGTGGGAGGGATAGAATCTAGATATTCTCGAATAGTAAGATAATTTAAATGTTTCTTGATGGTAGTTTATAAACTTATCAAATTCGAGTAACACGCCGTAGCGAAGCATGGGTATCTAGCTAGTATAACTACACAAACATTTAACCTATTCTATTTAAAATAATTTTTCTATACTTTCTCTATTACAATGTGAGAGTAAAAGAAATAGAAGGGGGGGGGGGGGGAATCTGATGATTGGAAGTTTGATAACTGCAGTACCTGTCAGTTTAGTAGTCTCATACATCCGTGTTCTAGAGAAATTATATTTCTACTATATCATTAATTATTATGAAGATAAATTAAATTTATATCTTATTATTTTTATAGCTTCTTTTCCCCGTGAAAATACAAATTAATTTTATATTATGACAAAAAAGCTTTCTCGAAAAATTCCTTAACATCTGCAGTTAACAGTTAACCATAAAAAACCTATAGGAAACCAATATTATTAGTAAGTTTTCCTTCAAATAACTATAATATTAATAATTTAGCCCAGTAATTTACCCTACATTATAGTTTTCCCTGGTTTTCAAGATGTTTAAAAGCTTACCTTAGCAAGATCAAAGATCGTCTATTATTATAATTTAAATTATTATCATAAATAATGACATCTGGTCACACTCTGTTATGATATCAACTGAACAAGTTTACACTAAGCTTTTATTCAATTAAAAATATATTCCTCAATATCTCGTTCTAAACTTCTAACTTGATCTAAATTTATAGTCAATTTGATTATAGTTTAAAAAAGGACCTAGTATTTTATTTTTATAATATTAATTTGAATGCATAGCATTTAAAGTCAATTTGATAGGCTATTAGTTGGATCTAGTTTTTTCATTATAATGATTGACCTCATTTATAGATCCTATCGACCATTTATTAACTATTCATATATTTATACAGTTGTTATAATTTTAAAGCTATTTTTTTTTTTAAATTTAATTATGAAAAAATGTAGAACTTCGTTGCTCTTTCATTATTTTACCTATAAAAAAATTCAACACGCATTTTTTAAATCGTCGTCTTTTAAAGTTAATTTTTATGTGATAGTATAAAACACGTCAACGCATTGATTTCATAAAAATAATATTACAAAAAAAAACTTCAATATTTAAAGGAAGAGAAATAAAAAAAGATCATCGTAAAATATTTGAAGTTACTATAACACATAAACAATTAATTAGGAGAAAATACTTATTTGAGAGAGAGCAAATTACTAATTTTAGGCTGTTATGTGAGATCGAGTGCCGACAGTGAACCAGTGACGCAAGCGGCCAATTATACCTTGATTGTTGGAGAAGGAGCCCCTTCGTAGGAAATGATATAATGACACGAGAGGTCAGTCTCCTCTATTCTTAATGCTTGACTCCCTTATTCTTTGCCACCTATCTAACAAAAGATACCCAATATTACGGTATTAAGATATTATAATAACACTAAGCTAGCTTCCAAGGTTGTTGAGATTTATGGCGCCAAATTGTAATGAGGACTATCGAGTTAGTCAAGGATCTTAATTGATTTCTTTCTACTTATACTTAATCATAAAATTGATTACTTTTTATTTTATTATTATTATTTTTATTTTATAATAGTTTCTTTTATTAATAAAATGTGTGACGTGAAAGACTTTATTTACATTGTGTTCCATAAGAATAAATGCGGAAGTATGTGTAGTATTTGAAAATTATTTTTCATTATTGTATTTAAAAAAAAGTGAAATTTGATTATTTTCTAAAATAATATAGCCAACGTTACATTGCTCTGGTAATAGTATATTACGCGTCGAGTGCGGAAAGTAGCATTTTGCATGCGAGTGTGGAGTTTGCACCAGAGCGACAGCGAGGGTGGTAAAACCACATGAGCAATGCAAAATGCCGTTTTCGCACGAGTTGCGTACCGTACTTTATCTACGATTGTTAGATTTAAATAATAAATACAGAAAAGAATAAACTTGCTGTATGTAAGTTCGTATCTCTCTCTTGATAAAGATGGCATTAATTCATTAGTTGTATTTTTTGCCGAATTAATTATTTCTGGAGGAGTATTATTCTCCACATTTTCGTCAAAGTCACTTGATTCACTCATCGTTACTAAAAACTCGATATAAACAGTTAGTTTAATAAAAGAACAGCAAATTAGTTTTGTTAAATGTAAACAAACTCGGTAATCGTGCGTAAAGCTGAAGAATTCCTCTTCTTTACCGCGCTAGCGTGGTAAAGAAGAGGAATTATTCAGAACTATGAGACGGGCATGCGCAATGAATACAAGTGCGTAAAGAATCACTTTCTACGCATCTAAACAGAGATATAATGTTTATATTTTGTATAAATCGTAGATAAATATACTAACATAAAATTAAAACAGTCTGAAATTAAGACAATCAGGCGTGGTTAGAATTAGGTCAGGTGAAATGATACATTTTTTCACGGTGGTAATGAATAGTATTTGACCCACTATTGCTACTTTGCTTTGTAACAATAACCTCAATATGATACATAACTTATAAAAGAGATTAGTTTATATTTTTCGTACAAATATCTCATGTATCGATTTGAAATAATCGATTCATTTAAATTCTTTGTTTCAACATTTCCTCCTATTTTTAAAAAAAAAAATATATATTCTTAAGGTTTTGGATGATCGAGTAGAATTTATTATCAAAATTTTCTCACACTGTATTGTATATATCTCCAATTTATCGATTAAAGACATGAAATCAGCAAATACGATTTTGACTTTTGAATTAACTTTTTTCTATTGACCAAAACTAAAAAACTAATTATTCATGTTAATAAAAATACGACTGTCTACTAACAGCGCTCCTAGTGTCACAAATGGATACTATTGATAAGGGCATTGGCCACTCTTTTGATTGTTTTTGTTTTAGGATGTTTTATGTTAGATATAAGTTCTTCATCTTTCTCCGGTTTATTACAGTCCTCAGAAGCAACTTTTCTGGAATTGAAAGGTATGCAAGTTAAAAAATCCACTGTTGTATTGCTAGATCATTAACCATCAAAGCTTTGTAATTGATTAAGGACAAAAAAAATTGCAGAATAGGTAATTATGTTCCGATCTAATTCAAGTACGAGGCAATTAGGAAGTTAAGGATAATAATAATAAATATAATTTCATTAATTACTTACATCTGTATCATTAATAATTTATAACATAAGTTCTTTTAAAATAATGTTCGTAATACTTTTGGAACAGTAATCTAAACATCAATCAAGAGTTCCGTACACATTTTTGTTTTATTAAACCTTTCATTATAACGTACTAATTACTGATTTACTTAATTGGTCAGATAAACGTTATTAAGGATAATTATAAAATGAATTAAGGTAAAAAAATTGACCGATTTGGTTAAATGGGTTTACCTATTTTTAATTGGGTTTATTTATTTATTTACTAAAAATGAACAATATGTTAAGTAAAAGAGAATGCTTATGTCAATATTTTCTATGGTTGCTAAATTATAAGAATTTGTCATTCGGACATGAAATAATCATAATTAATTTTCAAAAATCAGTTATTGTTTCCGAGATTACTGATGAAGGTAACGGAAACTATTAGATCGTTCTGAAGAACGACAAAATGTTATGTCCCCGAACTCAAACATTTAGATAGAAATCCGTTTCAGACATCAGTTTCATTCACGATTTACAAGTGTTTATATTGTAATAACAATTAAATTGTAATAAAAATTACAATGTATCATTATAATTCAGAGATAATTTGTATGTATTGAAAGGAAATTAAAATTGCCTTAACAACCTACACATGAACTCCAAATCTCTGTTGTTTCTTCTATTATAATTGCCTTGACTTATTCCGATAAGAACAAGAAAAAGGTGTATAATATTATCTAAATTGTAGATCGGCAAAACTAAGTAAAGATAAGTGAATATTCAAGAGTTAAGTTTGTTTTTATCGGTATGCTCTTGTCAGATGAGCTCGCTTCGTGCATTTTTAAATTGAATAACGAAGTCAACTTTTTGACGCCGTGAGATAAGTTGATTCTTTACTTAGTTATAATTACATTGAACTCGGGTTCATTTGTAAACTGAGGATAATGCTAAGATGAAGCATCCACACGCCGCCTTCCCACGGTCATTACTCACGCTGTTTCGTCTCGTAATCTACCTCTTTGCTATTTTCTTTTCTGACTAGCCTTTTTGTTTCATTATTTTCCTTATATTGTTTTTTCTCTATCTCTTAATGTTTCTTTATGCTTATTAATATGTCGTTATACATTTTCTTCTATTGTTAAAAATGAGTTATAGTGTAGTGTAAACAAATAAAACAGGTTTAGAAATATTTATACATTATTTATCAAAAGCGATTTATCTACGAGGATTAATCTGAAGCTCATTAGATTCAACATTGTTTATTCTTAAGTTTTACTATATTTCTACGTATACCAAAAGAAGTGTCTTCTTTTGGCGCCTCAATAATCTTTTCATTAATTGTGCGATATCAATCCTATACTGTGTTTAATAAATATCTCTATAAATACCTCTCTATTAAACAAATATTTAAATATCTCTCTCTCTCTAGTAAGTAATACCCAGAGTTTGTTTTAGGAATTCGGATATTAGTTTCAGTAAGAGTGTATTAAGCCTTCACCAATTTTAACCCAAATTGTGTTTTCTCAATTTATCGTATCAATGAAAATTGTGCTGATGATTTCTCTAATAGCAACACGGTATAACATGAAAAGAAATTAATGAACTAGGGCATCAAATAAGAAAATTCATAAAGACCTTATTAATTCAAGCAATTTTAATAAGGATTATTTAGGATTAATATAGGAAAGTGTTACCTGAGATGCCTGTCAAGTTATAATTAATCGGCTCAGTTATAAGAATCTTAAAAAAAAAGGAAAAAAAAGAATGTGAAGACTGTCGAGAAGTAAGAGTTTTGGAGCACTTTCTCATGAACTGTAATAAATTTATAAAAATAAACCATTTTTTTTTTTTCAATTAAATTCCGAAAAGAGTTCAAAGGCCGTATAATTATTTTACGTTATTAGATAGTACGTTTATGAAGCATTATACAGATTTTTTTAAGAAAGAAAAAGTAAAAATTTGAAGGGTTTAAAAGGTTGTGGTTGTATTTTAAAATTAAAAAATGCCAAAAGAATTGAAAATAAGCAAATCAAATGACCGATTATTACTAATTTTATTTCTTCCATCAGATTCGTGTCACCTTTTGTATCCTCTTGACCGACAGAGAAACCTCAAAAACCCCAAAAATTAATGTAGCTTGAAAAATTGAAACCTTTAGAAAAAAGTTAACCGAAAATGCCGATAGATGAATCACGAATATTGAGTCGGAGAGAGGTCAAAACCGCAAGACATCCTTGTAAATTTAACTATTCACTTGTGCTTGTCACTTACTCAAGTTCCTTCTAAAGTGGCTAAAGATTAAAAATATTATGTTTCATAATTTTCTCTAGGTTTGCTTAGTTCTTTTAAGCCTTCTCCGTAATTATTCCTTGATCTTATTCTTTCCGGCTTACATTGAAGTTTCTCGTATATTAATGTTCTCTTGAGAATGATTATGATTCACCTGGTCTTCAGATTTTTATTGGTGGCATGAGAGTAAATTTAGTTATTAAGTAGTCTATTGTTAATTTAATTTTTTAATTTTTTTAATTAACTTATCCAGAGGACCCTAATAACTGCAAATACCTCAGTTACTGTCTTAAAATATAATATGTTATTATAGAATTTTTATTATTATTCGGAAGCCGTGAGAAATCATAGGGAACCTGGCTACTTTTTAAGAGGCAACGGTATTGCTTTTGCTTAATCAGAACTTCCTGCTCTGAATATGGGATATTTTATAGATTTAAAAAATAAGGTTTTCCTGGGAAAGCTACTACTTATGTATAATTATATTGGAACTTATCAATCAACAAACAGAGCAATTTAAAACACACACATTTGAGGACGCAAAAATTACTCGACGTAAAACCCAACTGAATGAAATAAAATTTTGATTAAAATCGGTCAGGCTTCTCGCTTCTAAACAAAATACTATAAAGCATTTTTTCCTACAGTTGACCGATAAAGTGGTTGTTATCGCACTCAAAATAGTACGAAAAACAGCAGATTCCTACACTTACTACTTTACCGCACTCATTTAATAAACACAGCTAATAAACAGCTGGTTTTAGTTGATATTGTAAAACTTTGTACATGTGATGAACACACTATTATTTTATATTTTATTTACAGATTAAAAACTAACTGTAGGAAAAATTTAATGCGTAACTCGAGCTTAAAGTGTCTTTTCTGCACTCGAGAAACCTTTCCGCCCTTGCCTGCGGCCTGTGCGTAAATATTTCTCTCGAGTGCAGCAAAGTGCCTCTTTGCGCACTAGTTGTACAAATACTATTAAAATAAACTTTTCCGTTACGAGAGGTCCTTAAAATTGTTAATATTTAAACAAAAAAAAAAAAAAAAAAATGTTCGCACCACACATTATTATTTGCCATCAAACAATTTACAATAGCAATTATTTTCCTACAGAAGTACTGCGTGTGTAATGCTTGTTTTGTTATTTAATATGTATCAAGGTATCTTAGTTTATTAACGTGAGTAAACTGTTAATTGCAAATTATATTTTCTTGGTTGATGCATTATTATGCACACATAATGTCTGTAAATATTGAGTGTATGTTTGAAATTAGTGCAATTCGTATTCTTAAAAATACTGGTTAAATATAATAATTATTATATTTCACGAACTCAAATCCTTAATTAATTTCTAAATATATATTTTAAATAAAATGGATTCAATCTTCTATCATATTACGTGAGCTAGTTTGCCCTTACTTAATCCGGGTTCAGAAAAAAGGCTAAATAAGATTATGAGAATTAATGTACGGTGATCGAGGTAGATTTGTTACAGGTTTTTTAAGACCGAGGTCACACGCATATACCACCTTAGTAGGTGAGTCACACTCACACTTCTAGTTATTAATAAGTATAAGTATTAGAAAGAAACATGTCCACTATGATGTCATCCTAATCTTTACTTCCAAGATTAAAATGTTAGAAGAAGTTCTTTATAGTATAGGTAAAATTAAATTTCTTACAACTACATAAAAGAAACTATATTAATCATTTAAATGCTTTGAAGAATCCTTTTAGTTTTCCCATGGGAATCATCATGACATCATTTTGAGATAAAACAGCATTTTATCCTTTCCTTTCCGAAGCTAGATTGCTGTATTCAATTTTAAAGATAAGTGTATTCGATATTTTATGAATTTATAAATAAATTTTGTCTGAATTTGTATTCTGCAATGTTTAAATTGACTTAACTAGAAATATAACTAAGATATAAATGATAACAAGATATTTTAAGAACTTTTGTGATGAGATTTTTTGATTTTTTTAGGCATGAATAGCCAAGTTTAAGAATGATTCACCTTAGTTGATTAAAATCTATTATTCTTAATCGACCCAAAAAACGAAGATTAAAAGAAGGGGAACTACTATAGAAATATAACATTTTTATGGATTAAGAATTATCGCTTTTCAAATATTCTGTAGTTTGAGAAATTTTTTAAATAAAATTCTTACAGAAAAATGTCGACAAATTAAGAAAGTGTGACACGGTCTACAAAACTAAAATCAATTATAATAAAGTCAATGACTAATAAGCCGGCGAAGAATCCTGGATCTTTTCATTTTACCTTATGTTGCGAATGATACAGATAATAAACTTTCTACGCACATGTTACCCACCTATGTGTTTATTAATTATTTGATGTGCATTAATTATGCCTCGTATACTACTACTGAGTATGACACTTTAAGCACATCCTTAAATGCAATATGAGCCGTATGTAAATTTGAATCAGAGGCCCTTCTCATCTACCTTTCTCTCAAAAACAATTCTGTGGCCGTTATAATACATATTTCTTAAGTTTAGTGATCACTTCTGTTGAATATCTAAGTGGTTATCTTATCTCTTGTGAACTTATGCCCACATAAGCAAGCGTATTATTACTAATAAGAACACCCTAAAACTCAGAAAACAAATTTTCGAAAACGATTCTTACGATTCTTTAGTCATAAGATAGAAAGTTTTGTTAGATTTAGCCGACCGATTTTTATTCTTCAGTTTTGGACAAATTTATAATAATATATTTTTACGAGATATTTATACTGAATAAGTCTTAAAGAGAAGAATTTATAAGTTTACTCTCCAAAAAAGAAATAATATATATACATAAATATATATTTCATTCTTACAAATATCTTAGACTATTATATGATTCTGTCATTAATAATAATATATGTATATTTATATATATATATATATATATATATATATATATATATATATATATATATATATATATATATTCATTTAAAGTCAATAAAATCAATTCTAGTCGTCGACTACGAACATTTATTCAAAATATCTATAAAAAAAAAAAATAAATGCGGTGTTAGTGATGTTCCCAATTAAATCTTTCGATTTTAATTTGATCATGCAAATTTCTCACCTGAAAAGATAAAAGTCTGAAATGGTGGATCGGTTTTTAATTTGATTTATAATTTAACGGGCCATTTCAATCGGGAATTAAATGGTCCAATCAGATATGGGAATTAAAATTTGGGGTATTCAAATTTGAATTAATAAAGATACTATTTATTATAATAAATAAATAAATTAATATTAAAATGAGTGATATTGCATTTACAATAAATTATTACCTAACAATAAATTTGGATGTTTCATAAAAAGATTATCTCAATATATGACGTTTTAATTTTATTTAGAATCTAAATTTATCGGCCAAATCATTAAAATATATTTACGCCCAATTGAAATGAGCTAAATTGCATTCCAGATGTCTTAAACTTGTATATTGTTATAAAAACAAAGTCTAAACTTTTATCTAAATTTTATTATTTTGTAGTTTAGTGAGAAAGCAATGACTGGAGTGGCTTATTTGATCTTACTACGTATCAAAGTCTACTTAATATAGAAATATATTACCTAAATTAAATAACTTATTGAGTTACTTTGGCTAAAAAATAGAGCATTTTTATGTTATAAAAAATTTAAATTATATACTATCTCCTGGTATTTTCTGTTTTTTCGAAATATTTTTTATCTAATAATCCTCGTTGATGTAATTAAAATTGCACCACTGTGTTTTAGAACAGAAAACTATCCAATTGAACCTTATCGAATCTATTTTAAAGTTTAGAGGTTTTGTATTGTTGGTTTCCTGCCTTCTCGCTGGACGATTCAACTGACTTTTTTTTCCTCTTCTTCAACTTATGCTTCATTGCTCTGTCACAGCTGATTTATTTTGTGAAAATATAAAAAAAGGAGATTTAGAAATGCCTAGTGGTTGTGACTGGTTTTTTATCGAAAGAAAAGATAAATTTCTAGTTCTTTAGCTGTCCAAATGATTTCACTTTTTAAATTATTAAAAAAGGAAAAATTCAAATTAGTAAAAAATTAGGCTTGGATTATTATTAATTAATAAAACCTGTCCGGGATTGACACCATTTTTTCAAACTCTCATTGATAAACTATTAGACTGTGATAAGATTAGTAACAAAGAATAGTGTCTCTTGTCTCTCTCTAAAAGTAAATTTATTGTGCAATGCTGGATTTTAAGGTACAAATAAATTGGGCTATAAAATGTATAAAACTTTTAGCAACAAGTTAAACTCTTAGCGAGACTCATGTGGTCAATCTTTTTTCCTGTCTAGACCAAATTAACAAATTCAGGGTAATAAGATTTATAATAATCCATTTATTGTTTATTATATTATAACTATAGCTACAATTATCAAACCAAATTAGTGTTTGTCGTGGACTCTTCCGGGTAAGGCTTCGAGTTGTCATCCCCGGAGTTGCTAGCAACTCCGTGCAGTAGTTAAAATATATCCGCAAACTGCCGTTGGTATTAGAAAGTTCAAAATGGATAATATGGATAGAAGCAACCGGTAACAAACTCTTTGATATTAAGGCGCTCAAAATTTATCTATGTTGCCTGTGATTGTTTATTTTATTTTTATTTTTTTAAAAGTGGTAATCTTTTATAGCCGGTGAGAGGAGTTGAAATGTGAAAGAATCATTGTAGGAATTGAAGCAATTGTTTATATTATTAGAATTCAATTTTGAATTATTATTGACGGAGAGACTTCTTCAGGTCGAATGCCTCCTCGCACTTCGTTCGAGTTCAATATACTTTTATATTTTATGGATTAAAACTGTGCCGGTTTGAGATGGAATATTATTGAGAAAATGAAAGAGTAGGCAGTAGTTCTGACAGTTATATTGAGCCTAGTTGATAAATAGATAATCTTTTAAAATAAAATATTCATATGTTATTTAAAGCCCACTTGTCAAATGGGAAATTTTGGAGTTCAGCGACCTTACAATTAGTTACTCAACAAAAACTAATACAACTAATTTTCTCGTGTTTTTTTCATCTACCAAATGACCAGGGATTGCCTTGCGGCACTTCTCGTGTTCCTTTAGCAGCCGTCTATATTGCGTTTTTGTAATTGCTTGGGCTCTTTTTACACTTTTTGTTTCAACTTCATTTTGTTAATTTTTTGTGTTGGATCAAATACTTTTAGCCAATTAGCTCAGTTGTAAACGGCATCCTTGATCAGTAATCATTATCAGATGAGATAGCCGAGATTCCATTATCAAATGGCTAGATCATTTCATACATGTTTATGATGTAATTATTTTAGCAATATTCGATCTTATAATACTCTAAGAAAAAGTATTTGGTTTTATATTGCTTGACGTTACATATGTATTTCTCAAAATATTAATAACTTAAGTCATTCTTGCAGCAAAGACAGATAATAATTTGTTCCTTCTTTCGAAAATATAATTTGACAAGTCATCTTGATATCTTTGTAAGTGTTGACCTATAATAACAATAGAGTAATTTGATGGATAGTATAGTGATTAAAACTAGTATTAGTATTGCTGTTATAGTTAACACTTCAAATTTCATTTTATGATGGGCTTACAAAATATGTCAGAATAAACTTCCTGCATTCAACTGTATAACAGAATAGTTGGTTTAGGAAGTTGAGATTTGTGACTGTGTTCGTAAAATAAGCATTAGACTTTTATTAATTAGGTACTAAATAATAATTGCAAATACTTAGAATTTCCCTTCTTTAGTCGTAAATATTCGTTGACAGCTATGTATTATCAGCAAGTTGCACTTATAATAAACCATCAGTAACTTCCATAAGCAGTGGACCTCCCCGGATGAATGTCAAGTCTTATGCCAACTCGCAGGAGCCAAGCTCGTCCAAAAGAGCAAGGAGTTTAATGTTCCTAAAACCGGATGCTGGAGTGGGTCCCTCCCAAGGAAATTATCTATACAAATGAACCCGTCCTTGGGTTCTCCCGCTCTCAGCTATATTCCCGCCTAAACGGCACTAAGCCAAATCCTTTTAGACACTCATTATAAATGTACCTTTTACACCGCGTCTTCATTCGATTGTTCGATTTCTCTTGGGGACAAATTCATTTCTCATTCTTCTGAACAAGACCTAAGCGCGGAATTTTTGGGGTAATGATAAAAATTAGTTTTTAAAATGAGTTATATTCGTGATTATTGATATATTTTTTTTTTCACCTCCGCATACATGTTTATATAATTTAGCAGTAGAGTAATTATATGGTTCATGGTACATCGTACAGCTATACTTTAGAGATTAGCGTTTGTAAAATAAATATTAGATCTTTATTAACTGGATATTATATTGTTAAAGGGATTTAGTGAATGTATATTCATTGACTTAAAACTTTGTGATCAGTAAAACAGTTTTAATACATTTTATTGGTAACGACATAAAATTAAACTGTGATGTTTCAAACATTGTTGAGCTTTTGGTAAATCAGTTAGAAATCAGATGCTTATTTTGTTATAAATATAGTTTTTTGATTAAAGTTTCAGATGGGTGTTATTATATTTTTTATAATAGTATTATTATCAACTTTTTTTTTAATGTATGCTCTTTGGAAATATCTTTTTCCTTAAATGCTTTTGATATTTAATCTGTGACAAGTAATTATTTTAAGTAGATTACGAATCTTCACCTTTGATTACGTGGTAAATGCCATTTTGAATAGGTCAACTGTTACTGAAGTTAAGTATCTTTGAAGGGTACTTATAAGTTTAACTCTTACCGCTTTCTAATCCTTTAGGCAGAAGTACCAGTCAGTAAAGAGTCCATTACTTATTGTTGATCATGTCACAAGTCGAATATTAAAATTGGCTTTTTTTAATTTCAAAGCCCTTCTTCTAAAGTCTCTTTACATCTGTAATGGCTGAGTAAGATAAGAAAACGTTAAGACAGAAAATTATTATAAAGATAGGGAGGGGTGGTCTGTCTATCAATGTAACTGTTCGCCCTGACATGTAGGATCCCTTGAAACTTATGCACGACACAATCACGCTTTCTGGTTACGGTCTGAAGAATCACGACTTTGAGTCACCGGTATTCTACAATACAGTTCTAACATGGAGATAATTTAAAAATTAAAATAAACCAATTCATAGGCTAAAAAATAAACACCATTATAAAACAATCATTCTACACAAGTATTTCTGAGACATATTACACCATTTTATTTAAAATCTCATATTTTTATTCGCGATTAAAGTAACCTTCAGCGTGCCCTTCTAAAAAATGTTATTTCAAACTATCACAATATTGCCACAGATTAAGTTTAAACTTTTACTTTTATCATAATTATTTATTTATTTTATCATTATAGGTTGGGGGAACCAGCTAAGTAATACATTTTTTGAAACGATTAATAACTGGAAAAATGTCTAACCATTATGGTCTCAAACCCAGTCTTGTTATTATTATTTGGACTTATGTTCAAGAAAGAACGCCGTAAGCTACATCGATCGATTTAACGTTTAACAAATTACCCATTTAAAAGTGCCTAATGAATCTACAAGTATATTGTAACATATAACATTTCAATGACGCCTTTCTATATTCTTTTTGGTTATTAGATATATGAATATTAATATATATTTTTTTTTTTCAGATTATTTTGTGTTCAAGTACTGATTCAAATTGGAGAGTTCGTTTATCTTCGTTGTTCTTAGAAGGTATAAAAACAATTTATTTATTTATTTCTATAGAACTACTATTTTACAATTAATATTTCTACTTTCTTCAAGTCTTACCACTTCCAAGAGGTCTATAGCCCTCTTTGAAATTTTAGGAAGTAAGATTTATTTATAACACTTTTATCTATAAGTCAAATATCAATATTACTGCATATTATAATATGTAACAATTATAAATTGCAGTTGCAATAGTCATATTTACTCGAACGTATAAAATAAAACTATACGCTATAATCATATACATATTTACCTTGTAGAAGAAAATGAAAAATATCATGTTTTAACCCAAGAACAATTATTTTGGAGTAATATTGCAGCTGGTTTGTTGGAATGCGTACCTGAGACAGTTAAAAGGAAGATATGCATGTCTTTACTGTGCATCTCAGGTATTGCTGAGTGTCACTTTCTTAAAGGAGCAAAAACACGAATATGTGATAAAGCACGTATTAGTCTGAGCTTTATCCTGAACGCAGGACTTATACACAAATGAAAATATTTGTTTGTTGAAGTACAAGTTTTGTTTCTTTTTGCTTTGTTTCTTAAGTTTCAGTAGGATTTGGATAATGTCAAATGATTTAAAAATATATTATAGTATGTATTACGAGTTTTTAGTTTAATTTATAGTCTTAAACTGAATTAAGATGGGTTCCTCTCCTGATCAATAATTAATGAAACATGAAACAGATTCGATCTTCCTGCATAATTTTTTATATTGACGCTTAAGACATAGTCTGGTTCCTTAATAATGTCTATCAAAGGAAATCAAATCGTAATTCTAACTAGCCCATGGATTTAGTGCCGCTGATTATTCTAATAGATATTTTTCGTTCCCACCATTCGAGGCTCAGTAATGGAAGTGTAGCGTGATGCTAAGTAGTTGTGCATAGTTCTATCATCAGTAATAACAAAGGAATAGTCCTTTGCAGTATCTATTATAGGTTGGTGATTACGACAGTTATTTACTTCATTGGCTAAAAATTCAATTCATTCTACTTCTTGTAACAGTAAATATACTCATTAAACTGTTAGAATAAAGTAATTTAGTTAAAAAGTAGTACAAATATTGACAAAGAAAGACGAACGAAAAATGTGTAGTCTATTTAAGTAGAAATCTGACCATGTATTGTTATCCTGTGAAAAATCTAGTCTCTAAGAAAAGAGCTATAAAACTTGGATGGTATCAAGCCAGGTTCGATTCCTTGCCGGTGAGGAGTTATTTTATGATAAATTTTGATAAAATATTTAATAATAACTACATGTAGTTGGTTGTTTTGACTAAGATTTTGTGGTACCACTTCATAATTATGACTTGTGAGGTTAAAAAAGAAACACAACAATATTGTCACCACATTTTTTTTTTTTTTTTTTGTAAAATAGTTAACTTAGTACAGCATTCACTCTTACTAAGTTAACACGCATACTGAAGATGACATTGTAAGTCGAAACGCGTCTGGTAATTATAAAAAAAATGTGGTGACAATATTGTTGTGTTTCTTTTTTAACCTCTCTAGTCATAATTATAACTACATGTAACAACGAAAACTCGAAGCAATTAAGGTACTTCTTTAGCTTGTTACTCCCCTATGTTGTTTTAGAATAAAAATGACTTTGACTAAATAACCATTACGGAAAAGGGATGTTTAGCCCAATGTACTTTTGGACAAAGGAATATCCCACTTCAGTTTTGATAAAGCGAGTAACAGTCTAAAGAAGAACACTCCATACACCTTCTTTAGATTGTTACTCCCCTCTGTTTTTATTATAAGGGGAGTAATAATCTAAAGAAGTGTCCCAATTGCGATAGACAGAAAATACTGGGCCAAGTAATTATGTACTAGAATATGAAATATTTTAGTTACGGTTTGTATAGGACAGATTTTTGTTTTTCATGATTTTTAATCAAAGAGTCCTTCAAAATGTGTGTTTAGCGCTTTTGACATCTTTTTCTCTATTTTAGAAAAAAATTAAAATCAATATTTTGAGGAACTCTGCTACCTGTTCTGTTACAAAATTAAAAGATGTAAATAATTAATATAGTTTTACCGTAATAAATACACTGGTTCCCGTAAGACTATCGAAGTGAAACACACCGTAGATTCAGGAGTTCAGGGAAGTGAGACGCATACTATTTACTGAACGTACCGCTAGGTTTATATACTGAGGTCGAATACCCGTGAAAAGAGTAAAACTGTTGATCGATACTTTAAAAAAAATATATATTAAGAATATGATACACTTTAATTGTTATTGCTGACTATGCGATTTTAAGCTTAGGTTCAATGGCTTTTATTTATTTATTTTTTCTTTCATATGATGCTTCTTCTAGTTATATATAACAGATTGCTTTTACATTAGGTATGTAAGTTTCCATTTGATTTTCAAACGGTAAGACGATTATGAGTCATAAATTATAATGTCGAAGTGACAAGTAAATTACTAGCTAATTTTATTCTATGACCTAGATCTAGTGAAATCTATGTTGGACCCGCGACCCGCAGTCAAAAATAATCCAAGCTTTTCCTACTTTCTATCACTTCAAGAAATGGAACCAAGTTTCCTTTTTCCCTTTTCTCAATTTAAATTTATAAAATTATACTTGTCAAGAAGTAATCAAATGCTTTAAAACATTATTTTAATCAAGGCTTCGGTAATAATAAGAAATAATTAAATCATATCATGTTTTGAGTTTGACATTATTTTTTTTTTTAAGATAAAATAATTGTTAAAGAAGCTAAGAAGGATAAAGAAGCCCTTCGATGGAAAATCAGAGATGTTTGTCTCAATTATAATTTGGATTCGAATTTAGGTCATGCGGATATGCCTCGAAGGTCAAATACAGAAAATTATGAAGTATTAAACATTTTTCGAATCGAGTGGTTCTACCTTTTGTATTGCATTGCTGGTGTTGTTGTTCTTTTCTTCCCCTATTGTCTTTAATTATTTGAAACTCTTGATGGCCGGAAAAACGATCGTCCTCTTTGATCTCTTTGCTTAGCCGTGGTCGTGTAACAATTATAAAATGCCTATTCCATAACATAAAGTAATTGTCATAAAAGTTAAAATAACAGCGACAAATAATTTCTAGTGCTGGTAAGCAATAGTTCTCTGAAAATGGCCTATTTAAGTAATCCAATCCGGTTATAAATTGTGATCTATTTATTCTGGTACTGATTTGATCTTCAACTAATCGGTATTCTTATATTATAAATGTATTAGGCATATTATATATGCTTTAAAATTGTCAACACAGATCAATAAATGACAATATCATTGCGTTATTCTAGCTGTACCATGAACTATTCAATTGTTACTCTTCTAAATTTATAAATTATTATTGAACAAAAGCGTAATTATCGGTTTTAGGTACGAATATAAACAATCCACTAACTCGGAAGCAAGGGCTGGTGACATTATGTTTTTAATTGTTCGTGCTGAAATATTAAATCAGTGGTGAAATATTGACTTTGCCACAAAAGCTTAGTAGTAGGCTATTAAATATTACATCCCGACGTCTAGTTGATTATTTTATTTTAAGATAGTTAAGTATAAAATATAATATACGTATTACACGTTTAAAAGTTCAAAATAGTTAAATGTTTTAATATATTCATCATTGTGTTGTTGAAAACCAGGAAATCATGTTCAAGTCACGACTCTTTCACTCAACCTGAACATAAGGGTTATATTTTTTTGTGGATTTGCAATGGGTGGCCGATTGCATAATGTCTCCATTATAATGCTTAGCCTCTGTACGCATTACATAAAACTTACTGGCTAACTTATCCAGGCAGGGGAAAAGATTGCAACTCACTTAAGTCTAAACGTAGGTAATCTAAATATATATCCTATTATAGACGCAGTTTTATAATAAGTATATCTATCACATCATCCAACTTCTATAAAAATAAACTACCCATATACTTCTAACATCTAAAGGGTTTCATTTCTGGCGCAATGGGAAGCCCATTTTTTTATATAGCCTTATTTGTGCATTCTGCAAAGTTCATTCTACCTTCATTTATAATTTTTACTTAAATCCGACTTGTTTATTTTCATTAACTCCTTGGTGCCATTTAAGAAATATTACATTAAAAATAAAGAGTAAATTATTGAATGATAATTTAAGCTTACGTATGATGTTTAAGATATTCAAATGCTGTGTTTTTTCCTATCCAGAATTATGTTTTTGTATGTATGGAAGATACAACATTTTATTTATAGGTACAGGGTGGTCCAAAAGTCTCCCCCCCCCCCCCCACATAACTTTTGAACGGTTTGAGATAAATTAATGAAACTTGGGGGATCCGTATCATGTAAAGGGAAGTTTGTTTGCGAGCAATCACGCTCTAGGGGCAACCCCCCACTTTGCCTCCAGGCCACCCAACTTCAAAATTTCTAATTGGAGTATATATTTTTGATAGCATATTTGTATTCTACGGTAAAAAATAATAAAATTTTACTTGAAACTTTTTTTCTATCTCCAATATTTTGCCCCCTATATGGAGAATAAGTATAAAAATGGTTGATTTCAGCGCCTGGGGGCAAAATGATGGTTGCCATTAGTAAGCCAGTGGATGAATACACACTTCTCTTTTCCATGGTACAGACCCCCATTAATTTATCTTTATTTTCATTAATTTATCTTTTTAGATTCATTCATTTATCTCAAACCTTTCAAAAGTTAAGAGGGAGGGGGGGGGGGGAGCTTTTGGACCACCCTGTATATATTATAGATATTAAAGAAGCTGTAATAGTGAATTCCCCTTGGTTTGAACTAATTTAGTTTTATTGGGCATTCATTCTTTATGAACGTAATGATTTAGTTTTGTTTTAAAGTATCAAAATTAATAGTATAATGTTTCAAATGAGGGCATCAGAAAGTAATTCTAAGCATTATCCTTCTTAGAATGGTTGATATAACATTTAATGTTGTACAATTATGTATCAGGAAGAAATGTTGGTCACCTAAGAGGAGAGTGGATGTCGCGTCCTTGGTCCAACCATCCCTTGGTCATCCACCTGGTCACAATTCATCTTGGTCCCAAGTAAATTATATATCGGAGAGTTTCACTTTCAAACTGGCATCATCCTCCCACCGACCACTACCAAAAGCACTTTCATACAAAAATTCTTATTAAAATACACCAAAAAATCCTCGACCGAGGGTAAAAAAACCACTTTCAATTTCTATGCCGTATCCTTGGAGATGACTTGATTGACTTGTCTTATACGTCTTAAGTGTCGGTAGTGTTTAAAGACGGAGAGTAGATCAACGGTTATAGTTGCATCTTAACGATCTTATAAAATAATATACTTGGAGTAAATTGCCCGTATAAAACTTAAATTAAAAGTTCTCTCTACATCCAATAATTAAATATCATTTCAGACAGGTTGAATTAGACCCCTTTCCATTACCGACTGGAGATTTAGGAAAAAAATTAATAATATTAACTTGAAAACCATTAAATCTTTCCTGACAATACATTTATACATTTAATAACCTCAAATTACGTTCATACATTAAATTTATGATGGGTGGCTAAATATTGCCAATCTATGTTCAATGGCAATGACTCTCAGAATAATTATATGTAATAAAGTTTATGTGCAACGGAAATTACTAACGTTAATGTATTAAATGCACTTTTTAGCATATTTATTAAAACTTTTTAAGACAGTTTTAGGCTGATGCACGTGAATGATTCAATGGTTGTTACCAGTTTTGTTCTGCTTTTTTATATTTTCATTATCATTATTCATTATTTTATAGTTTTACATTTTCACTTGCTACTTATATTATAGTGCAGTGGAATTGTGATTAATGTATATTTTAGCTAGTCAAATGTTGAATGAGGAAAATATGCAATCCTCATATTTTGTTTGCGTTCCGAAAGTCCCCTTCCTTCTTCAGTCATACTCTTCCCTCAATAAAGTTCATCATGCATACTTGCAGTTGTTTAGTTTGTGCATCAGAATCAATTTTTTTTTTGTTCCTTCTCTTAAAAATTGTTATTTTTGATGAACCTTGATTAAATAATATTAAATGATACCTTCAATATACATATATGGTACTTTCAAAAGTTTTCTAATTAATGCTTTACTAAGTTTTTATTAGAAAATTATAATTTTTTATTAACTAAATTTTGATTTAATTATAAAAGTATTTGTACAATTAAAGTCATGAAAACCATTTAGCTAAAACTTTTATTGATCAAATTTTGTTAATTAAATGTCAAGTAAGTGGCGCCTAAAATAGTAAAAATCAAGTTGCATATATCGTCTAAGACTATATAATAGTTGACACCAGCTTTGATTCACTTTTTCCCTTTTAAAAGAATCTTTAATGATTGCTATTTTGATAAGTTAAGTTAATACTTGTATTATTATTTTAATTTAATTTTTTTAAATACTTCCGCTCCTTAAATTATGAAGCTGTTAACTTGACAATGGAATTTCCTTCACGTGATAAAATTATAATAGCTTGAAAAAGGGTCAAGACTGTCTGATTATAACTTAATAGCCAATTTTAATGTTTATAGCTTCACTTTGTCCCACCTTTTCCTGTGGCATTTTAACAGATCAACTTTTTCGGTAAACTTTTAAAAAAAAGGGTTGTTACGAAATAATTTAACGTTTCAAAATGCACTTAAAACTTTATACAAAAATGTTGAGGTTAAAGTGTTTATCTTCTACCTCCTTTTATGTATTTTTAAAAGAGAAATCAATAAATTCTAACACTTTTCTTAAGATTATGTTGTTCTGAGGCATTTTCTTATTATATAAATAGGCCGTACATTTTTAGTAATTAGTAACGATACTAGTAAAAGTAGATTAGATGAGTTTGAAAAATTTCAAACCGGTTTCTTCTCTCATAAATTAAGTCTAGTGGCTTTCTTAGAAAGAGATTCACTTCCGTAAATTCCTAGCCCACCTGGTAGATCAACTTTATTATTAGTATACTTTGACAAGCAACTCAGGCTGACACACATGTTTTTACATATTTTAAACTTATCATCAAAGAGAACGATGTCGGTTCGAGTTTTGAAATGTTTGATCTTTTCTTTTGAACAAGAAGAGGTTTTGATTTAATAATACTGGTATGGTTATCACACGAAAGCTACTATAATATAGACTTATAATATTATAGGTTTTGCGTTTTGCAACTTTTTATTTTACCGACTCTTAATCATACCTGCATATTTATTAATGCTTAAGTGGAGATCTCTCTGCCGAATGACTCATTACAACCCTTATTTCGTAATAAGAGTATTTAGAACTTGTAATTATAATAGCATACCTTACTTAATATACCTAGTTCTATTTGAATTTCTAATGAAGTATTAAACACATTTATTAAATATATAAAATCTTCGCTTGCTCTACTGAAAGTATTATCTGTATAGATGTGGGGCATTGTGAAGTTGATTAAAAGCATAAAAATGATGATCTAGGTTTTCTAGTGATAACCGAAAAACCTAGATTTTTTATCGAGTTTTATGTTATCGAGCTTGTGTTAATACGCTCATAGGATGCTCAGATGTTCAAAGATATGTTTTATTTAAACAGGTCAAGTTTGTACCAGTCAACACAGTATTGTTTAAGTAGAGCCTACTAATGTAGCTTTTTAAAATGTTAAAAAGCCTACTTTGAACTGTCCTATTGGTCTAATATTCTCAAAACACTTAAAACATACATGTGATAAAGTATTTTTTTGCCATTGTACCGGACTATAGACATAGAAATACATCAAAAGAGCATAATTATATATAAAAAAAACGTATTTTGTCAATAAAACAAATACAAAATTTCCAAATTTCCAAAAAGAGGGATCTTTACTTTTGGTCGACGAATGTTTTCAAGAATTTTTTCAGAATTTTTGCACTTTACATAAGTGAGATAAAAGAGGGCGACATTTTCCACACCAACTTCAAACACGGTACTTCGCCCTATAATATTATAACCAAAAAATTATATAAATATATTTTTTTTAATCAGCTCGACGTACCCTTTCATATGATACCCCACACGGTCTCCAGAAAAAACTTTTTTTTTTAACCCTTACGTTTTTGTACCCTTATTTATTTATTTTAAAAAAAAAAAAAAAATTTAAGTCGCTTTATTATTAAAATGTTTGGGTAGGTACTATACACATATACGCCAAATTTCAAAGGAATCGGACGAAAGGTGTAACCGTGAGAGCAGGCGACCGACGGACGGACAGACAGACACATGGAGGAAAATATAAGTGTCCTTGGTTTTGCCTATGGACCCTAAAAAATAATCTGATTCGGCTATTTGATATTTTCTACGTCTCTAGTTATGATTGAGCAAATCACAGTGATACGTTTATAATCTTGCTGCTAATAATCAATAAACTTTACTTTCACCCCAAGCTTATTATTCTATATTAACATAATATATGGAAAGCCCAGATGGACTAACCAATAACCAACGATGTATGCTTGCAACCAAGTGTATTCTTAGTGAAAATTGTCTTCCCAAGCACTCTCTTGCTTAACCAATTATAATCTCGTCTTTGACCATTTATCTACACTTCGATGACAATGCTAATCTATTTTTTTTAATCGATGTATGTATTTTTTTATCAATCCTAATAATCGAAATACCTTCATGTATGGTTTTACCAGAAGTATTTCAACGAAATATATATATATACCTTCTATTGAAGGTGTTACAAAGTTAGTAACCTCAGCGAAGAATTTGTCTCGACCGTTACAAACTCAAGGTCTAACAAATTAGAATGTTTTCTATGAATTTGAAGTGTTGAATATCATTTTGGAATTTAGCTAAGGAAGAGTTGGCAAGTTTATCGAGTCTATTGTTCAGCCAGTATTAATAGGAACAGTATTGAATAATAAGTCATGTATATATCTTCTATTAACTGCAATCTGAAATGTAGGTAGATTGCGGAGTTTAATACAATATATCACACATCGTATATAAAATACGAGCCGTTATGCCCGTGGCAATATATATATTAAAAGGACGTCAAACATGGAGTTCTTAGACCTTATGTGTTAAGGGAAAGGTATAACATCTATAATTTTCACGTTTATAAGTTATGGATTAGCTTTTACTAGTTTTACTTCAAATTAATCTTTATATAATAAGTAAAACTGATTGTAATGTGGATTTGAGATTGAGAAGTAATCGAAATTAATTTCTTTTCTTCCCCGTTGATTACTGATAACATTTGCAAAAACTTGGTAAACTGACCTCTGACAAAGATAATCTAAAAGGACGAAGAGGGATTTTTCAACCTTAAGAAAATTGGCGCCCTTAAGGAAAAGATCCACCACAATTTGGACTAGCCTCTTAGATTTGTGAACTGGCATAAGCCTTATTAATAAAAATGAGAATTAATTCTTATTTTTACAGCTAGCTGTTTCTGATTCCAAAATGATCCATTATATTAACTCAGCGATTCTTGAAGGTCGTTACGAACTTTCATTCTGTCTCTCTGCGTCAAGTGTCACTTTGGGCTCGGTGTTGGTTCAATTGTCAGGAATTGTTTGCTGTTCTTAAGATCGTTCCAATTCCATTGTGGACGGTGTCCTTGCAGTTGTAGAGTAAAGATTGCAAGGTGGGTGTTGAGTTGAGAAGAGAGAGTTGGGATGTTGAGCCAGAGCTAACGGAGGTGTCCTAGGGGGTCCCGGCCTGTGTGGCCTCAAGCCCTGGGACCACTCCCCTACTCTTCTCGGCCTACAACTCGCTCTGCCGCCCACCTCGGTCCACCAGTCAATAAACTCATCCCACCTCGGGGTGTCGCCGGGGGGTGCACAAGCCCTCTCACTATATAATCCTTAAGCATTTGAACATTCGGAGTCAGGTGTAGAAGATTCCCTATCTCTAATGACCTAGAGAAACCACTTGGAAATGTCCTTGACATCTCCGACTCGAATGTTCTTCTGATGACTTCTTTTTTTATTTGCCCACCTCGAAGAGTTGGACCTTATCGGTGATGATATATAATGAGATTATAAGCAAATATTCCGTGTGAAAAAACGTTGTTTCAAACTTTCTACTCAAGAATTTTTATATAAAAGTCCTTTGTGAAGGCCGTTTGAAAAATGTATTTATATTATCATTATAATATAACAAAGTTTATTTTTTGTTTGTTTGAAATATATATTATATGTTTAATGTTCATAATAAAACTTTCGAATCTACACTATAGTTATTTTGTTTTTTTAAAAAAAGTAAACAAAAAACATAGTTTTAGGATCACATTGTGAAACTGACGATGTATCAGTTGATAAATAAACAAATAAACATCATTTATTAAATTTCTAGGAATAGCTGCATGGCATAAAATAAAACTCATAGAAACATTTTCATATAAAAAATGCCATGTCGTATCATTAAAAAAAATGCTGGTAACCTTTACCAGAATAATTAGTTTTCATAAAAGAAAACCCTAAATAATGACAACTTGATGATTGATCATATTGTTCGGAATCTATTGAAAAAATTAGGTCAAGATATACTTATGTAATATTTTAAAAAACGAAGAAACACAGTTAAGTATGGAGTTTTTGCGTTTTCTATAGATACGGTTATCAGTATGGACCCTGCCTAATCTTTATTGAAATCCAACCCAGATTGTTGTTTGGGGCAAACTGCATATTTGTACTTTCGGGCATACTGATTCCTTCATTTGGGTTATTGGATAAATCAGTAGTGGTCAATAATAAATAATTGTTTTCTATCTTTCTTTGCTGTTAGCTTGAGTTCTTCTTGGCTGCATCATTTGCTTAACTAATAGTAGTAGTTATAATTAAATAAGTCGTTAATTTGAAATATACTCATAGTTAAGCTAAAATGATCGTTTCTTGGTTTATAGAGACACACATGCAATGAACCATCGTGCAAAAAAGCAAACCCAGACCTTTGAATCCTTTGCAAATAAGCTGAACATTAACACCGATGCTATCTTTCTCAGTACTTGGTTTCTCTTGCGCGTGCGCTTTTACGCGGAGTCTGATGCCAGCTTATCGATATCTCCTTGGGTCGCTACAAACTTTACGAACCTGATCTTCAATGCCTTCTTTATTTAAACTACCCGACTACCTCGACTTCAAGTTTCTTTACAACTACAACCTGCATCATTGTTTTTCGAACCTTATTAAGATTTTCACTGGATGCAAAATACAGTTGCTATCAATGCTGATTAATCTCGAAGGGAATTTTAAGGAGCTAAGAACTAAGCGAAGGATATTTATAGATCTCCTTCCATCTTAACTTTAAGTAATAACTTCATTCTGCATTTGTTTAATACTTGTCTTATCTTGGATTCTTTATATTTAAATTTTTAAAAAATTCTTTCATTTGGCTTTAATTTATTTAGGTTTAGGTCCAAAATAGCTATTTTTTTTATTCTTATAAAACTTTGTAGTTTGTAAAATTTAACAAACTTCTATATAAATAGCATCGCTAGGTTAGTAGAATGTAGAATTTAATATACCTACTGCTTACTTATTTCTGTTCTACCTAAAGGAGTAGAGGGTCTCCAAAGAGTTTTCTAATGCTGCGACCTTCAGCCAATCTTCTTGCTTGGATCCCCTCTTTTGAGTATGATGGTCTTGACATAATCTTCCCATGTGGTTCCCTTCTTCACCGTGATCTTCTTCCTTCTGAAATTGCTACATAGCTTTGTTTTTAGTATCTATTTTTATCAATTCTCATCATACCTAACACTATAACAATTTCATACCTAACATTTTCTTCAAACAATTGGATTTCTTGACAATTTGAAAAGGTGATTAGTTTGAACTTCCTTTAATAGAGCTCCTGGAAGAACTGATTTCTTATTTTATCTCGTGTTTTTTCTTCCACCTTATGTGGATACTTCATTTCCGAGGTTTGTAAGCTGCAGTGCTGTTTATCGGTGAGTGCCCAACATTCAAATCCATAGTTTAAAACAGGAGCGTGTAAGTATTTTTATACAAGCATTTAGTAAATTTGAATACTTCCTGTTTTCCTAAAACCAACCTGTTGAGGCAGGGGTGGAGCGAAAGATATCAGGGTCTCCCCACATTATGTCAAAGCTGGGCCCTAAATTTAAAGTTCGCCCAATTTTTTTTTTTTTTTAAATTTTGAGTTGGGTACCAAATGAAAGCTGATGAAAGGACACAAATATGTATATGCTATTTTATATTATGCATTCCTTATTAGGTAAATAAATCAAAATATACCCCACAAAAATTCCCCCCCCCCCCCCCATCCACTATATGACGGCCGGTCCTAAAATATCGAAATAATTCATGCTAATACCTTATTGTGGGGCGATTATATTTCCGGGAGGTCATTCCCAATTCCCAAAAATTACCAGTTTTGTGCCATGATTTATTTAAAAATTTTAATCTTTTAACTGTAATATTGTATTTGCGTTTTAGATTTTCTATATGACTTTTGTATTTTTATAAAAAGTTTGGAATATATTTTGTATTTTTTTTTTTTTTTACTAATAAAATTTGATTAAAAAAATGAGTAATGCTCAACCAAAAATAAAGATAAATAAGAAATAATTAAAAACAAAATAAAATAAAAGGGAATTAAATTGAACTAAATTGGGGAATCAATTTGAACATGTGATAAATTTATCCGGGAATCAACTTAATACCTTACCTTTTTTCGGTTGGGAATCAATTTAGCCAATAAGTAAGGATTAGGAATCAATTCGAAATCTCCCGAAACGTTTGGCTTTTGAAGAAATGGAAATGCACTTATTTTTTGAATAAGTTGGTTTATAGAAAGAAAGAATAAGAGAGTTAGACAAAAACATCAGAGATATGGGTATGATGATAATGAGATGGTCGTAAATTTTTCCTAGCATAAAAATATGGCAGTAAGCCGCCGCTTTCAAATGGGAATTCGAGTGGTGGTCATATATAGAAAGTTTATCTTTAAATTTTAAAACGAGTGATACTAACAAACATTATTTAAACTACCTATTATTTTTTCGTCATCTTTGTTAATATTTTTCTTCGGTATCTTGCATAAAATTAGTATGCTACGTTAAGATAATTTCTATTTTCAAAAAACATAACAGTAGTTTGGATTAAAGTCAGATTAGTTTCAGTCTCTATTATTATTGTTTTATTTGTCCCTGTTATTTGAAATAGAGGGCTCAAATGAGTTAAAATTCGAACTCATTATTACGCCATCTAATAGGCACCCCATGGTTATTTTCTTATTATAAGTTGGGGGCCCCTCTAAGCCCGTGGGCACCCGTGGGGCAGCTGAGGAGTCCAATTCGCCCATGTGTTAAGGGCTCCAACCATTTTTCCTATAGCTGCTGTCCTCGCATTAATTTCGCTTTTAAGTTTGCCGTCTGCACTGAAGGTATTTGAAGATTTTCATCTGTTCTAGCACATCTCTATTCTGGCGTATTTCTTGATGTTTTTCTTCTCTGAATATCACCATAGTTTTCGTCTTATTGCCTCTGATTTTCATACCCCTTTTCCTTAGCTCCTGGAAACAAATGTTCAGCTTTCTTTGGAGTCTTACAGCTGATTCAGCTATAATTACTACGTCATCCAAGCAAGCAAGTTCTCTTAGTTTTACTAGATTTAAAAAGCCACATTTCTTTAAAATCGAACGAGTAGTTTTTAAGATAATATTATCTAGGTTTATAAAAATGTTAGACATACCGACAGAAAGACTGACCGACGAACAATCATGGGTACAAATATGTTCTCTGATGTCTGAAACGGATTTCTGTCTTAATATATACAAATATTCGTTCTTCAGAACGATAACAATTCTTCCGTCACTATCGGTGAGCTCGTAAGAAAAATATTATCGTTGAAAATATAACGAATATTTGTATATATTTATATATATATATATATATATATATATATATATATATATATATATATATATATATATATATATATATATATATATATGTATATGTATGTATGTATATTATTTTTGTTTTAAGGTTGGAATAAATTCAAATATTTGTTTCATAGCAGGATTTTCAATGTTTGCAGAAATTTTATGTATAAAAACCTGATGCCAAATGACATCCTGATTTTAATTATGCCATAAAGAGAATTTTAAATAAGGTCTGTTTACCCGTAAACAGACAAAACATCAAATTGTCTTATTAAATAATTAACTTAATAAGTATACTAGATTACAAAAGAAAATTCTAATCTAACTTGGTCCATCAAATCATAAAGTTAGACATAAGTCAACTAAATAAGTAGCAGTGCCTATGTATGTAAATTAACTTTTCTTATTGCTTATTCCCTTAAGGACTAAATTCTTATATTTGTGTATACTAAATTAACAGAAGATACTAATGAAAGAAACACAATTGTGAAATATTCCAAGCTTATATATATATATTTATATATATACATATATATATATATATATATATATATATATATATATATATATATATATATATATATATATATATATATATATATATATATGTTTGTGTTTGTTTATATATATAATGACAGTAAAATGAATTATTGAGGTTATGAAAAATACGTATTTATTTTAAGCAACATTTATAGTTTACGACCATTATCCCAAAACATGAAACCTTATTAATTTATATTTCTTATTTTCAAAAAAGAAAAAAATAAAATAAAAAAGTTATACTTTCTTTACAGGTTACAGGTAACCAAATGAGATATAAATTATATTGTCTGTTACAGCGTACAACGCTCTGACTTTACAACCTACGTACTCGTGTTTCGTATTAAGCAGTAAAGTATAGGTAATTTACACGCCAAATTGAAAGTTATATTTACTGCCGGGAGGTAATATTGAATCATAAGTTAGAGCCACTGGTCAAGGACTTTGTACTGTCCGTGGCCCGTCCTCATTTCTTCATATTTTTTAATCTGGATATTATAAAACTCACGTTAGTTACGAACAGCTGATATCTATTTACTCTGTTTTAATTTTAATTTATTTTAGAATTCAGTTTTACAGTACTGAATTGATTTTATTTTGTATTGTGTAATTTCGATTTATTTATAGTATCAATTAACTGTGAAATTAGTTTTTTTAATTTATAAAAAAATCTAAATTGTTCCAAAGCACTGTATTACAAGTGATTGAATCGTTTACGGAAACAACATTCAGATTAAAAGTTACACCGTCCCAATTGTCTTATCAGGGCTTTGAATATTCCTTATTTAACACTTAATGCGCAAATAACCAATTGATAAAAAGCAATAAATTATTATATTTTCAATGATATTTGTCGCTATGTTAAGACAGTTTTACAATCGATAAAGAAAGATTATATAAGATAAAAATAAAGTACATACGTCTTTGTAAGTATTTCTGAGAGGTTTTTTTTTTAAATAATCTTGAATTGCAAGCACTTTTTTCTAGCGTTTCACTACACTACTGAATTATTATTCTAAATTCTAAGACGATTGTGCGTATATTTATGATTTTAGTCGATTAGAGATAACGTCATGACACAGATAACCAATCATATATCTGATTGGCAGTTGTTACAGAAGATTTTAAGATTAGTTTGATCAATCATCATTAATATATAATAACAGTGAATGAATCATATAGTTGAATGAATTATATAAACATTAAAACTAATCATAAATAATAAAAACAAATAATTTTGATAAGAGGAAAGAACTATAAGGCAGACTAAATTTTTTTTTTTGATTTAACGTAATTAGGTCACTTCATTCCGATTCCACATTCTTTTCTACCATTATATCTCTTCCTAGAGACGCATTATGAAGGGTAGTCTTCCAATAATATGAGCAAGAGCTATTAATGTAAGTAATATTTAACATCAGTCATTATCATTACTCTTCTTTAAATTAAATCCTTGTTTTGTTCTTATATATACTAAATGTATTTTAATTTTAAAGTCGAAGGATTTTTTTATATGCTTGTTTAAAATATATATCTGAGTTTTATTTTAAATTAGTAAACATTTTGTATTGTTTTCCTTATAAATTAAATTTTTATCTCGATTATTATAATTTTTTGTTATTTGTATTAAATCGTAATCTAAGAGGGAAGGAAACCTTTAGAAATTTTCATTGCAATTGATTTTATACAACAAAACAATTTTTTTTTTCATTCAAACTGAAAATTCTCCACAGATCTAATGGGTAGTATAAATAAAATATACAAACTTTTAAGTTTCCATACTTTTACTTGGTTGCAATATTTCAACCCCTCTTAGAGTCATTTTCAAGCTTTTCTTAAATCCTTGAATCACTTAACAATTATATTTTATTTCAATCTTTCTAACTCCTAATCATTCTTTGTCATTATTCATAAGTGTGCTACAGATCATTGTCACACCTTTTCATCTTCTTTTAAAACAGTTTAATTGATAAAAATTTCTCTAATCATATTCTCAAAGGAAAACAAGCGTCTGTTAGACCTGTGGAGAATTTTCAGTTTGAATCAAGTAGTGATAGAGTCTAATTCAAAACTACTGCATAAAACATTTTTTTTTTATATCCTTTATTTTCTATATTAATAGAAATTTTTTGCTTTGTTTACTTTTGCTCTGTTAATATCGTCATATGTATGCTGTAAACTGTTTACTTTTTCTTGGGGTTTTCATTCAAAAAGGATTAATTCTGAACTAATTTGAATACATTTCCTTTTTTAAAAAAATAGCCTTTAAACTGCGATTTGCAGAGTATTTTATTCTTATTCATGGATTGAATTATGTATAATATAGTCTTGATTCTTTGTTTATAAATGCCAAGGAAACGAAACAATTTAGGCATTTCATTTAATCGCTTGGCTTACATGATACTAGGTAATAGGCACTGATTCCTAGCTTGAGCCCTGCATAGAACGTGGGGGGAGGGCTAGTTTATTATACGACGAACTACTTTATAATACCTGATTATGACAAATCACTACAAAGAAACCCAAAATCTTGATTTATTTGCATGGCAACCCGTATCAAACAATCTTTACGTCTCCTCTATTTTCCTCAAAACCTAGCAACTTTTTTTTGTGAGGAAGTGATTTTATTGGTTCATCAAAGCGAATCCGATGTGGTCAGTGATTTTCAGAATATCGTGATAAAGGCAGAGTGTAGAAGGTGAGGTGTTCTGAACCTTGGTGGTCTATCGTCTCGCCCCGTTAACTGACTTAAAGCTTTTGTTACTCGAAAACACTTGAATACTCTAACGCTAACGAATTCTATTCGTAATGATCCTAATCAACAGGGGCGGATCCAGGGGGGGGCGAGGGGGGCGACCGCCCAGGGCCCCGCGCCTTGGAGGGCCCCGCGCCATAGAAAAGTAAAATAAATTACTTATACTTTACAGGCAAATTTATAATTCATAGTGAAGATTGTCTGCGGGCCCCGTGCCATGTACAAAACATGAAATATTAGAATTATAAAATTCAGTCAAATTTAGTTTACATGGTAGAGCCTAATACCTAACTACCTTTTCGCGGGGCCCCTCGCTATAAAAAAGTCAAATAAATAAGTTATAAAATATAGATAATTTTGTTTAATGTTTAAGATAGCCCGCGGGGCCCCGCTCCATATAAAATTAAGTGAGTTAACGTCCAAGTGTTTTCTCACCCTCCTCCTTTTCAAAATGATGACGAATTTGTTATTTATTGTGTGGGGGTAAATCTTCATTATGTGCCCCACCTATATCTAAAAGCCCAATTTAATTCGTTTTTTTTTTTTTTCAAACTGTTCCTTTTTACATTGCAAAAACGATTTCGGTTGTAGCATCGATATATTCAAATTTTTTTAATATTAGGGAAAAGTATAGTATAGAAGGTTATGGTAAGTTTAGGTTGAGTTTAGTACTTTTTGACCTGACCTAACAATAACCTTCTATCATTACCCTATAAAACGTGACATATCGTGTATATTTAAAAAAAAAAAAATAAAACACTGAATTTATCGAGACACTAGATAACCTTAATCGTTTGACAATGTACAGAGATATGTAAAAAAGACAGATCCTGTAAAAAGGAATAGTAAAAAAAACTAAGTAAATCGGACAGTACGAAATAATTGGGCCAATTAGTGCAGTTTTACCAATTGATGTCAAAGAGAAACTTCACCCCAGAGATGCATAAAAACGTTGTTTTAAGAGGTCATATTTACAAAATTTTCCGGGGGAGGACCCCCGGACCCCCCTTAAAATGTGTCTTTGAAAATTAAACTAAAATCTCGGCACTAAAATGGAAAGTTATAAGCTAAGAATATGAATTCTGGGAGTAAATTTAAAGTGCTCGAGTGTAGATTTCAAATTATAGGACTGATCACAGCTAATAACAGCGGATAACACAGCTTAACTTTTCATTTACAATGATAATTTAACCATAAAACCCAAAATATCATGAAGAAGAATAAATAGTTAAGTATAACAGAGCTTAATTATTACAATAAAAATGTTTCTTTTCGATTACGTTTGCAAAGAAAATGATGATTAGTTGAAAACTATCTAATTTGAGGTGTTTATGTTCAAATAATAAGTTACATTAAAATCATGAGCAGAATTGTAATTATTTTGAGAGCAAAAACGTTTCTATGGTCGAGAAAAAACGTTTGACTGGCCCTAAGTGAAGGGAATTAGCCGTAAAATAGGATCAAGTTATAAGTGGTTTATTATTAAGTTACTTTATTGTTTTTTATCAGCAATCCCCGCTCTATCCTAGGGGGCCCCGCCATTTTGTCTCGCCCAGGGCCCCGCAAGATCTAGATCCGCCACTGCTAATCAAGGCTCGTTTAAACTTTTCTAGATTTAAACTAGGTTAAGAAAGTGAAACATAAAGATGTATTCGAAAACATTTAGTAAATTATTTTGGCTACTTTTCATGAATTAATTATAAGACAAAGAAATATAGATAAGCGTTAATAAATTATAGAAGAAGAACTTCATGTAAACACTTTCACAATACGGAACATAAAAATGATTACAGTTAAACCTGTCAATCAAGCCATAATTTATTACTAATATCACTCACTATATACTGTATTTATGAGGTCAGTGTGTCCAAAATGCTAAAGCATAAATATCTATAGGGGATAATTTTTTCCACACAGTGGCGGCTCTAGAGAGGAGGGGGGGGGGGGGGCATAGGGGCTATACCCCCCCCCCCCCCCCCCCCCCCCCCCCCCGAGATGTTTTGCATTACAAGATTTTTTCATAGTCACTCCACTGTTTATAGTAGTTTTGTGTTTAGGACCCATTATTTGCATATAGTATTTTAATAATATGTATTTCTATCTCGACAATATTTACCTCCACTTTCCAAAAATAAATAATTACAAGTAACATCAGAGGTGTGGTCAAGAAAATTGTAGATAAAAAACTAATGCACGGAGTGCCTGTCGGAAAAATAAAACGGCAAGTGACGGACATAGGGCAAGTGAATTTTGTTAGGTTTCTTTCAAAGGCCCTTCGTTGAGAACTAAGAAAATCTGAAGTTGCTGAAATTTTCGCTACTCTACCAGTAAGCAACGCCTTAGCTGAAAGATAATTCTAGTCATTACGGCGAGTTAAGACACGGCTTCGTTCCAGGATGAGTGAAGATTGGCTCACTATTGAAGATTGGGTTGTGTTCACTAAATTTCCACAAAGATTTGGTCATTGATATTGAAAAAGTTATTAACCGATTCGCCACGGAAAAAAAGTGGAAAAAAGGCGGAATAAAATGTTTTATGAAATGTTGCAATATAATGTTTTTGAAATGAATCATTTTCTTTCAAATAAATTGAGTAATTATTTCCTGGACGTAAAATTATCAATCTTTAAATAATAATGGTCCTCAAATTACTCTTATAAAATTAATAGTCAATTATTAGTCAACAGTAAACATCTCTTGCTTATAGATATTGTTACATTTATAATACATGTATATTTCTTCTAGTTAAATATATTTTTACGATAATACTATGTTAGTATTTGAATTGCAGAAAAAGACGTTTTAACAGCGAATTAGTGTATTATAAAACCTATCAAATTACGATAAGCACAATTTCTTGTAGTTTAATTAACCATGTGTAAATTTACACTGTCTATTTGATCCAGCTGAATTTTATTGAACATTTGATATAACTGAAATAACTTTTATATTTACTCCTTTATAATGCATCTTAGAATAATCTATTGTCATTAAACATCATTTATGTGCATAAAAGGAATAATATTTTGGATCGAAACTACTTCAAAAGGATTTTTACAGGGTTGGCTCAGGTTTCTATCAGGTGCTAGGTATATGTCCTGTCCACGTACACTTGTCCGTTGAAGGGGAACTTCCCTCTGCCCTACAATCAGCCGCTATAGTCGTCGCCATGTTATACTTCCTTCACACTTCTTTATGTCATCTTCTCATTTAGATTTGGGATTAGATTACTTTTCTACCGCTATATGAATCCATTATAGTACAATGTTAACCAGCTGTTGTTTTTTCAAAAAATAGGTGTCCCTTATTTATTCATTGGCTTTTGATGTCTTGCGTCTCAGACCATGATTTCCCATTGGATTGGATATCCTCCAATAATTTGTTAGAATAACGATATTGTTAAGATTCTACTAATTTTTAGCATAGAATTTGCTTTTACGATGACCAATTCCATGCGAAATCTAAGTGAGCGAGCGAGACAGGCCTATAGCCGGGAGCCTCGAGCTAGTAGCCGGTAAATTGGGGCAAGGGGCATAAGGCCTTGGGCTCGAGGCCTAAACATGGGTCCATCAGCCTGGAGTAAGTGAGCCGGGGACCGGAGGCCCAGACCCCTGGCTTTTGCGATGACCAATCATGTGAAATCTGAGCGAGCGAGCGAAGCAGGTTCTTTGGGCCGGGGATCTCGGGTGGCCAGGAGTCTTTCTTTTAAATATTTTTATTTAAATAATTTTCAAATCTTCTGACGATATCCCTATTCGACTGGTTATACCCCCAAATCCCTTTTAATAATGTAAGACTTTATTTGTTGAATGAAAAAATGTACTCAGTCAAACTTCTAATGCCCCTGAACTATTACTCGATGATCAATGAATGTAAAAAGGCCAATGACGAAGAAGGATCAAGGTGGTTTGGATCCACACCCTGCCAGTTCATGACCATTGATTTAGAGCTACATTTGTGATAACTAGACTAATAATATCTTTGTTTTATTTGTTCCAGGTAATTTTTCATTCTTCTCATTTGCTTCTACTGTCTGTAAGTTGTACAAATAATAAAATTTAAACTTGTTTGCATTAAATTCAATCTTAATTAAAAGCTATTATACCATTACGCATCTGTTAACACATCTCTTGTTAATCGAATTCCCCCCCATAATTTAGGTTAATTAAGATTTTACTTATATTTATCTTCTAAGATATATAGTTTAGAAGAAATGTTGTTATTGCATTAAATATAAAATTTCAATAAACATTACTTACCACACACACTTGTGCTTACTAGAACTACATGTTTTACCACTACTCATTTTTAAGAGACCTTCTTAATGCTTGAAAACCGATGAATTGCGTGAAGAATAATATGATAAATAAGCCATACATTTTATAGATATTATTAATAAATAGGTATATTAGGTAATCATATTTATTGAAACCTTAAAGTTTAGAAACTTCATTATAAATTATTATCTTACTCTGTGTTACATTTTTACCACGAATTATTTGTGGCATTACTTAGTTTGTTTTCTTCGGTCATAATGTCAAGACAGAATTATAACATCGATGAGCTGAATGCCATGCCAATCTATTGTTCGAATTGTTATACTATATTTTTCATTCTCTATAAAAATAATGATTTCGGTAGAGTTTGCTTGGATTATTTTTTTATCCGTTGTTTCTTTTATGATGGAAGTGTTATTACTGGTTTTGGCCGGGGAGGTTACGCGGGAGACCACCGACATTTCAACACGTATTAAGAAGGATCTGGAATGGGTCTCTAGAAGGAGGAAGAACCGTCAAGGTTTCTCTCAGTTCTCAGCTGAAGGGTTTTCGGTTACTCAAGGCTTGTCTTGGTTTGAGTTCTTTTTTTTGCAATCGATTCCCCCTCGTCTTTAGATCTGGTTAGACCCCATTATCCATCCGAGACCTGTGGTTTTAGCCACGTTCACGAACTCTTTTAACAACATACTGTCTTGTAAGAGTGAAATCTAAACTTCTTTACGACCTAACTTCGTTGATTTCGAAAGAAAAATTGATTTCTGGGTTGTTTTTTCGTGTTTTTTATAATCGTATAAGCTCATTAAAACAAAAAAAAAAAATACTATTACCTTTCTTCGAGTCTAAATCGTAAAGAATGGTGAATGGGCATGTTGATTTGCAAAATTAACCCATTTCTTTTCTTGTTTTTAAGATTTGTTATACCTTTGCCTTTTTTCAAATTAACCATTCCGTCAGTGGAAAAAGAAAATACAATAACTCCGTATGAATGATGCACGTCCGTCTGGGGTCGGCTGTAATTGGCTTACTTCACCGCAAAACCCAACCCCCTGCGTTGTAATCCAGTCTCTCTGATTGCTTCCAATATTGTATCGCGTCCTGCAGTTTATTTTCCTCTTGAGATACCTTCCCCTCCAGTCTCTATAACTAAGTAAATGATGAATCATAATTACAAGTACGAGACTTTCTCGAAATAGCGGAATGTCGACCTTAATTGCTCCTTATTCTGTTTGTACACCCATCAGACATGTTGCCTTTGATATTTAGTTACTTCCTGTATAGTTTTGTTGTTGGTAATAAACTGCAATGGATCTTTATAGTGTATATTTCATTGGTAAAGGTTTAGTATAACTAACACACTTTATTCCTTCATTGAACTACAATAAGCATAATTTTAGAAATATGTACAATCGTTAGTTCTTTAAATAAATTTTAATTTGATTACGTCATGCACATCTACCACTAACTTCATCAATATAATAATAAAGTCCTACAAAGTTATAATTCGTTTATTTATAAGGTCAAGAATAATAACTAATTGACCATTAGGTCCCATGTTCGTTTCAACCTTCTGCTCCTGCGCCTATTGGTTTCTTTTCCACATGCGCACAAAGTTCTTATTATCAATACCTATATCTTGAAAAGTACTCGTATGATTTTTTTTTAGAAATTGGATGGTTTGTCAAATATAGCCCACGGATGGTCCATATATTAATTTATGCCATTCTGCAACCTTTAAATGTTGCCTGAACTAATCCTTCTTTTTATTTATGTAAAAAATTGAAACAATTTTGACAAATTTAAAAAGAGGGAAAAATTAAATAAATTAGACAATCATGGGTTCTAAAAGCATAGCATAATTAAAGTACACGTTAGGTTGTGAAGAAGATATGTGCCACAATAATACGAAGACGATTTCGTATAGTGTCTGTTAGTCGTTCAACATTCTTGCGAACCGACATATCAAGAAAACTACTCGTTTGATTTTAATGAAATTTAGATGGCAGGACATAATTAGCATATTGTTGGTACCATATTAATTTTATCCCTCAGCCCATTGGTTTCTCTTCCACATGCTCACAAACTTTTGTTTTATTAACACCTATATCCTATATCTTTAAAAGAACTTATCCGATTTTAAATAAATTAGGATGATTTGTTGAAAGTAGCCCAAACATGGTCCCATGTTAATTTCGACAGTCTGCACACATTAAATATTTCTAAATTGTTACTTTTATTCGATAAAAAAATAATAAAATGAAGATTTTTTTAAACATGAAGGGGGAAAATTAAATAAATTAGACAATAATGGGTCGCCAAAGCAAAACCATTAAAGTATACGTGAGAAAGCTTTGTGCCACACTACATGATTTTTTATAATCACACTTTTTAAGACTTGCCGCATAAATCAGTTGTTATCACGGAGTGACGGATAGAAGTCACCCAATGGTAACTATAATCGCCTTGTCTTTTACAGCTTATTGACTGCAATAAATCTAGATTTGCAGGGCGATGAAATGAGATTGGGTATAGTAAAGTTACAAAGACCATAGTAGGAATCTCTAAGGAACATTCTTATGACTGATATCATGAGACAACGTTTTAGAAAGTTAATATCCACCATCCACCATGGATCCATTTTCGATGGATTTCCACCCCGACAGATGTTGGTCATATGCAAATTTATCTCTCTAAAACGCTTTAAAATGTCGAGATTTTCCTAATCTTACGGCTGAGACCGACGGAAGAAAAACTCTACTGTGACCCCAGTGGAAGAACCTATCTTTGAAATTTTCCTATAAGATACAATTTTTCTGCACACTTAGTTTTTGCAGAGAACAGTTGCAAAATAAATTTTGGTATAACGCGGAAAGTTATAATTTGTCATTATTTAAGATGTAGTTATTAAATCTGTCTTCATGCTCAAGTGCCTTGATATTTATTCTTAAGAGCATGCTAACAAGCTAGCTCGAGTCCTTAGCTTTCCTCCCTGAGATTCTCCAACAAATGCTTATCATATTATAGTATCTAACAGGAAAAATAATTAAAATGGATCTAATAAGGTAGCAACTTTAAGGCCCCCATACGCGATCGAACATTTTGCGCAAAATGTTTACAGAAAACATGTTTGCGCAAACCTGATGGGCAAATTTAGGCCAAACACGTGAAATATGATGTATGCGCAAACATCAAATAGCCCTATAGACCAGTGGCGTACACAGGGGGGGGCCCAAGGGGCCCTGGCCCCCCCCGAAATGATTACATACCTAAGACCCGCCATACACTTAAAACCAAAAAAACCCAGTAATGACAGATGCATTCAAATTGGCTGTAAATATTCTCCAATAAAAGGAATTAATTAAGTATCATCTTAGGGTGTGTATACACTTAATCACCCCAAATAAGCTCGGCCCGGATTTGCCGATAGAATTAAATTCATTCAACACTATACCGGCCCGATTGTCGGCTGGGCCCGGTTTTTGCCGATGGAATTGAATTTATTAAACACTATACCGGCCCGACTGTCGGCTGGGCCCGGATTTTTCCGATGGAATTGAATTTATTAAACACTATACCGGCCCGACTGTCGGCTGGGCCCGGATTTTTGCCGATGGAATTTAATTTATTAAACACTATACCGGCCCGACTGTCGGCTGGGCCAGGATTTTTTCCGATGGAATTTAATTTATTAAACACTATACCGGCCCGATTGTCGGCTGGGCCCGGATTTTGCCGATGGAATTGAATTTATTAAACACTATACCGGCCCGACTGTCGGCTGGAACTGGATTTTGCCGATGGAATTAAATTTATTAAACACTATACCGGCCCGACTGTCGGCTGGGCCCGGATTTTTCCGATGGAATTGAATTTATTAAACACTATACCGGCCCGACTGTCGGCTGGGCCCGGATTTTGGCCGATGGAATTAAATTTATTAAACATTATAACGGCCCGACTGTCGGCTGGGCCCGGTTTTTGCCGATGGAATTGAATTTATTAAACACTATACCGGCCCGACTGTCGGCTGGGCTCGGATTTTGCCGATGGAATTAAATTTATTAAACATTATACCGGCCCGACTGTCGGCTGGAACTGGATTTTGCCGATGTAATTAAATTTATTAAACACTATACCGGCCCGACTGTCGGCTGGGCCCGGATTTTTCCGATGGAATTAAATTTATTAAACACTATACCGGCCCGACTGTCGGCTGGGCCCGGATTTTTGCCGATGGAATTTAATTTATTAAACACTATACCGGCCCGACTGTCGGCTGGGCCCCCGATGGAATTTAATTTATTAAACACTATACCGGCCTGATTGTCGGCTGGGCCCGGATTTTGCCGATGGAATTGAATTTATTAAACACTATACCGGCCCGACTGTCGGCTGGGCCCGGATTTTGCCGATGGAATTAAATTTATTAAACACTATACCGGCCCGACTGTCGGCTGGAACTGGATTTTGCCGATGGAATTAAATTTATTAAACACTATACCGGCCCGACTGTCGGCTGGGCCCGGATTTTTCCGATGGAATTGAATTTATTAAACACTATACCGGCCCGACTGTCGGCTGGGCCCGGATTTTGGCCGATGGAATTAAATTTATTAAACATTATAACGGCCCGACTTTCGGCTGGGCCACGATTTTTGTCGATAAAACTAAAACTGTTAAACACATAGCGGCCCGATTTTAGCTGGATGAGATTTTTGCTGATGGAATTAGATTCATTGAATTAAATTAGCATGCATGAAATAAATTGGCTAATTTGCCGACTAGGCCTTGATTTTTGCCAGTGGAACTAAAAACATTAAACTTGATCGACCCGATTTCGGCTGGGCCCGATTTTTCGCCAATTAAATTCAATGATTTTTTTTGTGGTATAGTCCAGTTCAATAGCATAGGTTGCATTATAGGACAGCTTCAATTCATTACGAATCCTAATGCAATGAATTGAATTTGAATTCGTAAAAATAGACTGCTCCGATTGACAGCTAGGCCCGGATTTTTTGCTATAGAATTATGTGCATTGAATTGATTAGGATGAGTACAATGAATCGGCCTGATTGCTAGTAGGCCCGATTTTGTCGATGGAAATTATGCATCAAAATAAATTGGGATGCGTTCAATAATAGACCCGATTGCCGGCTCGGCCTAGGTGTTAAGCACATTAAATTAAATGAGGCCCGAGTCAACTCGAACTTTTGCCGATGGAATTAAATTAATTGAATTAAAATATGCACACTAGACTGGCTTAAACGGGGAAATGATGGTTGTGGATTTCAGTAGCAAATTTTTGTTTTAGACCAGGATTGTGTGTAGAACGCTACGTGGGTCCTCTTGTCTATGAGGACTCAGGTTGGACTATTGTTCGTCGACATGTAGTGGGAAAACAGAGGCAATATAAATAAATCGGTTTATCATTTTGTGAAAAAACTTATTCATATTACATAGTAATAGTAAATTTAAATCTAAAAACTCAAAAATTTGAGTTTATTTATTTCTCTTCCACATTCGCACAGACATACATTTATTTACACCTATATCTTCAAAAGTACTCATCTGATTTTTATAAAATTCTAATGGTTTGTTTAAAGTAGCCCGCAGATAACCCAAGAATAATTTCAACCACCTGCGCTCTTAAAATATTGCTATATTGATACTTTATTCATGTTAAATTTACTCAATTTTCCCTCTTTTTTAAATTAGTCTAAATTGGTTTGATTTTTACATGATTTAAAGTATCAATTTACCAAAATTTAAACAGCGCAGACAGTTAAAATTAATCTGTGAGCTTCTATCAGATAAGTTTTATAAAATCAGATGAATATTTTTGAAGATAAGGTGTAAATAAATGTATGTGTGTGCACATGTGGAAGATAAATGGTGGCAGGTGGAGAAATGTGGTGGAGGGAAATGGGACCAGAAGATTGGACCTTATATAGGACCAACTATGGACTTTTTATAGGCTAATTAACTGCCATCTGAATTTCATTAAAATCGAAAGAGTAGTTTTTAAGAATTGTTCGCCATGATTGAGCGAGAGACAGACTAACAGCCAGAAACGGGATCAAAAATGTCTGATAACTGGAACAGATTTCTGTCTTGGAATTATTGGAATCGGAGACATAATCTTTCTTCACATAGTGAGGTGTTACCTCATAGGATTTTAATTTTATTAAATATGAGGTTAGAAATTGAAATTAGAGTTTTGAAAATGGGGAGAAATTACAATTATAATAAATTATGGGGTATGCTAAACCCGCATATAAGTTAAATTAGGATGGGCCCCCCCCGAAAAAATTTTCTGTGTACGCTACTGCTATAGACGGTCAAAATGTTTTCGCAAACATCATGTTTGCGCAAACATTTTGACCGTGTATATGGGGGCCTTTAGAAATATCATTTGCGTCGACTCAATTATTTATGATTTTTTATTGCAGCTTCATGATAAAGCCTTAAAATTTGGGTGGAATTTGAATAATTTTAAATTAAGTCATCATCTAAATTCCCTACATTTCATCTTTACAACACAGTCACGTCGTACCTTTTAAATCGGTCAGCCATAAACTGCTTTTTATTACATATTAATATTGTTTTTGTTTTTAATTTGTTTTAATAACAAAATGCAATTGCTTCTTGTGACACAGTGGACTATGGTTGCGAAGGATATGTGATCGCTTGAGTGCTATTCGTAACATCACCGTCTTCACTGACCATGAATAAATAATTTTCCGCCTCCGCTTCTGAATTTAAACACTTCAACCTTTTCGTTTTTTTTTAGGGAGACATGGAAAATTATTCCTTAGTATTTTACCTTCAACCGTCTGTTACCGATTATATCCATTACAAGGTCATTTCTATTAAAGTGTCTTTCTTCATTTATGACAGGTAAAAATAAATTAGAAAAAAAAAATTCCATTACTTGCGATCTGTAAGAGTTCTTGATTTTATAATTTTCCAATTAATATAAGGCGATTATTTTCCAATTTAATGTAAATCAATGATTTCATGTAACGCGGCGTTTAGTATCATTGTTATATTTTGAGAAAATTTAGCTAGACAATGAAGATTTTACTCTTCTGTCATTTAAATAAGTTTAACAAAAATAAAATAACATCTACATAATCGTGATCAGTTGGAGCACGCTCTCCCTTTTCATGTATATCAACTACCTAAAAATGGATTGTTCTGATTATTTAATCAATAAAAGCATACACTCTAAATTATTGTTTTTTTTATGCTTTATGCATTTTTGTTTTAATTAGAATATTTTATATGTATATAACTACACATAGTTTTAACTTTATAGTATGAAACTAATTACTTTTTTATAACTCTACCCTTAGTTTTAGTCCTCACTATGTTTATTAAAAAACTCTATTACACATAAAATATACTTTTTATGTTTTGTTATTTATTTAAAGTAATATGATATTTGTGAGAATATCAGCTACAGCCATACATATTACACTTCACTTTGTTATACCACCGCACTCTAGAAAAGCTATCTTCATCTGTTATTTTAAAGTAATATTATAGGTTTACTCTTTACTGTCATTGGTAAAGACTGATATAAACTTGTTCTAAAAGCATTTCTTTTTTTGTTTGAAAACTAGTTTCGTAAGACGATTTGTTTAAATATTTTAATTCAATTACTAAATAAATGTGTTACAGTATGTAACGTGATATTGTTATTATTATTATTTTTTGCTTTTAAATGGGTATCAAATACCAGATTGTGGGGAGCAAAAGATATTCAACTATCTATATGTATACCTTATTGCATGTATGTATAACTATATAAAACACATCTAAGTATAAAGAATAGAGTCCATTTGCTTTCTTGTTTACATTTCTACATTTTTATTCCAAACTTAAAGGTTCTGAACCAAATAGGATTTTATAGGATTAAAAATTTAAAGAAAATGGATGTCATATTGAATCAAAATATCCTTTTATAGCAGAGGTTTAAATAATTAAAGAAAGCTTTGTAGCAAACTTCATGCTTCCAGAATTAACTGTTTCCGAGATATGTGATTAATAGATGATTAAGTGGAATTTGGCATTAATAGTAGCACATAAATGGCCGCCATTTTGAAAATGAGTGAGTATTATGGGATGAAACTATACTAATATTCTTACCTCGAAGGTGACAAATATGTATGCCCAATTTGGTCTAGATACCTCTCAAAATTGAAAGAATTTATAAAGAATATACATTAGAAACTTACAAATAAAGACCCCCCATGTATACTTTTTTTATATAAATAGATAAAAAAATTTGTTCCTCCATTTCTCCTATTCAAGAAAAAACTGAGAGGCACACGCCCTACTTTATGATATCTAATTATTTGATCATAAGTGTATATCAAAGTGTCTGTTCCATCAATTTTGATTTTGAATAACAGATATCAGCTCTTTGTAGCAATTTGTTTAGAATGATGTGCCTTAGATATTTTTATGGGTCAATTTCAATCTTTGAATTGGCTGGCGTGTTTAGACAAACAATTCTTTTTGTCACTTGCATTTGATAGGACGTGCTGTCTCATTGTTATAAGGTTTTTTCTTAGACGTTATCGAGGATGCAGTGTCGTAACTGTGTTATGAGGTGTGGCTAAAGGAAAAAGGTACGGAATTTTTGCACCTAGTTTTTAAGTATCTGAATTATGGTTATACTCGTGTCAATAGACCTTATATGGTTAGTCCACACAGCGTAACAAATTCTGAAATCGTTACGTTCTAATCGTTTAAAAAAAAAAAACCTTTTTAAAGTGCATAGCATTGAGATCAAAATAGCGTGATCATCAGTTTAAATAATTCAAACCAACTAATTACTATTCTTATTCTCATTTATATATTATATCAAATCCAAATACCACTTTTCTTTCAAGCTTACCGAAGGTACGGAGGCAAGCTGTCGCTCAATTTTTGCAAACCAACATATCTTAAAAACTACGCTTTCGACTTTAATGAAATTTGTATGGTAGTTCATAACTAGCTCATTGTTGATCCCATATAAGTTTCAACATCTATAAACTTTTGTTTCTCTTCCTTATGCGCACAAACATACATTTATTTTGACCTATAGCTTCATAAATACTTATCTGATTTGTATTAAACTTTTATAGTCTATCAAAAGTAACCCGCAGATAGCCCCAGATTAATTTGAACCGTCTGCGCTCTTTAACGTTTGCTAAATTGATACTTTAATTCATGTAAAAAATCAAAACAATTTTGACACATAAAAAAACGGGGAAAACAATTCAACACAAGACAATAATGGCTTGTAACGCATAAAATCAATAAAGTACGTGATAGGATGCGAGGAAGCTATGTGCGAACTACTAACCCAAGACCCAAGATTCACGCTAAATGAGAGAAAATTTATTCATAGGAATGGATTGGTTAAACTCATTAACACTTTCTCGTCCTACTTATTACTAAATTTGTGGAAGATACTCTTTCATGCTGTCATATTTTTATCTCAGTGTGTTATTTTATTTGATTAAATCATTATAATGGACAAGGAAAAAAGTATAGTACTCGAATAATAAAAATAAACTAGAAACAAAAACTACAAAAACGATTAGTTTTGAAGAGAGAAAAAAGTAGGTCGGTATCCCAACAGTACCTCCAACTGTGTACAGTTACAAAAAGGAAGTGAATTGAGCGACCCCAAAGAAAGAAAAAAAGTTTGTGACGTCAGCAAAGGGAAAAAATGAAGCGGGTAGATTGGAGTCCGGTCCATTAGTGGTGTTTGTGCGAGAAGGCATTTGGTTTTGTCATTATCGCGACCTGTGATGAAATCTCTTTCTATAGAGCCTGGGGTTCTCTACTGAACAGTGCAGCCGCTGAAGAGTGGCCGAGCTGTCTTCACGATACAACTAACGACACGAGAAAACTCTTCAAACTGTACTGTAAGAAGTAGCGTTGCACCATCCAAAACCACTTCACAACTAACTTTACGGGTTGTTTAACTGAAAATGGTTGAAGCAGGCCAAACAATAAATCGACTACAATAATTATTAGTTAAATCACTCACTCAGCACCTCTTCTGAAACATTACCGAAATCACTTAAACTAAAGTGGAACACATCTTTTAAAAAAGCTATTTCATTTTGTCCTTCTACACGTGTTGTCTTTAATCCTTTAATTTTACCTTTAAATAAATATATAATCCAGTATCAAGGATTGTAAAACTCTATCAAATAAAATCAACAGACTATTTAACGTATTTTTACTTTTAATTGGGAAAATTGAAATTAATTTAAAAATAAATAAGTTTTTTTTTATTTATTCAAACAAATGTTCGATAATAATAATACATTACAAAAATGCATTATTAATTGTGAATTGGAAAGATATGGATTGGAAGGCGCCAAGTCTCTGAGAGAACCTACTTTACAGACAATAATATGCACAGAAAGCTCTTTTATATTATAAACGTATATACACTCAATACACTGTATTCAACTGAATTCAACATGCAAATGTAAAAGGTTTACGAGTACGATGCCAACGACTGAAATAATCTTTTACTTCAACTTAGATACTTTTATAAACTTTTAAAAAATAATTATGTATAAATTTATTATTAATTATTAAGTCATAATTCTCTTTAGAGAGGTTATTAAGAAGTTACTCAACAATATTGTATCCATAATTTTATATTAATAAAGATACGCGTTTCGACATTTGTATCACCTTCAGTGTAGTGTAAGTGTTAGCATAGTGAGTGAAAGACTACTCACTAGACTACTACCTTTGCTAACACTTACACTGAACTGAAGATGATACAAATGTCGAAACGCATATGTTTATTAATATAAAATTGTAGTGACAATATTGTTGAATTACTTTTTATTAACCTCTCTAGTCATAATTATGAAGTGGTACCACAAAATCTAAGTCATAACAACCAATCATTTATTAATATACAGGGTGGTCTCTCCCCCCCCCCCCCCCCCCCCCTCTTTACTTTTTAACGGTTTGAGATAAATTAATGAAACTTGGGGGATCCGTACCATGTAAGGGCAAGTTTGTTTTCATGCAATCGCGCACTAGGGGCAACCACCCACTTTGCACCCAGACCTCCCAACTTCAAAATTTCAAATTGGAGTCTACATTTTTAATAGCATATTTGGATTCTACGGTGAAAAATAATAAAATTTTACTTTGAACTTTTTTTCTATCTCCAATAATTTGCCCCCTATAGGGGGGCAAAGATAGCCTTCCGAAAATACGTTTTAAAATCTAAACGGTTAGAGATAAATTAATGAAACTTAGGGGATCTCTATCATGCAAAGGGTAGTTTATTTTCATGCAATCGCCCACTAGGGGCAACCACTCATTTTCCAGGCCACCTAACTTCAAAAATTTGAACAGGAGTGTATATTTTTGATAGCAGATTTGGATTCTACTGTGAAAAATAAGAATTTTTTATTTCTAACTTTTTTTTTCTATTTCCAATATTTTGCCCCCTATACGGGGCAAAAGTATAAAACGGTAGGTTTCAGTGCCTGGGCCTGGGGGCAACATGGTGGTTACCCCTAGTACGCGAGTGAATGAAAACACACTTCCCTTTAGATGGTACAGATCCTCCAAGTTTCATTACTTTGTTTCTAACCGTTTAAATTTTATAAAGATATAATTGTTATTGTTTTACTTTTTTCGAAGGGTTATTTTGCTCCTCTATAGGGGGCAAAATATTGGAGATTGAAAAAAGTAAAATTAGTAAGTAAAATTGTGTAGTTTTTTTCACCGTAGAATCCAAATCTATGCTATCAAAAATATGCATTCCAGTTTGAAATTTTGAAGTTAGTGGCCTGGTAGCAAAATGGGTGGTTGCCCTTAGTGTGCGATTGAATGAAAATAAACTTCCCTTTACATGATACAGATCCCCCAAGTTTCATTAATTTATTTCAAACCGTTCAAAAGTTAAGAGGAGAGAGGAGACTTTTGGAGCACCCTATGTATGTAACACATTAAGTTATTGAGTGACTGCTCTTTTTATTTATATTGAACATAATGGTTTGTCATGAACGGATACATTTTTATTGTATCTCAAGTGATAAATCTCGAAAAGCGATAGTAATCAAAAATAGAATCTTATGTTGTTTTTCCAAACTGGTACTAACAGTAGGGTAGTTGAGCTGAGCATCGTTGTTTCATCTTGAATTTTAATTCAGTTCAAGGCTTTATAGCACTGTTTAATGATAGACTACGGCCTGCATACTAATTAACTACCTTTTCTTAGGGTTGATGTTGAACTGTCTTGTTTATAATTCGTTAGAGTAACAGTTACTTTGAATTAATAGTAAATAATTTATTATTAATGATTTTCACAGTAATAATTATTATGATAAATTATCTTGACATTGCGCGTTCTTCCTTGACGGGAGCTCAATCGCTTTGATTCGCGTTCACCCAACACATTTGTTTTGTTTTTAATAAATTAATTTTTTAAAATATTTCTTGAGGCAAATATAAATCTATTTATACCGTCACAAAAAATTGTCTCTATAAGAATTATGATTTAGGTCTCAAATAAATAATTTTAAATACATTAATTTCTTATTCAATTCCTCGCGTTTATTTCAATATCTCTTTATTACAGTACTCTTAAGTTTTCCTTAATCTGTATTTTTTTTTAAAAATCAGTCATATTTTTCATATAGTTTCAATAATAAATTTATATGACTCATAAACAGTATAAGATAAAAATAGGATATATTCTTTCTTCATTCGGTTAGAAGATGAAAACTGCGGTCCGAAGCTATTCACCGTTTTCAACTCTCTCCTTCGTTCTTTCTTCATCTCTTGTGTTCTTTATTCGTTTGTGACGCCGAGGCCTGAGGTCGTGGCAAGGCGGAAGGAGGTGAATTACAAGGAAAAGTAGTCGGTTGTGAATTCTCTCCAACTCTCCCGTTTCACGGCTGAAGTAGTGGAGTGAGGTTCGTCGGATCCCGGCCAGGCCTTAGAGAAGCGTGAGCCCCAGATATACAGAGAAGGCAATATCGTAGTTATCGAAATAAATTGCTCCAGGGGGCCTCTTCCGTCAAGCACCGTTACCGAGTAGGTCCTACGCTTAATTCTATACAACCATTACCGAAGAAGGGGCCCTCTAACTTCGCAATCCATGGCCCCACGATTCATTCGCCTTGATTATTATTTGTCTTCCTTGACCCGGATTTCGTCTATAAGTAAAATTCAAATAAAAGATTTGTTCTTTTAAACACAGGCCCGAATTTCAGTATGATTCGTGAATAATGGGAATCTGTCGTGCTTCGATTCCAGGTAATAAGAACCATTTTCCATGAACCTTTTACTTCAAGATGTAGATTGTATTAAACCATTATAAAAAAAGTAAATGTAAATGCGATAAAAGTTAGAGAAAAAGAAAGTACTTTGAGAATTTTAAGGTCCCATTAAACGAGCTTTATTTTAACTCTAATGTTTATAGGTTTCTCTTATAATCTGTAAGTAATATCCGCTGGATTCCACTGGTAAAAGTCGGTACGTCTTTAATCTTTCTTTAGCTCTGCTTTAGTGAGACTTTGTGGGATAATGTCCTTGTACATATTTCACTTAAATGCTAAAATAGAAGTATACCAATACATTCAATCAGGATAATATGTATGTTGAAACAGATGGGAAAAGAGGTAATAAACTTGGTGATAACATAGTTCAAATAATTGTTGTAAAAAGATGTCTAGTGGAACAAAAGAAGAAAAAGTTGATCAGACTTGTACTGTACGTGACCGAGAATTCAATGAACACCCTATAGTATAACTTTATGCCTAACCATTTTGTTATATGATTTCTTTTCTATATATTTGTTCATATTAGGACTAATGGATCAATCCATTTTTACATTTTTTTTATTCTTACTCACCTTCGATAACTATGTGCAAACATAAACTAACAATATACTTAACTTTGTTTGGATTATTTGTTTTTCAAAATTACTGAAGCAATTTAGTATTAAGTCTGTATTGAGTTACATCCAGTCATTTAGAAATAGGGCGTCTAGATGTAAAGCTAACTTTTTATCATTAAAACTTTACCAATAAAATGTGGAAATGCATTTGATTCATTTGCTGTTATGTTACCCTTTGTACTCTTAAGTTTATCAAACCTACCGCTATAAAACCTTTTCTTCGACACTTAAACGGTGTAACTGTATGGATACGAAAAATCCAATAATATAGAATGTTGTGTTATTCCTTTCTGTCGAAGGATAAGAACAACTGCATACCTTACCATGCATTGAGTTTGTATTTTATATACCTTTCTCTCTTTTACAGATTCAATCTTCGTAATAAAGCGCTCAACCCCCTTATTGCTTTTAACACCATTGCATTGTAATTCTTTTTTTTTTTCTTATAGGATGAGCACATTCAAAATAAAAGGGACTGGAAATTATAATGAAATTACCCGTATATACCACCTTCCATCAAAATCTTGATAAGGCGCATTATTCGCAGCCCAAGCATCAACTAAATGGTAAAATGAATATCAAAAAATTGTTCATTCATATACTGATTTACGACTAGCCGCAGCAAATTGCCGAATCGTGACTTCACCTTTACCTTAAAAAAGAAGTGAAGAAAAGAATAAAAAAAAAGGTTCCTTAACCCCTTTTTATAAATATTATTTTAAATATTATAAATTATTCGAATGGTGCATCATAGTGATTTTAGTTCAGATCCCGTTATAATATATTCCTGTCTTCAAAAATTGATCGTAAAATAAAGTTATTATTTAACAAAAATAAATTTTCTCGGAACAAATTAGGTACTAATAAAGCAGTACCATAAGATACTATTTATTTGTTTTTGATCAAAACTCTATAGGGAGGAATACAAATTATGTATATAAAATGGTCAGATGTATATATGTCCAACTAGTTGTTAATAAATAATAATTATTATTTTTCTCTCTATTCTTTTACTATAATTTAAACTCTCACACTTCCTAAATTTCAGTACTATTAAGTTGATGAATGGCCTGCTGAGACGCGGACTCACTGAAGTAAATAACACATTAATGGTATACATAACATGATGCAATACCTGGTATTGCATCATTCCAGAGGTACTGCATTATGTATGTATCCAAGCAACGGAAACACACACTTGAGAAGTCCATTACTTAAAAAAAAAAAATCAACTGATCGCATCTCATGGTCGAGGCTAAAATACGTAAACCCTTTTAAGTTAGATTTGGGAGCATCTATGGAGGTCATCTTAAGGGAAAATAAAAATTGTCTCTCCACGTAAAATAAACTTTTTACTAGTCTTCATAAGGACAGAGATTATACATATACATAAGACTCTAGTGTTGAGTCGATCTCCGACATGAATTAAGCTCACCCCTCACCTTTCTTTTCTCTTTTTCTTCCTATTATAATGTAACTCTATTTCTTCTATATTTCGGCACTGATGATGGTCTTATGAAGGCTGAAAGCTGCTTTGTCTAGTAAAAAGTTTATTTTACGTGGAGAGACAATTTTTATTTTCCCTTTTAAGTAGTTCTCAAGTCTCTGATGCTCTTATATGGTACTCATATCTTCATATCTACTGCATATCTTAATCAGGGGTAAGTTTAAGGGAATTATGTGGTCGAAAAAATGTATTTGTATGTAAATTGAAGAAAATCGAGGTTTTAAAGTAGACATTGAGAGAATTGGGCATTATGGAGTTAAAAGATAAGCATATACTTGTTAATGAATGTGATCCCTATAAATTCTATGGTGCGGAGATTGTGGGTCTTAAGGGATGTATGTATTAATAAAGAAAAATCTCTATTCCATGTTGTCCAATTTAGCTATATTTCGACTCCCATTTGAGTCATTTTCAAGCATCTACAACAAAATACAACCTTATCACAAACTAATCAAACCCCTCATTTTATTGGTTACTTGTAGTTCATTAATAACAAAAAAGACTAATTAAAACCTTCTTACCTATACATTGATTTTAATTCATGGTTATAACCAGAATAGTCATACCTCTACGAATCATTATAAGTACTAATTTATTTCAGTGCTTCCACACTTACTGTCAAATCTGGTTAAATCTAAACCCCACCTAGAACACAGTTACACATTTTGGCTAAATTTGGAATATAATTAAAATAAACAGAACCATGCCTGACTATAATCTTACTTACATTCACATTGTTTCCATAAGTTTTAATTAAAAGTAATCCTACCAGTTTCAAAATTCCCATTAAACTTAACATTAAACTAAAATTTAACACGATCTCCAGTAACACATCACATAACAATTTAAATAGTAAAAATTAAATAGTAAAAATTAACAATTAAAAATTATCACAGCTCTTATCACAAACATTCATTTGAAACCAAACCTGTAACCATTCTATAAACCCAGATTAATTTAAAATGGTAACTGACTGTGTTGCACTTTAGTATCTTTACATAAACACAAATACGCTTGTCTATCTGACTACATAGTTACATTTCTTTTTAATTTTTACATTATAATTAATATGCATTTACATAAATTAATGTTAAGTTTAATGGGAATTTTGAAACTGGTAGGATTACTTTTAATTAAAACTTATGGAAACAATGTGAATGTAAGTAAGATTATAGTCAGGCATGGTTCTGTTTATTTTAATTATATTCCAAATTTAGCCAAAATGTGTAACTGTGTTCTAGGTGGGGTTTAGATTTAACCAGATTTGACAGTAAGTGTGGAAGCACTGAAATAAATTAGTACTTATAATGATTCGTAGAGGTATGACTATTCTGGTTATAACCATGAATTAAAATCAATGTATAGGTAAGAAGGTTTTAATTAGTCTTTTTTGTTATTAATGAACTACAAGTAACCAATAAAATGAGGGGTTTGATTAGTTTGTGATAAGGTTGTATTTTGTTGTAGATGCTTGAAAATGACTCAAATGGGAGTCGAAATATAGCTAAATTGGACAACATGGAATAGAGATTTTTCTTTATTAATACATACATCCCTTAAGACCCACAATCTCCCCACCATAAGCATATACATTCATAGATTGAGAATTAGTCTGATTGCTAAGATAAAAAAAAAAATAAGAAACTACTTAAACTAAATAAGTAAAAAAATAAGAAACTTTGCCCTGAAGTACCCTAATAATCGCTACGATGTGCCCACAATCCCTATTGACTCTTACTCTCTATTTTCCAAATCACACTCCAACAAAAAAAAGGCATGAAGATGCCAGGTGAGGACGAAATATAGTCTAAATGAATTAAAATGAAATAATTGTTATTTAATTTTTCATCCCTAAAGGCCAACAAGAAAAATAATTTCACAAAAAAAAGTATAACCAATGACCTACTCAACTTAATTTGTTTTATCATCCGGAATCATGTCTTATGTCGCTATAATACCCCATTCGTTAAAATATCACGTCCTTCATCATATTTTGGTAGGAACCCGACCAAAGTAGAAAAAAAATCATTCCCGGATAGGCTAAGAAACCTATTAAATCCAAATGGTTGAGGTATATTTTTTTATATTTAATTATTTCCGTTATTTTTAGCTAGCTGTAGTTTGTGAACAGCAGTAGTAAGCAGTTAGTAAGCAGTTGTCGATAATTTTATCAAGCAATTTATTTAATAGTAAAATAATATTCTGAGATGGCTTTGGGAACGATTAATTGGTAGAACCGGCGTTTTTCCTCTACTTTATTTGATGAAAGCTCTTTATCTTTATTATACTACAATCTTTATTATAATACATAATTAATTATTGTTGATGTTACAATAATATATTTTCCTAGTATTTTAATGATATCAGTAGAGTTAAGTATTATAATGTTAGATGGTACCTATAATTCCATTATTATATTAGTTCGTTTTTTATTCATGATGTAAAGCAATTAAGAGATTCAAGTATATAAACTTTGCTCTTGCTTAGTATATGTGCAACCTTGACAATGAAAGATCCAGATTCTTTGCTTATTAGTGGGCGAAGGAATTTAAAAAAAAATATATTTTTGGTGATGTAAATTGTAATGTTCATGCATTCGAGTTTATTAATGTGTTGAATTAAAATAATTTATGATTTCGGACTTGTAAATTATTGCTCTTAATGATCTCATCTTGAGATGATTAATTGATGTTAAATTTTGCTGCTTACACGATTTTAAATTTATTATTTAACGTGAAACATGGGTGTGATTCTGTAACACGCAAAGGTATTAGCTTTAGCGTTACATAACATAATGGCAAGTGGATTCCAAGCTCGCAGAAATCTTAATACATATCTAAAAAATTTAAAATCGTGTGAGCATTTATAAATTTTTAACATAAATCTTATTTGAAGAATTTCGGGATAGAGAAAATACATATAGCACGGAGACAGAACAGGCAAATAATTACGAAATGTTTTATACGATTTTTAGAGAACCATAATACAAGCATTACAACAGTTCAGATGCTTAATTCACGGGTATTTCTTTAGATTGTTACTCCCCTGTTGTTTTAGAATATAAATGACAGACTAAATAACTATAAAGAAAAAAGATGTTTAGTGTTTCGTCCAATGTACTTTTGGACAAAGGAATGTTACACTTGTTTTTATAAGGGGAGTAACAGTCTAAAGAAGAAGAAGAACATTCCATACACCCTCTTTACATTGTTACTCCCCTCTGATTTTTTTTATAAAGGTAGTAACAATCTAAAGAAGTGCCGATGTACGTAAGGAACAAAATGTATGGTAGGTGGTGATGGGTGCAATACATTAGCACATCGATTATTATCTTCAGGAAAGCTACATTTTCTTTGCATAATGGAAGATGGATTTAATCCAAGAAATGGATACGCTTTTACACTTATTAAAGAAAAATAAAAATAATGTATGTGTGTGAGGAGCTTTTCAAAGGGAATCACAATAAAGCTTTCAACATGATTACAAATGTGAGCGTTTGTATTTGTTTATTTTTTTTAAAAAAAGTATATATGTATATATATATATTAAATCATATTATAATTATTATGAACTACGGGAAACAGACAGTGAAAAATACCGTCCAGCGCCGGGATTTGAACCACGGGCCTCTATATTTCCAGTATAGTGCTCTACCAACTAAGCTACGCAGGAGAATGATTTTTCACTACCGTAATCGATAACTAGTCCCGAATCCAAGCTTTCAATATTCATATATACATTTAGACAGTCAATATTTATGACATTAGAACTAAACCGAGAATTAACGCTTATAATTATAAAGTACTCAATTAGTACCTGTACCTTGTACAATCATTCCGATTTTTAAGTTTTTGGTAGTTTTCATACTACGGAAAGTTTAAATTTTATTAAATCAAATTATAATTATTATTAACTACGGGAAACAGACAGTGAAAAATACACTCCAGCGCCGGGATTTGGACCACGGGCCTCTATATTTCCAGTATATTATTAAAAATAAACCCTTATATAAGAAAAGGTCAACCACACATTAAGAAATATTTACAAATAAAGGGTTCAAAACTGCAAAAAAGACAATTATAAGAACAATTTATCTGGGTTATTTTTCTTGTCTGTAAATCATCGGCGGATGTACAGACAAAAAGATCGGAGGTAATTCTTATAAAGGACTCAAAGTCGCTATGAGAAATTTTAATTATCATGAGGAATAAATAATATATAAAATATAAATTATATTTTATTATTCCAATATACTATCATGATAAAAAGTAATACGTAAAGAAGAAAGAAGTAGTATAAATATTAACTGTGGAGAAAGAAACCAAACACGCTAGGAAACAGAAGATATCAAGAAAAGAAACGAAAACAAATGTTAGGTTATAGTTGAACAGTAGTAGTAATAGTGTAACCTACACGCCTCCGTATATTAGTATTAGTAGTTCTAGTCGAGTTCATGCTTCAGTCCGGGAACTGTTTTCACGGTTCTAGGACTGTCTTAGAACCGTTCGTCTTTCTGTTGGAACACGGGACTAAAAGTTCCAGAACCGTCCGAGAAGCGTGTAGGAACGGTCTTTCGATAGTGCGCATGCTCCCGGCAGTTCTAGAACCGTCCGAGGCTCTGTTGGAACAAACCTTATGTGTTTAGTACTTTGACTCTAGAGAGGGAGGGTTAGGACTGCGCCGTTTGGGTTTAATTTAGATCATGGCTCTATGTTGTCAAATTCCAGAAAAATGCTGCGCCAAAAAGTGGACTTCTTAATTGCTCCCAAGCTGTTATACAGGGATTCATATTTAGTGCACTCCTTCTTCTATAAACTATGTTAATTCATTATTCATCAAATTAAAACCTATTATAGTACCAACGATTTTCATTGTAGAGAAAGGGAAGATGGTTTGTATAATAAATACAATATAAATTAGATGAACATCGATGTAAAACAATCATAATGCTGATTCCTTTGAATATTTATATGTATATAGTGATAATCTCTAATAATGGTATACAATTAAATGTTATATCTATATCTTATATTTTATTATTGTTCAAATAATTTGATTTTAATTAAAAATCCGAGTTTTTTTATGTGTTTAGATTTATTTCATCTGATATATTGTTTACACTCAGGATTCCTCTTAGTTTCCTGAACGGTAATCTAAATCTCAACAAAAACACTAGTGTAAAATAATAAGCCAAGTCTCGCGTAATAATTTGTGAGATCATAGGTTTAGCCAAGTCTCCGACTATCCGAGAGTTTTACTAGGTCTAATTTATCCAGTGCAATTACATGATGTTTGTCTGTCCCTCTCTCTATTCTCTTTCCCAAATCTCTTTACACGTTTAAATTTAAATAAATTTATGACTTGGCAAATACACTAAAATTAAATGCAGTGGTGTATACAAATTTGTATCCTTGTGCTGCGACTCTCAAATGAAAAGTGCACACCTCCTATACCTTTCTAACTCCTTGATACACCGGGTAACGTTTTTTAGTAACGCTTTTCGAGTAATGTAGCACAGCCTAAACATGAAAATGTCAAAAATAATATTAATTTGATTTAAGTTTGTGGTGTGTATTTGCAGTCAAAAAATGTTTTTAAATATAAACGTGTAGAGTGAGTTTTTGTTGGGGATATATGTTATTTAAGTATAAAAAATATGATAAATTCTACTAAGTTGATATTTTCTCTTTTTTTTTGCAACTTTTTTTGATAACTGGTGCTCATACTTCCTGGGAAAGCTGTAATAAAATAAATCGTTAGCTATAAAACTAGGACTTTTCAACATTATCTCTAGAATATTAAATTAATCTTTACCTATTGATCTTGGTCTCTACTTTCCAATCAAATTTGTCTCCAGATTATTAAATGTTTATCTATAAAACTAGGATTTTCCTTTCCAACCTGATCTACCGAATATTAAACCTTCATGTTCTCTCAACTATGCCATCGATTTGTACATTATTAATTCTATTTTTTTTTTATGTTGGTAGGACTCCGTCAAGGGAAACATGAGACGAGAACGTTCTTACCATTGGACATGACTACGTAATCTTTTTAGTGGATCAAAGGTAAACAATTCACATAATTTAAACTATTTTTTTTAATGGTGCACTGAATATGTTAAGTAACATAAAAGCCTTATGATATCTTTAGGTTGATTAAAATTTATTTTAACTTATAATTATAGACAGCTCTTACTAACTGCGCAGAAACGACTGGTCATTATATAAATCCAATAATAAACACTTAATTAATTCTCTTCGTTACCTGCTAATCACAACAGGCTCTTGTAATATTAATCCATAATAACCGTATACGCTTCTGGTCTTTACCAACCACTACTAGTTAATATTTTCAAATAATATCCAATCAACTTTTAATAGTTATAGCTACCATTCAATTTCTCCTCGTTATTAATTAACTCCCTTGAAAACAATAACTGTAATTCGAAACTTCGCCACGTTCATCCAATTTCATCCCGCGTTTCTACAGATTATCTAAACTTATTATATTCCTTCTTAATTAAATCTACGTTTTACATTAATATTATTTTTGTGATGTCTTATCGTTATTAGAAATACTTCCAATAGAGATAGACTTTTGTGACACATTTTAACAGATCATATTTAACACGTTGCTTTAATTCTTAAAAATGATAGTCGGGACAATAAGATTTTCTATTATTTCGTAAATTAGACTTCCATTCAAGTAATTATATGGGATCAGGGTTTGATGCCTTACACATATTGATTAAGATCATTTTTATCCTTCTTGGTTTCTTCAGTGTATCCAAAGGTAGAGTATATGTATGAGCGCAAATTTTCTGATATATGGGTTTTTTTTTTTAAAAAAAAGTCATTCTTCATAAAAAAAATCGTTCCGAGGTAATTCAAACAAACTTTCTCTTATACGAATTCATAATTACTTAGCCCAGTGATCTCCATTTATTTATATGGACCGTGTAGGTATATATTTTAATTATTATTGAACATTTCATCAAAATGTATCATAAAAATAACTTCTACTCGGCGGGGAATCGAACCCGGCCTCTTTTTTTAAAGCTATTTTGTTAAGAACTAGATTTTTCACCGGGAAAACGGCTTACATCGTTAAATTCATGGATGCTCACATCGGTATTTAAATGGATAACATTTTAGAATTGTTTAATGAAAATCGTCAGAATCGTTTCCTTGATATCATTTTTTCACGTTTTTTTCAGAGGTTTTGCCTCGGGATATGATTTTTCAGAACACGTATGCCAAATTCCGACAAGATTGGCTCCAAGCGTCTCTACAGACGACTGGTGACAGACAAACATTTCTTAAAAACCACTTTTTTGGACTCAGAGGACCTCAAAACGTGCGTGTAAATCCTTCAAAATCAAATTTCCGCGCCATCACAATACTTTTTTTTATATGGGAAAGTAAAAAGTTAATGTAGAGATGAGCAAATGGAAGTAGTTACCCAGGTAATTGCCAATAATCCCCTTGAGCACGTTAAAAATGCTTTTAGAGAATTATTTATAAATAGTCTAAATTTGCGCATAAGTAGGTGGTAACAGAATTTCTATGTATTATATTCTTTAATTTTATTTCAACACTATTGATGTTTTAGTATAGTAGTTGTTTTATCGTATAAGGTGAAAATATTATAATTATTAACTTGTTGTGGTACTAAACAAAAACTTTGTTATTTTCTTATACTCGTACTAGCTTATTTTTATTTGTAAGTAATTTACTTTATTTTTATAAAATAAAACAATATGTACACGTTCTTTTCAATTCTGAATCACTTTTCTTTATAATATTTTTCGATACCATTAAAAATAAATAGAGTAGTTTTCTCTTGACGATTGTTAAAAAAAAGTTTTTAAGAAACTGAACAAAATTCAAGAAAATATAATCGTTGAAGCAGGCAGGAGTTTTTATTAAAAATCACTTTTTTCCAAAACCTCAAAAATAATAAAATTGTTACTCTTAGATACTATCTTGGGACATACTGAATGTACAATGTATTTTTAATCTTCTCTCAGGTGCAATTAATCAATTTCTTGTGGTTCCTTTTTTGCGTTAGTGATTAAGAACTTGTACTATTATTATTATTTGGGAAACCCCCAACTTATATCAATACTTAAACATGTGTTAAATTCTTAAATAATTTCAAACAGAAATTTAAAACTCAAACAAAAAAAAATATATGAAAATAAGAGTATATTCATTTACGTTTGAAGTATCGTATTGACTCATTCATTTCTCTTTTTTTTTAAAATAACCCTGTTTCACTCTTTAGTTTGTGTTAATTTTTAATTCAGAACCCTAAAGCTTTATTCAAACTTTGATAAGAATGTAATCATGACAAAAAAATAAAGAGAGAAAAAAAAAATCCTGTTATAGACTGGTACGAACCAATTATAATTTAATCTTTGCACTTCAATTCATTAGAAAAAAAAAGATTTTATTTTTTTCTCAATGAGGTCTGTTTTTAAAGTTTTAGTGTTTTTACTAAGTTGGATTGAGACCAGACGGCATTCCGCCGGCTGTTTCTCTTTCCTTTTCTCTTCTCTACTTCTCTTTGGTAACCGAAAAATTATAAAACTTCCTTGTCTGTACACTCAAATCAAAAACTGGACTTAGTTTAAGATGTTTGTGTTTGCGAAGGTCTGTTTGATGTAGGCTTTGAGTTCTTTTGATCTTGCCCATCTTTGACCGATTATTACTGGGACCCCTACTTATAAAAATGCAAAAAAATATTTTTTTTTAATGATATTTTTCAAACTATGTATAACTGAATTATTTTGATGTTAGGTTTTACATGATTTTTTATTACGGGTTATAATGTTGTTTTTTTTGTTAACAAAAAAAAATTGAATCTCTTGTTAGTTAACGTGGAATAAAATAAAAAAAAGTATAGATGGAAATCAACAAATTAGAATAACAAGGTTAAGTATATGTATTTATGATGAAAATATAATGACATATTTTCCAATAAATCTAAAATAAATCTTTTCTTCCAATAAATCGTTTGCTTCTGAGCTTACCAAAGGTAACGGAAGCATTGTTTTCACTTTTGAGAACAAAACAGTTTTATGGAAAAGTAGTTAAAATGTTTTTGTATTTATTTTTTCCATGTTATAATGATATATATGTGTTTTAAGTCATCATTAATGTTTTAAATTGTTAATTTTATGAATGCCTTCTTTTTGACGAATCCTGTGTGGGAAAATTGTTTTTAAAATTTTAACTTTAACTGTCTAGACGAAAAATTTTATTTATCACAAAACCTATATAAAGAAAAAATAGAAGAGTGACTGAAGATGACCTTAATTAAAATAACAAGAAGGGTCGAAACGTCTCACAAAAAATAATAGAAATGAATAAAGAAAATCATATTTTTTAATAAATGTGAATTTATTTATAAAAAAACACCTTGACTTGATTATCCATTAGCAAAAATACAAATATAGTCAGATTATAAAAAGGTGTATACGTTTTAATAACGTTAATAAAAACTAAAAAAACTGTTTTATGTCTCCGATTTTAAAAATTCCAAGACAGATTTCCGTTTTAGACATCAAAGAACAGTTTTAGTCTCGTGTCTGTCTGTCTGTCTGTGTATCCGCGAATCATGAAACCTGTGACGATAACTTGAGTAAATGTCGACTGATTTTGATGAAATTTGGTAGACATGTTCATTTTACCAATGCCCAGGGCGAGTTCGTTGGACAACGTTATTCCTCCAAGCGTTCACGCACAACGCTCGCGTAAACGTGAACTTCAAATTTAAAATTCGGATTTTTTGGATAGGAAAAATCTAACTTCATCTATTTAATGAGACAAACATTTTTTTCAAATACAATTTTTTAGTAAAACCAACAGCGATACCGCTATGAAGATCGCTAAAACTATATTAATTGTTTTTACACAATAAACAATATAACAATAATGTTAATGCTACTATAACAATAAGTACATGATAGGATGCGAGGAAGCTATGTGCCACTCTAATTGGCAGTCTATTTTTTATGTATTCAATTTTACATTTTCATAAATTGTAAATATTAAGAATATTACATTTTCATCATATATAGAAATATATATTTACTATTAAATTCGATCGTGAAATCATATAACTGATCAAAGAAATGGTTGGAAGCGGTTTTTATTAAAATATTATTTTTATTATATTACGATACTTTATATTTCCAGTATAGCGCTTCATATTATATTTAATCTTTCCGTAGAATGAATACTACCAAAATCGAAAAATATGAATTTCATTATAATATGGTAATTAACTATAGATATAATTGAGTAAGGAAGCTTATAGAGATAGTAAATAATAATAAAGATAAAAAAGTAAAACGTGATAGTCCACAGGCCACCATAAGAAGTGAGTCGCTGATTGATAAAGTTTTCTTACCTTATGGAATCGCTTATTTATGCCTTGTCCACCGATGAATTGGGTATATGGCAACTGGGCGCTGGGCCATTTCTTTTTTGTTGACATGCCAAACTTGCCCTTGTGCGGGAACATTGAAAAGAGATAGCTAAAATTTTGATTTTCACAGGATCGTTTAATTAAATTATTTAAAAAACAGTGGTACACGTGGCCACCGATAAGAGTGGGCCGTTTGGGGTGTCCACCGCCCCAAACATATCGCTCTGCGGGGACGATGAAAAGAAAACGGCCCACTCTTATCGGTGGCCACGTGTACCACTGTTTTTTAAATAATTTAATTAAACGGTCCTGTGAAAATCAAAATTTTAGCTATCTCTTTTCAATGTTCCCGCACAAGGGCAAGTTTGGCATGTCAACAAAAAAGAAATGGCCCAGCGCCCAGTTGCCATATACCCAATTCATCGGTGGACAAGGCATAAATAAGCGATTCCATAAGGTAAGAAAACTTTATCAATCAGCGACTCACTTCTTATGGTGGCCTGTGGACTATGATAATTTATCAATAACAACAAATAAAAAACTATATAATAATAAAATAACAGTAACAATACACAAACATAATTTAAAACTTAAATAACATATTTAACATATTTAGTTAACATATTTGGACAGGTAACTACATTATTTTAATACCAGCTTCTCCAAGATAAGACGAAGGTTATTATGGGTGAATATTGGATATATTTGCAGGATTAAAGGTATGAAAGGGAAGAGAATTGAGGAGAGCAACAAGACGAACAAGAGGAGGTAAGGAAGAGAGTTGGTACATTGGTTTATCAAACAATGTACCAAATAATTATGTAGTAGTTAGAATCAGTCCACATAATATTATGTACAATGTCTAAAACATGGATTTGGTAAAGGACGGTAACCGCGCGTGTCCGTTCCACAAAGAACTGTTTATTCGCGAATATTTCGCCATTAAAATGGTTGTAGAAGGAGAGTTTTCAATTAATAACAAACTTTTTCGAATGCTCGCTTAGTCTTTACCCACCTTTATAATTTTCACTAACAGTTAATTCTAAGACTTTATCTGAAATTGGCAGGTGATGTAAATATCTTCTGAGAAATCAAATTAATATTAAAGGAAAGATAAAACTTGTTCCAAACAATTTATTATCAGTACTAGCACACTTCTTTTAATATTACCAACGTTGTAATTATTAACAAACAAGATAAAAAAAAATACCAAAAACATAATAACATAATATATTTGATTAGAAAAAAGTTACTCCTTAAATAAGTTATGTTAAAGTTCACTGTCATTCACAAATTAAAATTAAATGAAATTGAGACCGGTTTAAGAAAAAGTTCTCGAGCAAGTCATTAGACTGAGCTGACTTGTTTACAGTTATTGTCCTGAGTTGTTTGGTTTCGGCTCGAGTAACGAACCTTATAGTCAACAAATAATTTTTTGTAAGTCGAACAGTCAACACACTTATGACAACCTCGTAAAGAATATAATAACTGGTATTTTCTTCATTACACTGTTTGTTTTTGAATAAAAAATAAATCCTCTTTATTTTTTTGAAGACATTTATTACATTAGAATAAAATGCAAGTTGTATTAATTGATACAAGAACATTATTACATTAGTACTAAAATTTATTTAACTTTTGAATATAACATGTACTAATAATTATAAAAAAGGATGATACAGCCTCAGCTTTTAATTGTTGGGTTTCCGTAACACTTCCCTTGTACATTTTTAATTGAAATTGAGATTTTATTTATGTATTAGTGATAAAGTCACGTAAGTTTTTCAGGTGCCAAATTATAGAATAATTGTTCGATAGATAACAATTTTCCGTCATTTTTCCTAGGGCCTTCATGAAAAGTAAACATTTAGAAACTGTGAACTCTTATAAAAATTGACGGCGTTGCTTTGTGGAGCGGTTGAAGTCGGGAAGTGACTGCGGCAGTGGCGTAAATAGCGCCCCCGCCAACCCCGCGGCGCGGGGGGGCGCCTGCTCTAGGGCAGTAGCGATCCTAGGTCAATAGTTCTGGGGGGGCTAAAGCCCCCCATGTCTTGTGGGTTTAGTATACATTTTAATGTACCAGGAAGCAACACATTTGTATATTATATGTTATTACAGTCCTTTCCGGTGGAAATCCTATATGCAGTGGCGTAGCCAGCGGCAAAGTCTGGGGGGGGGGGGGGGGTATTTGTGTACAACTAATAAACAAAAAACATCTCCCCAGCCAAGTAACAACAACTGTGTTTAGAACGGATTCGTTAGAAATGTTATGCTGATGCTTACTGCAGTACAATATCTTACTGTAAATAGGCGTCGTCTGCAGTTAAGTAATGAGGGGGGGGGGGGGGGGTCCGGGGGTACACCCCAGGAAAAATTTTGAAATATGACCCCTCAAAACAGCGCTTTTATGCATTCCTGAGGTGAAATTGATAATTTAAATCCTGGGGGGGCTAATTTGGTTTCTGGGGGGGCTCAAGCCCCCTTAGCCCCCCCCTAGGATCGCCACTGCTCTAGGGGGCGCCGAAAAATGAATAAACAATAATATTTAATAATAAAAATTAATAGAAACTCTATGTGGGCGGAATTATTTTAGTAAAATTATTTTTGTGAGATGAAAATAAATTAGAGATAAACAAATAATAGAATTTAAACAGGGTGAGAATGATATGAGATGTTATGGTTTAGAGCTTATTGCTCAGTTTGGTTTTCTAGTTAAGTGTCACTATACCTATAATAATATGGGTAAGTATATCGGACTCCCTTCTTCATTTTCGACTGGCAGGAGATCAAAGTGTTTATTACAACTAAAATTTTTCTTATCTAATCCTGTTTTAGCTGTACTAGATAAGGAAATCTGTTCCAAACTTTAACAAGTTATACTTCCATCTCTTTCTCTACCGCTTGTCTTTGCTATATAATATGTATTTCTCTTTCTTTCTTAACCCCCCTTACTTCTTATTCCCTATCACAACCTCTTTATATTTAGTTTCTAACTCTTTTCTTACCTAGCTAATTTTACCTCCCTTTAGAGTTGTTATCTTTTCTACCCTTCCCTTTTTAAGAATTGTTAACTATTAATCACATTTATCAAGCTCAGTTCTGTTCAGTTATAGCTCTCGTGCGGGGTGGTTGTGTCTTTTGCTGTGAATTTTAACTTTCCTTTAGCTAGAAAGCTTTGCTATTTTTTATTTATTATTCTACGTTCAGTTATTTTGTGCGTAAAATTAAATTATTTTGGTGAAGAATTTATTTGGAAAGGGTGAGTGCATTTTTCAGACTATCATAATATAGCCGTCAGGACTCTAGAGGAGCCCCGTCACGTCTATTTGTTAATAACTAAAAATATCGTCCTCTTCCTCCTCCTCCAGTAGCAAACACTTTTTTCTTTTGCTTCCGAGCTTACCGAAGGTAACTGGAGCTATTGTGATCGTTCTGAAGAACCAACAAATTTTATGTCTCAGATTTTAAAAATTCTAAGACAAATCCGTTTTAGATAACAGGAAACATTTTTGTTTTCGTGTCTGACTGTCTGTCGCTATTACTCATCCAATTTGAATGAAATTCGGATGGTGGGTCATGATTTAACTTATTGTTGGTCCCATTTATGTTGAAACCGTGAGCGCCTATTTCCCGCCTATTTTTGGATAGTTTGTCGAAAGTAGCCCGCATATAATCCCAGATTAATTTCAACTGTTAGCACTCATTAAACTTTGCTAAATTGGTACTTTATTTAATGTTAAATTAATCAAAACAATTTTGATTAATTTAAAATCAATAGGGGTGGGGGGGGGAATGAAATAAATTCACCAACAATAAATTTTAAAAGCATAAAATCATTAAAGAATACAAAATAGGACGCGAGGAAGCTATGTGCCACATTAATTGGCAGATAGATGTGCTTAGTTGTATATTGTCTTTTAGTTTCTTAATTAGGTATTCAGTGGCTTTATGTGCATCTGTATATGTGTATAAGATATTCCAGTTCAAGTCTTCAAGCGAGGAGCAAGGTTGTTGATTTGTTTTCATCAATTTATATTATTATTTTACTACTTTTATCAAGGAATAAAAATAAAATAATTACTGTAATAGTACTGTACTCGAGTACACGAGCATTTTTTAAAAAAATAACAAATAATAATCTGTTTGAAAATTAAATAAATTGCAAAATAAATTATTTTTACAAAAATAAGAAGGGGGGGGGGGGGTACATTTTGTTAGCTATAGGAGGCGCATTTTCAAAAGCTGCGGGGGGGCGCCGGATTTCTTAGTTACGCCACTGGACTGCGGCGCTGCTTCTTGCTTTTTGCTTGGCTCAGGGCTAAACAGAGTTTTCCAGGTCCGGGAAATAGTGAATCCATCCTCTTTGTTGAAGTTCTCTGGTTGTTTCTTGTTAACAATAGCCTCCATTGTCCATTACCATCCTGCTGTAATACCTGTTGACAGATGTGAATACACGTATGTCCTCAAACTTGATGAAATGGTCGGTTTCTTCAAAATGCTAAGCAATCGCTGATCTGTGATCGTTGTTTTTCACTGCTCTTACGTGTTCTAGTAGGCGGGAAGAGATCAGTTCTCCTAGAGTTTGTCCGATATAGTTTTTGCCACAACTGCAAAAGATTTGGTAGGCAACGCAAGTTTTGAGATGAAGGTGTTCTTTCGGCGACTTCAGGAGGCCTCTGGCCTCTGGTGCGGTCATGTGGGCGTTGAATAATGTGGTCCCGATGCCGTGATTTCTGAGAATCCTGCTTATCTTATCCGTCGTTCACTCGATGTATGGGAGATAAGCCTTCCACCTTTCTGCTGGAGTGCGTTCCTTGGTGATTTCTTCGCTGCAGATGTTTCGTAGTATGTCTTCCTTCTTGAAGCCATTTTTTGCTAGCGCTCTCTTAAGATAATGCTTCTCTTCTTTTCATGAGTTCTCGTCACAGATCCTGAAGCTACTTGAGACTAAAAAGTGGATAACAAGAAAAAAAAAAAATCTTATACTTTTACTAACTCAAATTTTCGTCCTATTGCTAATATATTTAGAATTTCTAATATTTAGAACCGTTTTAAAACTTCTTACATTTAATTAATCCATCGTTTTAAAGGGTTTGAAGACTATATAAGAAAAGAATATGTGTTATCATTATTACTAAAAACATTTCTGAAATAAACATGGTAAAAATGAGGGTGTTAAATAGTATGCTTATATGACTTGCTGCATATCATTTTAAAGCTATTGAGGAGTAGAGAAAAAAAAGGCCATGCATGCTATGACAATATTTTCAAAATGACGTAGACAGAAAGCACAAACTAAGGGTTTTTAAGTCATATGTCAGGTATATCAAACTAAACGTCTTTTTGGGCAGGTAATAATTGTAAAAATTACAATAATATAATAATTATCATTATAATAAATATAATTATTTTATAATTATTGGAGACCATAGTTCCCAACATCCTAAATAAGCCCGTCAAAAATGCTACGCATCACTATTTTCAGAATACAAATAAGTTAAATAAATACTAAAAAAAAAAGAGAAAGAAATCTGTACCCAAGGTAAAGCACTGATTATATTATTCAAATACTTATATCTAACCTGGTTTCTTTGAGGACTACATAAATAATGTATTAAGTAACATTAAATTTACATACAAAGTGTTCATAATCCAGAAAACAATAAATTGGAAATTCTTTGTTTACCGTGTCTGTGTCTTTATGAGCTTGAGATATTAAATCAAGGATAGAAGTAGTAAGTGCTAACTGAATCTTTACATTAAGCTCACTCGAGGAACTGATATTATGATATTAATTTACATTTTTAATTAAAAAATAATAATAAAATAAATGATTATTTTTTATAAAAAAATAAAAATATAATTACGCTAAATAAAAAAAGGTTTTTCTTCTGGATACATATAAGTTAAGTAGAATAATCTAAGGAAGATTTTATTTTTGAAAGTCCAAGGGAAATGATAAAAACAAAAATGAAAGCTTTTCAACTCTGTCCAAAGAATAAGAACAAGGCAAGATGTTTTTAGATAGGATTAAAAGGTTGGGATCTTTTCAAGCCTCGGGGTGTTCAATCCAATTTCATTTCTTTTAAATTGTAGGTTAATGATTAGTCAAACAATTCCCTTATCGTTTCGAAACTAAATGAGGAAACAGGTAAGATTGCTCTTATAAAGAAAGTTATTGTTTTTAATGTAGTTACATTTGAGTTTTTGTTTCTTTGCTATATGTTACTTGTTAAAGTCATTAAGTATGAAATAAGGCTTTTGGGTGATGGATTGCCTTTCATATTGTGGGAGAGAGGTTGTGGCCTGGAGCTCTCAAAGTCGGTATAGTAAACTGGGCCAAGAAATCAGCTGTGTGAGGGCTATTGCTCAGAGGTTACACGAGATCAAGGACAGGCGTCCTAGATCTTATACTCGACTCTTGTAGTCCCAGCCTCCACTATGGCCATCAGGCGAAGCACTCTATGACCCCAAACACGACTTCGTTTTACTTAAACGGCAATGCCGCTTGTCTACAACTCTTTTAACTGTCACTGTAATAATAAATAAATACTAAAAAAAGAGAAAGAAATCTGTACCCAAGGTAAAGTACTGATTATATTATTCAACTTTACCTAACTTATGGTTTCTGTGGTACTGCCTTTAATGAATTATTATAGCCGTCAAAACAAAACTAAAGTTTAACCCCAGATTGAGGTGAAAAAAGATATTTAAAGGTAGATAAAATACTCATTAATTCGAGGGTAAAATACGTATGCATCAATTTCTTGTCAAACCAAAAATTGTAATCACAAATATTGTGATACATATAGATTTATAATATATCTTTATATAATCATGATTTTAAACAATTTCATTTAAAATATCAACTAATGATTTGACAATATACAAAACCTTCTATTGATCTACATCGTTTATCACTGATAGTAAATTACATAAAACTTAAGTGGAAATAAATTAAAATGCAATAAGTTGGTAAATAAGTTGGTTGCAATAAGTTGGTTAGCCTATTTGTTGTACATATAGCATACATACATAAATATAAGGGGGGGAAAAATTCATTTTGTTAATTTCAAACGATTTTATCTAGAATTTTAAGTTTTATGATGATCCCGATAAGCATCCTATAGCTTATTAAGGGATGAGGGTTTACTATTCGGCCACTTTACTTATCTACTGGATGAAATCATCAGTCATCAGTGTGAAACATATCTCACCTCTCTAATATTCGAACTTATCACCTTCATCAATTATTATGAATGTCATAACACCTTCATCAATTATTGTGTGCATCACAAAATTTAATGTTTGAGGAACTTGTCAGTAATTGTAAGCATCTTTCGTTACCTACACTAGGCCTTGTCTGTTTTTTTTCTTCAATCTCGTTTATACCTAACTATAAGAAAACCCACATTTTAGCTATGCTATTATGCCCGACAGTAATGTGTTGGGAAAATACCTAAACAACATGTATACAATTTGCACTTCTTTAGATTGTTACTCCCCTTATAAATAAAACGGAGGGGAGTACCAATCTAAAGAAAGTGTAGGCAATGTTCTTCTGTAGACTGTTACTCCCCTTATAAAAACAGAAGTTTGATATTACCTTTGTCCGAAAGTATATTGTACTAAGCTTCCCTTTGTCTTAAGGTGCGTTCAGACTATTCTGACGTGACGTGGTAATGCGTGGGCTCACGTCATAATGCGTGTGGTATAAAAAAGTAATACAGGGTTTTGTGAGTATATGTTCACATTGGTCTGACGTAGTGGGAACGCGTGGTATGATGCTATCTGACGCCACACGCCTTATGACGCTTGGGAAGGATATCAAAAGTTCCAGATATTTCTTCAGACGTGGGAAGGCGTCAGAAGAGTCAGGTCTGTACTACCCTACAAACTGGGAATATCGAAATCAACATTCACGATGGAGGCTTGAGATGAAATAGGGGACGCACTTTGTTAAAACAAATATATAAAAAACTATATCCATAGTTTGTTTATAGTTCTATATAATTACTTGTTTTCTATTCCAACAACAACAGGGAATATTTAAGATTACCTACATTTTTGAGATTACCCTATTTTTTGATTTATAACGACAAAATTGATTTATTACGCACTTTGTAAAAAAAAATAAAAAAAATATGTAAAAATCCTTAAAAGTTGGAAACCACTGCAATAAAATTACCGCAGATTTCTGGGAAGAAAATGAATATTTTCTTCCCAGAAATCTGCTTTTAAAATTATGTGTAAGCACTTTCCTGAAGCAAACTGCAAGTTGTATCTCAGCCGAAATGCTTTCCCTGAATTGAGTGGAGCTTTTCTCTATTATCGGACCAACCAAGCTTAGGAGATGGTAGAATTCCTTTTTTGTCAACCGGTAATACCACTTAAACCGCTCTTCATCTTCTATTAGTTGAGGCATTAAATTTTGAAACTCCCCGAATTCATCTCGCACCATTGATGGATGATGGATGCCCCCATTCTCTTGAAGGGCAAATGGCTGCAGTACACAGAGTAGCCATTTCTTCTTCTTCTTCTTCTTCCAGCATGTCAAAAACACATGGTTGTTGGCTTAAAACCAACTGATGGGAGAAGCAACAAGTGCGAAGTATGTTCTTTCTTGTGTCTGACGTCAGAACAATGTGAACACCGCCTCATGTCTGACGTGGTCCCACGGTATCTGAATATTCTAACGCACCTTTAGTTATAGCTTCCCTTAGTCTTATAGTTATTTAGTCAAAATCGTTTATATTCTAAAAAATTATAGGGGAGTAACAATCTAAAGAAGTATCGGAAATCAAACATTTAATTTGACGTTATTATGTGTTCAAGGTTGGAATTGATCAAATGTTGAAGTGGTTATCTGAGACATTTTTAAAAGAAGAAAAGACGAAGGAATTATGTACAAATAATTAAGGAAAGAGGAAAAGAATTTGCAACTATTCTATTACTAATATTTCTGTTAATTTTTTACCGACATTTTGAAAATAAATATGCCCTACATAGTATATAAGCTTATATAGCATATTGAATATAATTTCATAGCTCTTAAGAAAGAAAATATTATTTGAGAAAAAGAAATATTATTAATGATTATTATTGCCCCTACATCCTAAATCCGCGAGCTCGGAATGCAATCACTAGTATTACTAGTAATTTAGACTAATAGACTAATATTAGACTAATAGTAAGACTAATATTTGTAACGTGTGTTACAAATTACTCCATTACATTGCATTAAATACCACTGACTTTTTTAATTCCATCATAGTTAATTAATCTAATATCATGATTAAATTAAATTTTATACTTCTTAATTTAAAAATAAATGTTGGGGGGAAAAAACAGGACATAAAAAATGCAATCCATCTAGCGGCGGAATTCTTCGTTATAAAGTTACTTCATTAAAAAAAAAATGAGGTGCACCTGAATGTAAATATTTCTCTTCTCCCCTATCTTGTATTCCGTGTAATTATTTAAATTTTTTTAAATAAAAGGAATCACTAAATAATAATTCTTGTGTTTAGTAATGAGAGGGTTTGGAAGGAAGGCTTTCTCTCGCAAACACTGTTGACCATAAATCAAACCTATTCAAAGAAGTTCTGTTCTCTCTTCAAGTACCTGTTTCATCCGAACCGGAAACCTGTAATAACAACATTATAAAGAAACGATTGTCTCACCTTGTCCACTTGTCACAAATTTCTCGAGCTCTTAAAATAAAATTTATTCTTTAAACGTTTTATTCCATATATAAAAAAAAATCGTATCTCGTTTTTATTTGACATTTTTTGAACGACAACCGTAAACTTTTTTCTTTTCTTGTCTCTTTTTAATAAACCTACATTAAAAAATCTCTATTGGAATAAAGTAAAAAGGGGGGAAAAACGTTATTAAAAAATCTTACATTTAAGTGGCAAACCTACGCGCCTGAAAATAAATGTTTCATGTATATTGTTAAACAATTTAAACGTCTGTTATATGATAAAACCCCTGAGGGTGTGCTTATTTTTACATGTTTTTTTTTATAAATATATTTATTCTTTCTTAAAAAAATAAATAATAATATTGATGTTATTAATATTTTACTATATTACTAGTTGTACTTATGTACGATCATAAATAACTAGTGACAAATTTAATAAAAATGCGCGTACAACGAAAATAAATGTAATACTTTGGTTTATTTTCTAACCAAATTAATATCAAATATTAACAAAAGTATACGAGATATTATAACAGTCGGATTAAGGTTTTAGCGCCATTTTTTATACCCTTTTATGTATATATTATAAATTTAAATAGGTTCCCTTGTTGTGCTAGTATCAGTTTATTCAGATTACGGCTGTAGTTGTGTTTAATTTAATTAAATTATTGTCAACCTCTAGGATTTAATGCGGATAAATAGTTATGCTGTAAATTTACAACTCCTTTATCAATATAGAAGGTTCTATACGTTAAAATTTAGACTTTAAAGGATTTTTGTGATGGCTTGAAGTATTAAAGTTGTCTACTCTATTAAAAATTATCGTTTTTATGTTTGTATGTGATTATTGTAGTATTATATCGGTTTGAATGTTTAACAGGCGTAGTGAATCAGCCTCGTAAGAACTTAATCTTCGATAAATTTTAAAATTTAGTTGAACGAGAAGTTGCAAAGCATTTCAAAGATAATCGCTAACCTCTTCTCTCTCCATTATTCGATTTGATCTTGAATTGCTAACCGCACCGCACAATCACAATTTATTCGCAAACTCGGCGTATAGTTTGATTTCTCACGGTGATCCTTTTCCTCCGCCTGACCGTATCTTTGTCTTTTAATCTCTTTTCTTCTCGCAGTCTCCGTGGCTTATTTCTTTACCTCTTTTTCTCCGTCATTAAACGAAGCCTATCGGTTGAACGGCGAGCGATACGGCGCGCCGTCGCCCAGGTTCCCTCCTCCCTTCGGCCTTCGCAACCCGTTGCCCGACTCGGTCACGAACGGGGCACTCTCTTCCTGTCTTCCTCGGGGTCTACATCATTACGCACCCATTGTCAAGCATCGCCTCTCTCTGACAATTTTCAACTTGCCTAACCATTTATCTTCCCTTCCTTTTTCTTTTTATTTTCTGTCCCTGGATAAAGAATGAGAAAAAAGTTAGTAGGATTGAGGATGGTAAGAAAAAGAAATAGCTGAATGCATAATAAACAAAAGTGATTTTTGATACCGAAAAGAATTTTTTAATTTGTTTCTTGCGACCTAATGTGATTATTACAACTCTGTGGTCGAGGCTTTAAAAATAGTTATGACCCTATATAAGAGCCAAGCTTTTCTGCATTCCTCCATCCCGTTATCATAAAAGTATAAACACCAAGAGTGAACAATGATCTTTGCCGAATGCTTTAAACTTTTAAGAATGTTCTTTTCTTCGATTTAATAAACTCTAGTCTTAAATATGTGGAAATATCCTTTCACCAAATTTCAAACTTTACCAATTTACTATTCAAAGTATTTTTGTAGATATAAATACATTTTCGATATAAATGATTGGGTATCAATTATAAGGATTCTTAGACATTTGTATGCTCTTGAAAGGAGTAAATAAAAATTTGAGTTCGAATTTAAAAATTTTAGTCAAACACTCATATTATCATTTTACTCAAAATGAAATATCTTTCTTTTTTTGATTATTTCCGGTAATTTTATTGTTCTCAATAACTTATCGATTTAACCTTCTCTAAAATTTTATATAATAAAGGAGTGTTCATTGAATAATACAATTATAATTTTTAACATATAATTTAGCAATAGGAATACTCTAATATAGCTTTAACCTAAAATAAAAACCATTATTAGATTTAATTATTTATTTAGTTTTACTATTTCCTTTACTCCGAATTATATAACATCTAAATGAAAATACGAAAGGAAAAAAAAATGTGTTAAAAAGACATAATATTCAAATAAATACAGGGTTAGAAGTGAAGCCCCGTGCTCTAAGTCACATTAGAATATTTACGCTGATTTTATGTTAATTCTATGCAAATCGTTTGGGCTCTAATTTCCAATTTTATTCGGTGAAACGTCGTGCTTGACAAGTGCTGAAGATGAGTTTGTTTTTAATAAAAAAAAGGTGGATAGTGAAAAGGAGTAATACGTTAAAATTTAGCTTATTTATTAAAAATAATTCATTCTTAAATAATAATTTTATCATTTCAATGTTTTTTACTATGATGTACTCAGACGTAAATGAATCTACGTGAATGAAGCATTTTATGAATGAAAGAACTCCAAGAATGCACGCGATACTCTATCATATTACAAGGATTAGTAGGGGTCTATAATTATTTATAGTAATTTTATTTCCTAGCATTCCATTATATTTTCTGTCAGATTAGATCATAGCGTAAACTCGAAGTGTTCTCAAATGCAATTACCATTTTAAACACTTGTGTAATTAACTACTCAAGAAGATTCCATATATTATTTGATATTTTAAACAATTTCAATGCTTTCCAGTGATTAGATAGTCTTTCAAATATTTTAGAATTTTTTGTTAAAATTATAATAGACATCGTTGATTTATCGTAAAACATATTATTATGTAATAGCAAATAATATTACTTGTTTTTTTACTTTTTAATGTAAACAATTAAAATTAATTTTGATGTTTTTTTTTTAAAAAAATAGTCTGTCGTCTGTCTGTAGTCTGTGCAGACGCTATGGTTATATAACAACTACTAAGCCGATTTAGATGAAATTTGGCGGTAAAAAATCATACCCTGAGGAGAAATAGAAAAAATCGGTCCGAGACAACTCAGACAAACTTTCTCATATACGAGTTTATAATTACTTGGCCCAGTGTTTCCATTTATTAGTTTTCAAATGTAGTTTTAAATATTATTAAACATTTCATCAAAATTTCTCCGTGATTTTTGTGAACATGTATGCCAAATTTCGTCAAAATCGGCTCAGTAGTTTAGGCTCCAGGCGTCTGCACAGACGACAGACAGACGATAGACAGACATTTTTTAAAAACCACTTTTTTGGACTCAGGGGACCTCAAAACGTGTAAATCCATCAAAATCGAATTTTCGCGCCATCACAATACTTTCTCTTTAAATGAGAAAGTAAAATGTTAGCTCTAAATTTGGGGCTTGATGAATATGTATTTCTCGAAAATAGTAACGACGATTTTGATTAAAAAATGCTTTTATATGTTGTCCTTATAAATAAGAAACAAACCATATAAGTAGTTTCCCCTGAAAACATCTACGTTTTGGAGACATTGAAGAAAATAAATCTGATATTTCTGAAAATCGAAAGAGTTTACACTTCAATTTTGAATTTGATTGTTTTAAACACAGGTTGTTCGAACCGTCGACACTTTTAATAGCAATAGCATTAAAAAATAGTCTGCCAATTAGTGTGGCACATAGCTTCCTCACGTCCTATTTCGTATGCTTTAATGATTTTATGCTTTTACAATCTATTTTTGTCAAATCTCTTTTTTAAATATCTAGGAACATTTGCTTCCGAGCTTACCGAAGCTTCCGTTTTTGTTTAGGTACGAACTTTGTTTAGGTCTCTGATTTTAAAAATTTCAAGACAAAAATCCATTTCAGACATCAGGGATCATTTTTGTTTTCGTGTCTGTCTGTCTGCCGGTCTGTGGCTTTATTTTTGCGTACCAACAATTTTTAAAACCTACTCATCTGATTTTATTGAAATTTGGATGGTAGGTCATAATTATCCCAATGTTGGTCCCGTATAAGTTTCAACCTTCTGCGCCTATTTGTTTCTCTTCCACATCCGCACAAACGTATACATTTATTTACACCTATATGCCTATATCTTTAAAAGTTCTCATCTGATTATTATGAAATTTGGGTGGTTTATCGAAGTATACTTCTTCTTTGAAGTCTAGAGATTATTTTAACTGTCTGCGCTCCTTAAATTTTGCTAAATTTATACCTTAATTAATGTAAAAAATAATAACAATTTTGAATGTTTTAAAAAACGGGGGGATTCAATTAATTTGTCAATAACAAGTTTTAATAGTATAAAATCATTAAATTTTACAAAATAGAATGCGAGGAAGCTATGTGCCACACTAATTGGCAGAGTATTCGGTTCCGTGTCTATTTGACGGTCTGTCTCTCATTTTTTGCGAACTGATCATAGTCATGATTAGCCCATTGTTGGCCCCATATAAGTTTCAACCTTATGCGCCCATTAGTCTCTCTTCAAAGTTATTCATCTTAGTTTTTATGAGATTTGCCCGCAGGTAAATTTGTTTAGGTACGAACCCCAGATAAATTTTATCCGTCTATGATTTTTAAATTTTCTGAATTGATACTTTAATTCATGAAAAAAATCAAAACAGTTTTGACTGATTTATAAAACTGGGAGAAATTTAAAAACAATTGACAATAATAGCATCAAATCATTAAAGTATACGAAATAGGACGCAAGGAAGCTATTTGACACCATTTTAAATGAATTTAAGTATCAGTTAAGCAAAATTTAAAAAGCAAAGAGTCTCTTTTTTGCTTGTCGGAAAACAAACTAAAATATTCTTACTTTTTCCTGTTGCCTATTAAAAATTTGTCCTAATAAAAATGCTGTCCTATTAAAAATTTATTATTGGTTCGGAGATTACTGTAGCTAACGAAAGCTATGTGATCGTTCTGGAGAACGATACATTTTTTTTTTTTTGTTTTTCAAATCCTGTTTAAAGATTTTTTTTCCCCTCTTTGGGTACATTAACAATATTATTACTCTGTTTTTAAAAGCTGGATCGCGTGTAACATCGCTTTTTTTTACTCCGAAAAGATTTAAAAAGTGTTCGAATAAGTGTATTACAACCCACTCTTAAATATTCTTATATAGAACAACCGTGAATACTTTTTTTTATTACCTTGTTTTATTTTCAGAATATAAAAAAAATCGTGATATTCGTGCGAGTTAAGTATTAACTTGATGTTAAAGTTTTAGGTTGAAAGACCCAGTCACAGATTAATTCAATTTAATAGCCGGAATTGAGAATGAACTTAAAAATGCTTTTTCCAATTCAAAAAAAGAAGTATAGGAGTGAATAACAATGTTAAAAAAAAAGTTGATTGTCATTAAAACACGATCAGCGATGAACTAATTATAGATGGTTACAACTTTGGGATTAATTTTAAATTAAAATATCATGTTGATTTTATATACGGATACGTCTGTAAAATGTTTACCACCTAGTTAACTGAGGCGATTCAGGTCTCATGCTTTGAAAGTCTGAATTAAACGTATCAATGGTTTCTAATTAAATGAAAGGTACAAACTCAAAAGGAGAGTTTTTACTGGTTCTTGGGCGTGCCTTCTTTAGCCTTTGCTCGAGTGTAAAATATTTTGATAGCTTTAGTCGTTTTTTTTTTTTTTTCTTTCATCTGAAGATTCCGTTAACAAAAATCTAAAATCAAGAGAAAGAAGAGATGGTAAAGAGTTTTTTTAAGGATCGAACGTGGCAGAAAAAAAAATTAAATGTGATTTTTTCCTTCTTAAAAATTATATGGAGACAAACACCGTTGAGTATGACAAAGTGGCTTTTATCACGGAAGTGAGAAAAAGATAGAAAGAGAAAACAGAAAACAGAAAATATAAGTACGTTGAAGGAGAAGAAAAAGTGGAAATATAAGATGCAAGGCGGCGAGGTTAGGATGAGTTCTTTTCCATAACTCAATGAGAAGTTCTTGAGAGGTCTTTCTTTGGGTGTGTGTGTTGGGAGCGAAATACGATAGCACCTGCGCCCACGTATAGCTCGCCTGTTATAACCTGCCGCACAGCTTATAAATAATAACCTTAGGGACCGGTTGCTTATCGGTAGTGAAGGTACAGGGGAGATCACCGTTACCGAAGGCATCTTTGAAATATCGGATCTCACCGGCCCCCAGTCTCTCCTCTCCGTCCCGTTCACCTCTTTTTGAAAGGAGGTGAGATATAGGATGGGAGGGATTTTAGATTCTCACAATATCCAAACTCAAGGAGGTCTCTCAGGGTTACGGTAAATGTTTGACTTAAGACTTGATTCAAAGTATCCACCAGGGTAGTACTTTCAACTGACTTAATAATGGTTTCCGGAATGATCGATTAAACAATTCTTCGCGGGCGATTAAATTGTATTTCATTAGTTGTTACGGCTATCGGCCTTGTTCAAACTATCAAATCGTTATACATTTGTCAATCATTTGTACCTTTATTGATTATTTTATAGTATTAATTTAAGTGCAAGACATTAGTTATATATGTTCGCGTAAATGAAAAAAAAAAACAATTTGTAGAAAGGCAGCGAGGTCCTCGATTTTGATTAGTTTCATCTGTTTGGTTTTCTATACCTAAATATTTTTATCTCAGAGATCGTTTAAAATAACAAATTTTTCTCTTAGAATCTTGAAAAGTTGGCTATCCTCCCGTATCTTTTTCCTTCTTTTGTTTAACTTAATTAAATTATCGCTGAGGTATTATTATAGTACATTATGCGTCTAGTGCGGAAAGTAGCATTTTGCATGCGAGTGAGGAGTTTGCATCCGAGCGACAGCGAGGGTAGTAAAACCAAACGAGCGAGCAAAGCAAGATGCCGTTTTCGCACGAGTTGCGAACCGTGCTTTATCTACGATTGTTGGGTTTTAATAATAAATACAGCATTTTTTTTTTTTTTAATAAACTTCCTGTTTGTAAGTTCGTTTTTCTCTTTTGATAAAGATGACATTCATTCATTAGTTGTATTTTGTGCCGAATTAATTATTTCTGAGGCGTATTATTCTCCTCATTTTCGTCATAATCACTCATTGCTATCACTAAAAACTCGATATAACTAGTTACTTTAACTTTAATAAAACAAACATCAAGTTAGTTTTGTTAAATGTAAACAAACTCGCTAATCGTACGTTAAGGTGAAGAATTCTACTTTTGTACCGCACTAGGGCGGAAAAAAGAGGAATTATGAAACGCGCATGCGCAATGAATACAAGTACGTAAAGAATCACTTTTTACGCATCTCAACAGAGATACAATGTTTATATTTCTTATCAATTTAGATAAAATACATTAATAATCTAATAAATTATTCTATTCTATTATACCTACAATTATATATTAAACTCAACCAACAATAACTTTTATTTAAATATTTATGGAAATCCAAAGTCATTACAATGAACCTAATCTGTAGGCATATTTAAACAAAAAACTAATAGCTATTTACATGTAACTGATTTTCAGCTGTCCTCAGTCAACCGGATGTAATAATTTTAGAGCTCTCTTTAACATCTCTTCCAACGAAATTTAGTTTGTTTAAGATGATCAACAAGAGTAAAATTTTTTTCATATATTATATAATATATATATAATATATATTTGTAATTAGTGAGTACTGATGGATTTACAATAGTACATTACGCGTCGAGTGCGGAAAGTAGCATTTTGCATGCGAGTGTGGAGTTTGCACCCGAGCGGCAGCGACGGTAGTAAAACCACACGAGCAATGCAAAATGCCGTTTTCGCACGAGTTGCGTACCGTACTTAATCTACGATTGTTAGATTTAAATAATAAATACAGAAAAAAATAAACTTGCTTTATGTAAGTTCGTATCTCTCTCTTGATAAAGATGGCATTAATTCTTGAGTTGTATTTTTTGCCGAATCAATTATTTCTGGAGGATTATTATTCTCCACATTTTCGTCAAAGTCACTTGATATGCTCATTGTTTTTCACTAAAAACTTGATATAAACAGTTACTTTAATAAAAAAATATTTTCTCTTCAGTTACTTTAATAAAAAATTATATCCTCTTCTTAACCGCCCTAGGGCGGTAAAGAAGAGGAATTCTTCAGAACTATGAGACGCGCATGCGCAATGAATACAAGTGCGTAAAGAATCATTTTCTACGCATCTAAACAGAGATACAATGTTTATATTTCGTATCAATAGTAGATAAAAATATGAAAAGTCAAATGTAGTCCATTTAAAAAAGACGTAAAACACGACTTGCACGTAATTTACATGGAAAAAAACTAGATTATATAGAAATATCTAGTCACGCTCTTATGGCTATTGCGAGGGATGTTGGAATAAGGGGTTAACCATTAAGACCAAAGGTCTGTTTACACTTATAGATAAAGAAGAGTGATGTTCCTTAGTCCAAAGAACTATGGGTTTAAAAAATTATAAATATCCCTTTATCTTAATATTTAATAAGACCAAGGGATATTTACTTTTTTTAACTATTGACTTATTACAATAACAAAGTGTCCGACGTTTTTAGAGCGTAAAAAGTAACAATTAGGTATTAAAGAAAAGCCGGACTAAAATCTGAGGAACAAAAATTAAAGGGTTAGGGTAGGATACGACAAATTTACCTAAATGTGTTGTGCTGACATCAAAACCGAAATGTAAACAACCCCTGGTTGAAAACTTAATTAATATGTGTATAATAATAAATGATTTAATCTTGATATTATGGGTTATCATTATCAGTTTGTGGGGCCGATTTTTCCTCATTAAGCCATGATTGCGGTTATTTTTAGTTATTCTAGTTTAACCTATATGGATTTTCCTTTAAAATGCTAATTTGTCCTCTTTAAATAACTTCTGTTACAAAATACAAAATTACCTCATCAGAAACCCATTTGGACCTATGGAATTGAGCTCTGGGGTTGCACCAAGCGCTCAAATTCCTATAGACTCCAATCCCTTCAATCAAAGATCCTTCGAAAAATCACCAATTCCCCACCATACGTTTCTAACCTTACAACTCACCACGACCTAAAAATTCCTTTTGTTCATGACATCGCTTCTACCCGTTATAAACATTTCCATGAAACCTTAAATCACCATCCTAATCCTTTAGTCAAATCCATGGCATCCCTTCATATCCCTGATCAACTACCCCGTCGGCTGAAGAGGCATTGGCCTCGTGACCTGCTACTATAGTTCACAACCTCAACCGATGCACTAGATTTAATGTTACTGTTTAATGTTAATGTTATGGATTACATGTTAGATTAATGTTACGCACGCCAGGAGTACTACCACTGGGTAGCCTCTCCTCTCATGACAATCCATGTCACTCATACAATTTGTTATCATTATTACTTATAGCAAAATGAAATTGCAAGTAATATATATGTAAAATTAAAAAAAAAAAAAAAAACTAAAAAAACTCATCAGAAGATTAAGCTATGTTCTCAATTTCTTACATCCCTAGTCACGCCTACTAAATTCATAAGGCAAAACCTTACCGTACATTTTTGTGAAACTTGTTTATCGACTTAACTTTCCCTAAAGTACTAAATGAATCATCTTCATTTTAACTTTAATATAATATTGTAAATAAGTAATTAATAACTTATTATTTTTCAATACCAATATTGATTATGATATACTATAATCAACTCTTAATTACCTCTCAATATAGTATTGAAAGACTTTCACTTTCTTTGATGCAATGTAACTTGCAGTTAGTAATTTTTTTTCTTTATAGTTAGGCCGCGGTGATTGCTCCGAGGTACTTGATTTGTAGTCAATCCTTGGCGGCCAGTTAAGAATTGGCTTCTACCCCATCGTGTAATGACTACTTCCAAACTACAGATAGTATCGAAGGATTATCTTGTCACTTCCGTATTCTCTCCCTTCGATTTGGAATGTATCCAACCGCTAATCTTGCACTTCATGTACGATTGTTATGTAAACTGTAAACCCGAATAAATATACGTCGAATTATATTTGCATCGAGTTTCAATAAAAGAAGAAGTTAAGTATATTTTTATCTCGTCTTATATAAATTATTACGTGTTTTCATATAAATATAGTTGTGGTTGAACATTCGTGAACATCCGTATCCTACTCAATTCTACAATATTCGTTTATACTTTCTAGCGAGTATTATTATAATAAGTCATATTGCATTTTTTATATCAGCAACAATAAAGCGTTTGCATGATTTTTTATCTGAGATAGGACATAATATAAAAGCTTGAATTTAAATGAATTTAAGAGTATAATAAGTATAAGCGTGTAGTACTGTTCTCAAACCACTATCTTAATAATACTTAATTAATAATACATTGACTAGTTGTATAAAGTGACTGATCCTTCTGTCCCAATATCAATATAAAAATATAAAGACATAAAAAGGTGTACAATTTATTTACGTTTTAATATGGATATTTTTTAGGCTGAGGGACAGAAGATATTTCCGTTGTTGAACAATATAAAAATATAAAGACAATATAAAAGTGCGTAAACCATTTATTTACGTTTAAATATGGATATTTTTTGGGCTTGGGGACAGAAGCAATTTCTGTCACGCAAATAACTACATAAAAAAAATGTGACGCTCTTAAATATAGTATACTAAGAAATTAAGATAACAGGAGGTTGCTCGGTTCTCACTTGTTCACTTTTTAGTTATATATTTCGCTAATTAAGTGCTGAAGTGTTTAATTATAGTAGGTACCAGGAAGTTAGGAGGTAGCACGATTATCACTTTTTAGTTCTAAATTTCGACAATAAGAGCTCACCATGGATTCAATGCTCAAAAACATATCCATGATTCAATGTTTTTCATGAAGTGGAGAAAATTTCAACACGGTTTTACCTCTGATTTTATTTAAATGAAAGGTTATATAACTGATAGGTTATTAACTTTGTATAATTTAAAAGAAAAAACCATGACAAAGTAAACAATATACAATAACACATTAAGGCCCGTTTCACACGGGACACTTGTGTCCCGGCCACAGAATCCCGAGCCACAGCCGATACATAGGAGTAAATGGGAGCGTTCAGACAGAGACACAGTGCCCCGGGCCACGGGACACTGTGTCTCATCGGTGGCTCTCCCCGCGAGCCGGCGTACACTCCCTGTGTCTCTGACGTAAGAGACACAGTGGCTCTAGAGTGGCCCGTGCAAGATTCCTGTGGCCGGTGTCTCGAGACACAGTGGCCGGGACACCGAGTACCCCGTGTGAAACAGGCCTAACAGTGCAAATGTAAACAAAGCAAGTGATGGGAAATAGTAGTTATTATAACTATAATCTTGGTATTGATGTGAGCCGAATTGCTGAATAGTGTACCTACTATATGCATAGATTTCTTGATTCAAGGCTTGAAAAAAAATCTATTAATAAATTTTGTTTGCTAAACGAACTATAAGTGTCAATTTTTTACCCACAAGGCGAAGAACCTAAATAAGCAAATATAATATATAAGAACCTAAATAAGCATGATATAATAAAGCAGAGCGTTGTATTTTCTCAAACCATTAGCTGTATACGTCAAGCTTTTCTTTGATACAATTTGCTAACCTGTAGTTCATATTTATTATTATTAAATTCATTGTAGGTCAATCGTAGTGACAATTGTTACTTGCTCAATCTCCAAACCCAGCACATACTCCTCCTTTATGACTTATGACTCACAAAATCAATAGAATTTCCAACGCTCCAAAATGTGTATTCAATTTAATCATACATTTTGACCATCTTCGCTTGACCTCTGCAAATATCCATTTTAAGTACTCTTAAAATTACTATTGAAGTACACTGAATACAGATTGATTAAGCTTTTGACGTTGTTAGCTCTCATGGCGCTTTTGGTATTGGTGAAAAATGAATATTAAGCACTAATTTTCTTAAAATTTGGAGTGTTAAAACTGCAAAATGCCTCCACTCATAGACCATTGATTTTTTATTATAAAGAAAATGTATACATTTCAATATTATAAAGTGCACAAAGTAAAATAATATAGTATTTAACGAAGATGACTAATTATCCATTTCTCTTGGGAAATAACTGATAAAAGGATAAGTTCAAGGACAAAAGATTATATTTATTGAATATTCAAAGTTTATTTACTTTTTATTCTATGTTATTTAGTGAAGGATTTTTTTAAAAAGAGATTCTATCATTAAATTGCTTCATTAAAAGTCGGCCGTGTATATGGTAAAGGTATAGGATGCGAGGGCCTAGCTTAGCCAAGTCGTGATCAGCTTAGATTGCTTGGCCTTTCCTACTCGCCTGGAAATTTCGCAGCTCCATGCATCACCCTCTCTGCCTTCCTTGCGAAATAGCTCCAAAGCCCTATACACTCTTCTCCTCATTAATTTTAAACTCTGACTCATGTCCTTTTATTTAAGACTTCACCCTTTATACATAAATATATATATATATATATATATATATATATATATATATATATATATATATATATATATATATATAAAATTATATATCTGTGTGTGTGTGTGTAGTTTTTAATTAAATGAGAAAGTCATTTATGTATTTTGAATCATTTAAATGTAACTGTAAATAAACGAATCATGTGTTCCACTTCATTTATCTCGTAAATCATTCTTTAGGTCTATTAAAATTGTCTGGTTTAGGTTTTATAGAATTGATTTCTCCTATTTAAGGAATTATATATATGTATTTGATAGTCAAAACTACAATATAATATTTTATAGCATATTAAACAAAAAACAATAAAGAAGAAAAGGTAAATTTTGGTCAACCTAGAATAAGGAATGTTTTATATACGTACTCCAACTGATAATTATTAACCAGCTGAAATAGCCGTTCATTGAATATGACCTATTATAAGGGTCGATGCCTTTTCTATTGAGATTATACTCGTATTAGTAAGAGATTTATTAAATGGGTAAGTTGTAATATATTTCAGCCGCAACACTCTTACATAAAATTACTTAAATTTGATTGTTATTAGAAGAGTGTTTACTTAAAGCTAAAGCTTAGGATGGCCAATTTCAGTTTAGTCCATTCTTAAAAATACGAGGCTAACTATTAATTTGTTTGTAATCTGCCTTTTAATGCAGGCCGCTTTGACACTTGCCCAATGCCAAATCGTTTCCTACTGGGATTAAAGGACTTGATTCTTCTGAACTTGGTCTAAACGATTTATGTGGCACCACAATTTAAAATGCGAAATTCAATCTGTATTCGATTATTGTTACATTTGAGCGAGTTAATCATAAGTTTGGAGAACAATAATTTACTTTATCTGTTAACTTTACTGTGTTAGATCCTTTTTAGTCAAATGGTATCTATTTTTGTTGCATAAATGTGTATATTTTTGTTATTATAACTAGAGTCGTGACGAATTTAAAGTACCTGAGATGTTCTTTGTGAAATTTGCTATGAGCAAACTGATAGACATGCATGCGACAAAAGTTATCATTTGCAGGTCGTAGACCTGTGAAAAAGCAATAAAAGGCAATCTAAATGACTACTAAAATATCCAAGATGAAAAGCCTTTAAGTTCCTCTTAACCACATGCCGTCTTATATACTTGTTCTGGAAAGCTCCAAGCTCATTTTTCAGCGTTTCTTTATTACATTAACTGAATGTCACGGAATATACTATATAATTCTCAGTTTCACGTTTGGAAGTATTTTTTCAGCAACTTTATACAAAGAATTATTACAATCCTTTTAGGATTTAAGCAGAAAAAAAAACTCTTGACTTATTTGAACCAGAGAAGAGAAAAAAAGCGGCGTACTTTAAACCAAACTAATTTCAACCTTTTAAATCTTCAGCCTGGCACTAAACCTTCTGATTAATTTACATCCTTCTTATGTTCGTAGCATATTTCAAAAATTAACTTGAGCACACGTCCCAGATAAAAAAAAGCATGTTTCATTTTGAGAAATTTGAAGAAGGTCTTATCTGATTTTCCTCTGTGTTATTTAGTAATTCGGACTTTTTTATTTTCAAATCTGTATGGGTATTAATTTAAGAGAGAATTAGAAGGTTATCTGAGCGTTAAGTGATTAATTGAAGTTTTTTTTTCTTCTTATTATTTATTATCGTGTTATCGTTGTAGCCCTTAGTTGGGACCCATTGGAAACCAGGGCCGAGGTACGAGTACAAGATTAAAATTTACTGTTATATGAAGCTATTATCATCGGATGGTCCCTTTTGATTGCTTAGAGCGGACTAACCACTTAGGCATTAAACTCGTATTTGACGCCCTCTTTAGTGAAAAAATTATAATTGAGAGAAACATCATCTTATTTAGAAGAAGACCGACGATTGGGATGGGTATAAAATTATTCTTTTAAGTATCCATTAAGCATGTGTAGATTTGTTTTCCATACTTCAGAGCATTGTAAATTAGTATTATTAAATTATTGTTGGTACATATTGGTGAGGGAGCAATCCGTCTTACAAATAGGGAATTCTATCATTTCGTTTATTACTGTAGGGTTTTCAACATATTTGTTTGTTAGTTTATTCAGTTCTCAATTTAAGGGGAGAATTTTGAGTGACATACAACGGTTGATCAGAAATGTATAAAACGACTGAGAGTTGTATTTAAGTTCGGATGTATCCTCCGAAGTAAATATTTTCCATCATCATAACATTAAGAAGTTACGGTATTACGTCCATCGACATAACGTTAAGCGGCTATGTTGTTTTCCACAGTGTATCTGAATTTTATTTTAACTCATTATTAAATGCTTCCTACTGAAGTTGCATATCCTCTGTTTAAATTTTCATTTACATGCTCCAAGAATTTCAAAACTCGGCGACACTGTCAAACGTTTAAAATGCACCATAGTTAATACCCTGTACCTTGTTATTGTTTTTTGTTTTCTTAAACGGTAAAATGGGTAAACATTTTTTGTAATGTCCTTGACCCTTAAATATATAAAACAAAGCATGTTAGAACCAAGCATGTTGCAAGACTGGTTTAAATGTCAAACGTAAATGCGTCGAGGTTACAAGCCTTCCATGCTTGGACCTTTTTGCCAAAACTAATATTTTGAAAATATAAAAATAAAATTTTTATTTATCTAAAAGTTATTTTTCTTTCAGTTCGGTTTTCTCCTTAATAATAAAGTGTTTTTAAATTACCTATTTACACGGATATTATGCGGTAACAAGAGAAGAAGGTAGAGAAGATGTCTCGAGGTCAGAACGTATGCTGATTCCCGAGTAATTTTTACCCTACTATATAATCATGACAAGGTAACAGATAAATGTGGTCTAGTTAAAAGCGACTGGGAGGGCCTCCCCGGCTCCGAAAAATTATATTAAACCAGGAACGTTTAAATACTGACAGAGGAAAGATCAAAATCAACAAGGCGGCATCCTTTTCAACAGGTTCTAATTTCCAAGATGAGCGATTCGGGGCTTGAAGAGCGGGTCGACGGGTGATTACAAGGCCCGGGGGCCTTTGGAGTGCGGACCAGCACCCGATAAACAAGGAGGTAATAACGCCGCGGTCTCCTGGAGCTCACCGCGCTCTGCTACCATCAGTGTGCCGCGCGTACCGGCCCAAGCAACTTGCCGCTATTCCTAATCACTTCCACTTCTCTGTCAACCCGACTATCTGGTCCCGCCTTATTGGGGGCCCTCACACAAACACCGCCACCTTTTAAATTATGGGCCTTGTCTCTCCCTTTCCTCTCCTACCTACTCTCGACTTTAAACCCTACCGGGTGGCTTATCCCGCGCGACCTGTAACGTTATAAAACTTTAAGGACTTGACCCGCCATCTCTTTTTAACTTGCCGACATAATAAAAATCCTTTTATTATGGGGAAGAGAACAACACTGTTCTTTTCAAAGACTCCGGAACGGTTAAGACGTGTCAGGAAAGAACGCTCTTAAGACGCCTTTTGTTATTGTAGGTTTTAATGGGAATCTCGGTTGGTTTTCCTCTTAAAAGAGCAAAGCGTATTATAAAGTAACGAGTTTTATTTTAGACCTGTTCTTGCTTTTTAAATCAATACATTTATTTTCTTAAACATATTTAACTATAATGTATTTCTTTATCTGCGACGGTGAACATTTTTACGCATACTTTTCACATAGTGATATGTCATCTGATTAGTTATTACTTTTATCTTTTAAACTAATGACCTTCTTGTTAAGTCTATTTTGATCACACTACGACGAAGAATAAATTGACAAAAATTAATGTAGTATTTAGATATGACTTATATATATTTGTTACAGTAACCAATAAAAATGTATCATCCTTGATTACTACTATACGATTACTATAGTTGATTACTAGTAGTTGATTTCTTAGTAGTTGATTACTACTATACGATTACTATACGATAAATGACATAACGGTTCAGTAGTTACATCCATTTATATATGCATACACTGATGTATATATACATACACTAAATATTTTCTAAATTCAATATAAAATGATATCATAGAGCTCCTAGCGGACCAAAGCCTAATTTCTTCTATTCCGGAAAACTACTGCCTTTCGCATCACGGCAGCCGTCGTCAGAGGAGGAGGTGTAAAGGTGTGCTCTACGCTGGAATCAATGCCTAAAACCATATTCTAGAATCAATGTTTTTCGTTGAAGTGGAAAAAATTATTTTTTATTATATATTATATTTATGTACTTAACTTAAAATTCATAAGTATAGAAATTTAATTTTGTAATAATTCAAGAGTTCATAATGACCTACAAATTATTTATTATTACCTCGTATATTATTTCAGTATCTGCGCTAATGTCTATGACTCATTTAGATTGGAATCCAAAATTTAAATTTCACTTTTTATTAGGCTGAATTTGTATAAATTTTATTCGAGGAATGTATCAGTCATAAAATTCTCCATAAGAACAGATGATGTGCTGTGTTGCTCCTTTCTGTTCAATTTAAAAGACTTTACAAAGCCTTCCGTATCCTGACCGCGGAGGTATCAAGTATAAAGTATATTTCAAAGTTTAAAGAAGTCCATGGAGGAGGTTTTTGTTGTTAAGACAGGCTGTAATTTAACAGGCTGAGTTTGTTCCCTCAAGGGTTCTCTTTGTGCAGAGAGCCCTGTTGGTTCTTGCTGCCTGCAGTTAAAAGCTATAATCTTAGTTGGCTATCAAGGAGTCTCTGTAAATCCTCTAGCAGTTAAGACCGACACCGCCATCTTTACTTTCTGAACCCCTCTCTAACCTATCCTTTAAGAACTCCCCGATACACATCTACTGCTATTGTACTGAACTCTCAACTTAAACCAAATTGAGGAGGGTACATGTCGGGTACAAAACCTTATTGTTTTTTGGAAGAAACTTTGACCTCTAAGAACTTAAACTCAATTTATTTACATTTTTTTTTTTTTTACCATTTTGTGCTAAATTAGTTTTACTAACGTATAATTTCACTTGTTTATTTTTTTTTAAGTACCTATTCTAGTTTTTCCAAAAAAAAAATAAAATAATGATGTTTTCTGATATAAAAATGGCTAAACCTGTTCGATTAATTAATTGCAATTAAGAATTTAATAAAATAAAATAATCAAATGAAAGATTTATTACAATATGCTCTTGGTGTCAGATCAGAAGGTACTGCTACTTAAAAGTTATTGCTACTTCTGTTTATGTAATGCTCTTTTCCCCTTTTACTAAATTTGATGAATTTACAAACTTGCATTACATTTACTCCAGAATATGTTTCCAAGTAAAAACTGAATAAAATTCAACTACTTCCTTATAATAAATCGTTGCAGGCCTTATCATACTATTCTATTTAAATTAGACAACCGATTTTATGATGAAGTGCCTTCTCCTATTTTAATTGTTATTTTAAAACTCTAATAATATTTATTTGTAGTTGGCTTTTCCCAGTTATTTACCGCACAACGCACTTTCTATAGGATGACTTATTAAAATTAAAACCCTTGTTCCGCAAACATCGCTCTCTTATCTTAAACAATACTTCCTAAAATCTTATTAAAAATATATTGGTTATCCTTTTAAAAACTTACGTTAAAAATTAAACAGTTAATTATTTTTCTTTAAACATGTATTAATTATCACCTATTTAATAGTACATTACGCGTCTAGTGCGTAAAGTAGCATTTTGCATGCGAGTGTGGAGTTTGCACCCGAGTGACAGCGAGGGTAGTAAAACACAAGCAAAGCAAAATGCAATTTTCGCACGAGTTGCGTACCGTACTTTATCTACGATTGTGGATTTTAATAATAAATACAGAATTTTTTTTTTTAATAAACTTCCTGTTTCTAAGTACGTATTTATCTTTTGATTAAGATGATATTAATTCATTAGTTGTATTTTGTGCCAAATTAATTATTTCGGAAGGCGTATAATTATCCTCATTTTCTTCATAATCACTTAAATCACTCATTGTTTCTTTAAAAACTCGATATAAACAGTTACTTTAATTAAACAAACAGCAAATTAGAATGTAAACAAACTCGCTAATCGTGCGTTAAGGTGAAGAATTCCTCTTTTTTTAAATCCTTTATATTAACTTCATTTTTGTGGCTGGGTGCCTCTCGTCAAATCTTTGGAAGGCTAGTTAACCCTCTTCCAGGTTATCCGGTTAATACCGGACCTCTGTAGTTGATGGAAATATCTAGACTGATTTTATTTGATGCAATTCACGGATGAAGGCCATGTCACTTGATTATATATTGTTTTGATTATTATGCAAGTATATAAATTTAACTGTAAAGATACGCTATTCCAAATTATCTAACTTTATATGCATCAGAATGATACTAACATGTCAATTAACAATAATATACTATATGCTAAGATCGTCAATATAACATTAAAAATAAATTTAAAAATATAAATCCTAAACATTTACAAATGTCTTAATTTAGGTGTAAATAAAAATAAGGATAATGAAAATTTACTTATTACCCAATAATAAATAAGAGACAATGTTAAAATAATTTCAAGGTAAAAAGAACTTTTTATATACTACGTTTTAAAATTTTCTGTTGAATCGTATGTAATGTTGATAATATAATTGTTATAGTTATATAATATTATAAGGTTAGTGAAAAAAAAATAGTTCCGAATTTATTTACTTCCCATAAATGACAACCATCTAGAGAGCTGATCTTAAACCTATAAAAGGACAAATCTTTGTACAACGGATCTCCCCAACACCAAATCTAAACCGTGCCATCGATATATTTGAAATAATATAAATAATATAATCGATGTATTTACTGTTTTGCTGTCATTCAATGTTTATCTCTTATTTATAAAAATCACAAATCTAAAACCCGTCAAAATGAAGATTGTAAATATGGGGTATGGCAAAACAAATAAAATAACTGGCGGATTTTTTCCGAACTAACTTTCCATACAGCAAAATTTGCTGAAACCCAATTAAATTCTGCTGAAATATGGCTAAAAGTATTAAAATAATGCATTGTCATCGTGTTCTGAGCTATGCTAAAAGTTTAAAATTCCTAGCTATTCGGGAAGTTAGTTAGAAATCGATTGCCAGATTTGTACCGGACAAACAAACAAACAAACAAGAAAGCAAGCTAATAAAAACGTAGTAAAATACTAAATATAATATTATTACAAAACTTAGATGATGGTTACTATAAAATTTAAATATACCAGTATTAGATTTGACTCCTCCTCAACGCTCGGGCAACCTTGTAGAGGAGTATAGCAACAATCAGTTTTATATTATGTTATATTATTTTGTATACCATTAATGAATTATTGTAATTGAATTTAAAATTTTATTAAATGTATATGTTGTTTTTTATTAAATAAATAAAAATAAAAGTGATTGAAAAGTGAAACTTAATGAAGAGAGTTGAAGAATGATAAAAACTCTTCTTCTGGAAATAAAAAAAAAAATTCCTTTTTTAAGGATTTTACTTTCCCATATAAAGAGAAAGTATTGTGATGACCTAAAATGAATCACACGTTTTGAGGTCCCCCCGAGTCCGAAAGTGTTTTTTAAAAAAATGTCTGTCCTAACCTAATGGACCGATTTTGACGAAATTTGGCATACATTTTCAGAAAAATCATACCCCAAGGAAATTGAGAAATGAATTTCAGCTCCAATTTTGGATGCAATACCCCCCAAAAACTCTGAAAAATACAAGAAAAACAATTATTTCTCGAAAACGGTTTCGATGATTTTTATTTAAAAAGTCCATTTAAATACGAATTTAACTTATATATATAAGCTCTTTTCCCGGCAAAAATCTCGTTCCTGAGAAAATAGCTTTAAAAGCGGACGGAAAGAGGCCTGGTTGGATTCCCCACCAAGGAGAAGTGATTTTTATGATAAATTTTGTTTGTTTAAATGTTCAATAATAATTAAATGTACCTACGAAAACTAATAAATGGAAATTATTGGGCTAAGTACCTAATTATGAACTGGTATTTGAGATAGTTTGTCTGACTTGTCTCGGACCGATTTTTGTCCTTGGTATGATGCTAGACAACATTTTTAATAGTTAATTTAGATTTATTTTGTATTACTAAAATCGTCGAGTAACTTCTACCTTTGAGGATGAATTTTTAATAAATAGAGAACACTGGGCTGAGAATTTTTGAAATGAGAAAGAAAATTTAAAGAATTTTTTTATATATACATACTCCTACTCTGTGTATGTACACAAATCTCAATTTTAATTTTATTATTTTGAAATATAAGAACCGAATTAGAATAATGTCCAAGTTGTAATATAGATTAATTTTTTAAAATTAATTAAATCAAAACTAAAGTTCCTCTTCTCAGCTGGTATAAATTTAATAGCAATTAAAAGTTTCTTAGTGTAGCGATTTTTGTTACATTTTATTTTAATATATGAATGAGGAAGTTGATTTCGATTATATATATTTTATAAAAGAAACTTTCTAAGCCCTAGGTGGTGTCGCGTTAGTTAGATGGTAATATGATTCAAACGTGAAAAAAGGTTCCGGGTGCCAAGAGAAAGTGTACAAAATTGCTTGATACACTTAAGCTACTGAGATATCAAAGCAATTTAGCTCTTTAATATTTCCAGAAGTAAAATGAAAATAGTGGATCGAACCTTTTTTTGTTATGTAGATAAAACATATTATAATTTGATTTAAAGTAGAATTGAATCTTTCCGTAGTATGAATACTATACCTAAAAGTTAAAAATTTGAATTTCTAATTGATTGTACTAGGTACAGGTACTAATTGAGTACTTTATAATTATATGCGTTAATTCTCGGTCTAGTTCTATTGCCATGAATATTTGGCTTGCTAGACTTGTAGAAAAAGATTGAAAGCTTGGATTCGGAGAATTTGTATCGGTAACGATAGAGAAAAATCATTCTCCCGTATAGCTCAGTTGGTAAGAGCGCCTGTAACGGATTAATAGGAGGTCCGTGGTTCAAATCCCGGTGTGGGGGTCTATTTTTCTCTCTATGTCTCCCATAGTTATTGATAATTATAATTTGATTTAAAGTAAAATTTAATCTTTACGTAGTATGAATACTACCTAAAACTTAAAAATTTGAATTTCTAATTTATTTATTTATTAGCGTTTATTATTAATTTATCAATGTACTCTGGATGATTCTTAAAGTAGTCCGTCTCATGTTTATTCATTCTGCTGGTAAGCACCTATATCATTTTAACCATTTCATTCCTGTGTTTTGTGTATATGGTAATAATTACCTTAATTAAATCTCATTATATCCGATGTAAGTAATCTTCCTGAAATCAAAATTTAAACAGTAACTATTATCATCAAGATGAGCAACTTATTGCAATCAAATTATCGCATAGATTATATGCTTAAAGTGGCTGATATCTTTTGTGTAGTAATCTGTACTGCAATGCGTATGAACATTATATAATTTATCATCATAATAATTAATAATGGCATTTACAAGTTGAGTACGCTTAAATATATGTTATTGTTTAGTTCCATATGCTCTTTCTATCTTTAATTTAGATATTTTTATAAGGTGAACAAGTATTAAACGGATTTGGACCAGACATCTTAGAATCTCTATAAACTGAATACCATCTTCTTTTTCCATTTGTTCGTTAAAAGCGATAAAATCCCTGGAACTCGTCTTCGGAAGAGGATTCTGTTAAGAGAAAAGATATGATAATATACGCGGGAGGTCCTTCCACTACTTTACATCGTGACTTTAACCAAGAAAGAGAGAGAGACCGACTTGGGTGACAGTATTAAAATTTGTGATGTTTGTTCTGGGCGCCATAACCAAGTTCGAGGTCAGTGGCATGAACAGTATTATATGGGTCTCGATCCCACGGTACCGTCCTGTCGGGTGTTTGTAGTTGGGAAAACAAATCTGTTTCAAAGATTTAAAATGTGGCGCTAAACGAATAAAACTCTTATACTAAAATCTGAAGGACGTGACCTCAAAAACTACAAAATTTTAGAGATATAAAGTGGTTCTGTATTTATTTTCAGTTATGTAAATTTTTTTTAAGGATAAGCCCGTTAAAATATGGGGAAAAGGAGCCAAAAATATATTGAGATGTACCCTCAAAACAACACTAAATTTGGTAAAGCTGAAAAGGAAAAATTATAATGATTCTCACGCTACCTCGAAAAGATAACTTCTCATTTATCTGTTGTCGTTAGAAACAGGAGCGCCCTATACTTTTTTTCTTAAAATGTGGCTATATTTTACTTAAGAAACTGGAAGTATAGATGACAGAACTCCGTATCGTTTTATTCCTTTAGATGCTTTACTGGCTTAAGACACACTTAACCGGAATGTGTTTTGATGATTTTTTGGATGCACAGCTTTGTTTGATCCCCCTCATTTCAAATATTTTATTATTTTTAACCAAAAAATACCGTATATCAAAAGTTATACCATATATATATATATATATATATATATATATATATATATATATATATATATATTATATATATATATATATATATATATATATATATATATATATATGTATATATATATGTATATATATATATATATATATATATATATATATATATATATATATTATATATATATATATATATATATATATATATATACATTATATATATATATATATATATATATATATATATATATATATATATATATATATATATATATATATATATATATTAGAAGGTGAAAATAAGAAATATATGTTAAAAGCTTCATTTAAGAATAGTAGGTACTATAAAATCCTTTAAAACATTGTCTCGGCCTAACGTCAATAATGTTCATGTGTCTTGTACAGTCGTGTTTTGCGAATCCATTGTAAGGAATATAATATTGTTATTAAGCTATATTTATCGTAAGTGAGATAATAAAACAAGAAGAGTTTAAGCTCTAAATAAAATTACTACAGCTCATCTTTTTCCTTAGAATATTAGTATTTTTGTTCAAGAAAATAATTTGATTTTAATTATTGTCAGTATATCTTCATGTAAATAAGTTACTTATAATCATTTAGTCTTTTTTGTGACATAAGTAATTGTTTGTCTCTTCACTTATTATAATAAATCAAGAAAATATAAAAGTAGAGACGTCTACTTTTATTATTTGTTCTATTAAAGGGGATAGTGAACAAAACGTATGTAGGAGTGAAAGAGCCTGTTAAAAAGAATTAAGAACTAGAGACGAGGCGTCATATGTTTATAAACAGGCCCTGTTCTTTTCTTGTATACACTCTACTGGTTATAGCTACAGCTGTTAGCAGCTGTTGACCTCTTTAATGATAATCTTCTAGGCTCTTTGTATCTTTAGAGAGGGATCCTTATAGCCTTTCCTTTATATATTGCCTTGTTTAACATCGGGGCTTTTTAAAACTAACCTTTAAAGTGTTACTTCTTCAATGGAATCATCTTTTAAAATGGTAATCGCACTTAATTAAAAACAATAAGATAAAATTTTCTCTTAGTCTTATGTTATTTCTACATTACTATTGATGTTTTTGTTTTTTCCAAGATACATTTGTTAGATGAGTCTAGAAGTAGATTTCTAGCACACTCTAGAAAACTACAGCTGCAATCTATGGCCTTGTTTTCAGAGAATAGATTGGGCTGTGGGCTTTTAAAAACTTCTATGAATGAATTTTTGAGATGTAGACATAGAGGTCTTTACTTTTTCTAATGGTAAACAAAAGTTCCGTTTTATGCTTGTTTTGATCAAATTATAACGATGAAACACAAAAATAAATAGTCTACCAATTAGTGTGACACATAGCTTCCTCGCGTGCTATCGCTTACTTTAATGGTGTAATGCTTTCACACAAACCATTATTGTATTTTTTTTTAAAAAAATGTTCCCCCTTTTTTCATATCCGTCAAAATTATTATTTTTTTTTTTTTTGCAAGAAAGAGTACCAATTCAGCAAGATTTGAAGAGCGTAAGTGGTTGATATTAATACGGGTTTATCTGTGACATTCGACATACCATCCAAATTCCTAAAAAAATCAGATAAGTACTTTGAAAGATATTGGTCGAAATAAATGTACGTTTGTGAGCATGTGGAAGAGTAACTAATGAACTCAAAAGGTTGAAACTTATATAGGACCAACAATGGGCTGATTATGAGTCATAATTAGACTTTTCTTTTACAAGGCAGCCACTAATGACCAAAAATGATTTAATTAGAGTTTTTAAGTAATGATTATTAATACTCCATACATCCTAAATTCGCGAGTAAAGGAATGCAACGCATCGTTAGTAGTATAACGTTTATAAGATATGAAGAAAAAGGATGGCGCCAGTCATATATCACTTAAGCAGGTTATGAGATACTGTCAAAATGGATAAGATCATATATTATATGAGATACTACATTACGCTCATACTTATAATTTAAATTCTAAAGGAAGCGTGGCCGCTAGGTAGCAATCCTTAATCCTTACCACCTAGCGATCTTATCACTTCATTTTGCGTTTATCTTCTCTAAGTGAAGTATGACTGGTACTATCTGTTATAAGCTATTTATATAACACTACAAGTTAAAGCCGACATTTTCAAATCCAAGCCGTCATAAGCGAATGAACAATGAACTGCGTTATTAATAATTCAACTAAAATCTCTTACCGATATTTATTTATGTTGATGCTATTTCAATTCATAAAGTTCCTTGGTATACTGTGAATATTTATTATGAATCCAAACAAAGAATACCCTTAAGGCCCCCATACACGGTCAAAATGTTTGCGCAAACATTTTGACTGGCTGTTTGATGTTTAACGTGTATTGCCTAAATTTGCCCGATATCAAGTTTGCGCATACATCATGTTTGCGCAAAATGTTTGATCTGTATGGGGGGCCTTAAGTAAGACTTTTAAGGAATTTATTTATATTTTACTATTTAAAGACTATCAACGTTTAATGATAAGGACCTAATACAGATATTTTATCTACGATTGATACGAAATATAAACATTATATCTCTGTTTAGATGCGTAGAAAGTGATTATTTACGTACTTGTATTCATTACGCATGCGCGTCTCATAGTTCTGAAGAATTCCTCTTCTTTACCACACTAGTGCGGTAAAGAAGAGGAATTCTTCAGCTTTACGCACTATTAGCTAGTTTGTTTACATTTAATAAAACTAATTTGCTGTTCTTTTATTAAAGTAGCTGTTTATATCGAGTTTATAGTGAAAAACAATGAGTGAATCAGGTGACTTTGACGAAAATGTGGATAATAATACTCCTCCAGAAATAATTAATTCGGCAAAAAATACAACTCAAGAATTAATGCCATCTTTATCAAGAGAAGAGATACGAACTTACATACAGAAGTTTATTTTTTTCTGTATTTATAATTAAATCTAACAATCGTAGATAAAGTACGGTACGCAACTCGAGCGAAAACGGCATTTTGCATTGCTCGTGTGGTTTTACAACCCTCGCTGTCGCTCGGGTGCAAACTCCACACTCGCATGCAAAATGCTACTTTCCGCACTCGACGCGAAATGTACTATTTCACGTGTTAAATTTATATAATCGAGTAGTGTCCCGACGACGTCACACCTCGAAATTATTTGTTATTTGCTAAGCTAAGGCAACCACATTTATTCCAATAAAAATAAATGTTTGCTTTCATTTGTTGGTCTTTAAATAGTTATAATAATTTATCTAAATAGATATCTCAATTAATTTGCTTAGTTTTACTTTTTCCTAAAATTAAATTAATATATGTAATTTAAAATTAAGCCCGTTGGGCTCGTTTAAAATAAAGCCGTAGTTTAAAGAGGATAAACCTAGTGTTAATGTTACCAATAAAACTAATTTTGGGTAAAAAATTTACTATACTGTCTAAAATTCAAATCTCTTAGCTCTTATTTCTCTGATAAACCTTACTTCCTTCAACAGGATGTTGAGAATCCAGGATGTAAGAGGAAAAAATAAAGAAAAGAAAAATAACTATCAAGCTCTTAACTTTGTTAAAATCAGCCTCTTGTACAGGAAATTGGACTTGGGATACCCTCATAAATATCGCTTGAAATATAAGCCCAAGACTCTTGTATTTAATTTGTAAACTACCACCCTTGGTTGGAAACTCTTTTATTTCAAATCAGGTTTATCTCTTTTTTGTAGTATAAAAAGAAAAAGAAAGAAGAAAATCCAGATATACATATATATATATATATACTTTTTTTTATCAGGGTAAAAAAAGTTAAACGTCAAAATAAATTTTACAGAAAATACCCATTTAATTTTTTATTTATTTACTTTTTATGTAATTGTTTATTTATCTAGTACCTCTTTGAAAATAGTGGTATAAAACCTATTTATTAACAAATTGATCTTAGCTACCTTCTTAAATTTTCATTTTTTTTAAAAGATGTATAATTTCTTTGCTATAATACCTACTATAATCTTAAGGGAAAATGCCTTATGTATTAAAAACATTAGTTTTACGAGGAGAAATAATACAATTTTAAAACATTATTTTTTGCTTAACGCTTTACGTATTACGTTTAAATAATAGGAATCGTTGCATGTTATTTATATTTGCTCTAATATTTACCTCTATTGACTTGAAAATTTCGTTTAAACTACATTTAAACGTGTTTTTAAAGGATAATTTACTTAATAAGGGAGCCCCTTTGCATGAATATCTATAACTACAAGCATAACTGTAAGAGGTATTATCCGTGATGTTTCTTGCGACAAGTTTCTCTATTAGAATAAGGGAGAGAGTAAAGAGAATCGTGTACTGTAATTATTTTTAAGAATAATTTAAATATGCAAAGAAAATACAGGTACAAACATTTTGTAAGGATTTGGAATAGATATTTATTTAAAGAAATTATTAAACCTGGTTAATAGGACATAACTTAATAACAATAAATATACTAAAAACCAAAATATGTTAATGTACTTGGGGGTGTAAAAGTTTTTAACACAATTGGACGTTCAAACTTGAGATTAGTGAAATTTTTTAAAAATAATTTAATTTTACAATATTTTAAATAAGTTTTTACGAAAGGATTCTATATTACACACATTTACAAATAAAAAAAAAATGTAAATTAAAGAATGACGTCTTTTTTGTCTTGCCTTTAAACCAAAATTCAAGGAGTGATTAAAACGTTCAATTTATAAACGCGGAAAAAGTTCTGCTAATGTTTATTATATTTAAATTAGTTGCCGTGTGTCCTGTTTACCTACATACGTTACATCAGCGTTGTTCTACAGCAGCCTTTGTTTTGGAGTAGTGATATCCAAGACGTAGGAGTCTAGTATCTACAATTAAACAATAGCAATTATAACGAACTGAATAGCATAGTTATCTTTTGTTTGATCTTCCTTGTATCAGTTTTCTCTTAAGCAGAATATAATTCGTACTTTTTCATGATGAAGGAACGTTACGTTCAAGATTTTACCATTATCATAACATAAGGATGTCAAATTGTTTCAGTGTAAATGTTCATTGTGTAGGAGGAGATTAGCCAAGCTGCAAACTCCGATACCGATGAATTAAGCATACTGCATTTTAAATTTTCCCATATTTAATGAGATCTGGACAGTAACAGTGCTAGTCGTTTGTATCTTTACATTTACAAGCGCCTTCTTCTCGTTTTCTTGCATTGTTTTCGTTTAGAACTCAAGGAGATTGCGAGAGCATTGACCTTTAAAACGTATTATCATCGCCAGTTAGCTTCGCATCGGCTTGAGAAAAACCACCCAGTCTGCATTAAGAAAAAAAAACAATTTTTCTAAATGCTTATTATTTGTTAATACCAAAGTTCTTTTCATGTATATTTTGTTATTACGATGCACCTAATGAGCTCAATTTTTAATCATTTGTTTGTTTACTTTCAGAAACGAATAGATAATATTAAATTTGAATAATTTTCCTAAACTACAGTTTCAATTAAAGCTTTGGAATTTGTTTATGAAGATCGTGCGGATAATTTGCTAATAAAGACAAGTAATAATTACAGCCGACTGAAAGCTGAATTACTTTTTTTCTTTTAACGTAATTTCAGTTTGGCAGAATGGATGGCAAATCGCTGGTGTCACCGATTGATATCAAGGTTATTTAATATACAACTTGACCCACTGTGCTAAACAGAGATTTATACAATTTAATTGGCTACTTAATTTACGTTTATGTTTTTTGTTATTCTTAAACTTAATTCTAACTTTTGTTCGGATATATCGTCCTTTCATCGTACATTTAATGACAATTGTACTTTTAATAATGAAATAAGATAGACCAAATCACACGTAGTTTTCATGGTAATTGCAAATATTATAAATAGAAACTTTCTTTGTCCATTTTCTCTTAAAATCTCTCCAGTAACCTAACTTATATACAACACTTTTTGTTTTTATCATCTGGTTTTTATTACAATCTAGTTCTAACTTATTTTTGATATTAACTTATTTGTATAATTCTTCTATATTAGTGGTACAAATAACTTCCTCTTAAGTGCATCGTGTCATAGATGTAATGTTTTCCCTTTTTCTTTCATTAATGATTCCCTGCTTATTAAGGCAACTTTTTGCTTATTAGGCAACTAATAACTAATATTTTATTTCTTGGAAATAAAATTATAAATATGAATATAAGATAATATATTATAAATATAATATATATATATATATATATATATATATATATATATATATATATATATATATATATATATATATATATATATATATAATATGAATATAATAAAGTACTATATTTATTAGAAACTAAGTAACAGCTGACTAATAAATATATGTGTAAAATAACAGCTGATAAAATAAAGTGATTTTCAGGTTAGGATGCTGCAGTCAGTACTAGAGTATCAGAGACGTAGTGAGAGGAGTCCAAGGATCAAGGAGTCCATCCAGGTATTCAAGTTACTCTAGATATATATTTTTAACTTTTACTTGATAATAGAAGAGGTGAAATCAAAATTTGAAAGCGAAGGCGATCATTCAAATAATATACTTTCTTACACTTGAAAATATAAGGTTAGAGTCAGGTTATAGATAAAAGGTTAAATATACTTTATGCGAGGTCAGAATGGCATCTTACTTTACCAATTTGTAATCGAAATAACCTGGATAACGGTCAGGTATAGTCTAACTTGATAAAAGTCCTTTTGTAGTAGATATACAAAGGAAATATTAAGGCATAAAAAGTTACATAGCTTCCATGTAATTTAATGTTCTTATGCATATGTCTAAACAACGTTTGAGTCGGTATCAACAGTTTGATGGTATCAAACTATAAATACCTTTTCGGTCCAGATATTATAAAATTTAAATTAGGACAATAAGTGTTCTACAATCTACTGCATATTTTCCTTCTTTCTATTATTTTTTTTTCTTTTACTTTTCCTCACCTATGGTAGGAATAGTATTGTTTTCACCCAAAAAAATGTTTTTTTTGAGGTTTCAACTGAATTATCCGTTTTAGGTGTTTTTTAAGACCTCCTGAGTGGTTTTCAGCATGACATCTGTATGAGTGTATGTATGTCTGTTATCATCGAAGCGCCCTTCGTATTTAACCTAGAGAGTTGAAACTTGGCTGACAAATCAGTCCTTACTTATAGTTGTGCCGCCCAGAAAATCAACATTTTCCGCCATCTTGAACCCAGTATTCTGAGTCAGCAAAATTTTTAAATATTCGTAAAAAATAAAAAAGTGGACCGATCGAGTTGAAATTTGGCACGAATGTACCCCTCTGAATTTCAAACAAATCTACCTAATTTAATTTTGATATTGGCCGCCATTTTGAAGTTATCGATTTTTGAATTTTGAAAATTTGACGCTTAATAATACCGAAAGTATAAATATGTTTTTGACATACATCATATCGTTGGAACCGGTAAAAAATAAGGAACAAATATAAAAAATCCCAATGAAATTCCATTAATTAGTTTAAAAGTTATTAGCAAACATAATAATTAATTAGTACGATACTTTCGTTAAACGTAAAAGTTAGTTCATATCTGTCAAAATACCGCCAAAATTCAAATAATTAAATGAATGAAATAAAAATAAAACATACCTTTTTTGAAAAATGATAATAAATATATCGTTCAAAAACGGCCACCCGTCCAAGTACTGACCACGCACAATGCTGTCTCTCCTTCTGCGAAGCAGCAGAAGAGGTCACTTTAGTGGCCTCCGAAGTGAGGAAAAGATCCGAGGTACCCCGTACCCGATTTTTTTTTAATTTTAACTTCATACATTTTATAACTGACGAAAGCCTGAACTGAAAATTAATAATAATCCAAATTTTTAAAATAAAGTTACACACTATGAACAAAATATTACTTTGTTTATAGTTAATGTTTCATTTAAGTTCATTATGGGATATAATTTTATAATAATACAAAAAACAATTATATAAACATTGCTATCTCACAATAATTGTTTAAATGCATTGATAATGGTTAAAGGTTTTATTGTTATTGATTTTATAGTATTGTTCATTATACTTTATATAGGTTGTACGTTCATTGAGTTAGTTTCCGCGTGCAAGTTGAAGGTTACATGGTCTTCAAGTCACTTGAGGAATATGAATGCGAAACAACTAGGATGTTATTGTCCTCGTATTCTCAAAGCGGATGCAGTTTCTCATAACCATTATTTCATTCATATGAGCCCTATTTGCATTTACATAATTTTAACTAAACTATCAGCAGATTTATATTTCTTATAGTTTTAAATTATTCCATTTAGGATTCATTCATTTTACACTTTTTTAAAAAAAATAAAATTTATGAAATACATTTATTGGTCTAATATTTATGTGTATTGAGGAGAATTGAACATTTTTTGGATCCGTTAAAACCAAAATCTGCCTTATCTTTTTTCGCTTCAGGTCCTACTTTATAGGCACAAAAGTGGTAGAGCAAAATCTATATCTTTTATGCAGTGGTTTACGCTAACACTTGGAGTATGTTGTAGGCTTGGTTTTATCGAAAAATAATATTGAGTAGAAATATTCTGCCAATTAGTGTGGCACATAGCTTCCTCGCGTCGTATTTCGTATACTGTAATGATTTCATGCTTTTACAACCTATTACTGTTAAATTTATTTAATCTGCCCTCCGCTTTCTAAATCTGTCAAAATTATTTTATTTTTTTCCATGAAGTAAGTAAAAAGTATCAATTTAGCAAAATTTAAAGTGCGCAGACGATTGAAATTAGTCTGTGGCTATCTGCGAGCTGCTTTCGACAAACCATCCAAATTTCGCATAAAAATCAGATGAGTACTATTGAAGATATAGGTGTAAATAAATTTATGTTTGTACGTATGTGAAAGAGAGAATAGGCACATAAGGATAAAAATTCATTCAAATTTCATTGAAATCAGACAATTATTTTCTAAAATATGTAGGTTCGCTAAAATTGAGTGAACCGACATACACAGTGACAGACCGACAGGCTGACATGAAACAAAAATGCTCCCTGAGGTCTGAAGCGGATTTCTGTCTTAAAATTTTTGAAATCGGAAACATAAAAAATGTTCTTTCTTTAGAGCGATCACATTTATAGCTTCCGTAACCTTCTCTAAGCTTGGATTAAAAGTGTTACTTTAACCCTTTTCATAACTAATTGATATTATTGATTTCTTACATAAAAGTTTAAAAACGCAAATGTTAATATAAGTTGGTAGCGTTACTTTAAGTTTACTTACTTTGTCATGGATTTTCTTTGCAAATAATTAATTCTGAAGCAATTTGATTGCTTTACTTTTGTTTCTTTTTACTTATATTATATGAAGGTTCTTAATATTTTTTTATACGTACAGTTGAGATCATTGTGAGATAAATTCAAATTTGATTAGGAAATGGTTATTTAACATAATAACATAATAATAAATAACATAATAGATTTTTTTTCATTTAATAAATAACTACCAAACTGCGATTCAGTGGGTATTTTATTCTTAACTAGCCATCACCCATAATATTTTGCTCCGCGCGGGGCTCCTGCTAGAAATCAGTGGCTATAATTCCTATTATCATGTAGGCTAATGCGATTAAATGGAATGCCTAAATAGCATCGTTTCCAAAGCCTTCACAGAAAAGAATATAGGGCTATATTACACATCATTTATTCCATTATACCCTGCGAATCGCAGTTTGGAGGCTATTTATTGGACGCAAAAATGCTTCTTTTATGTTATTAGGCCAGATTAATAATACTTTTTAATTAAGATATAATTTAATCTCACAAAAATCTTAATGTATTAAGAAAAATATTAGAAACTTAAATAATCTTAATCTATGCCTCAAGAAATAAGTAAACCCAATCGAATTTCGTAGTTTAAATTTAATTATTTTTATGAAAACCCCATAATAAAGTAAACAGATACCAACAGTAAATAAACTTATTCAAGGTGAAGCCGTGAAATTGCATGAACTTTGTTTAATGATCTTTTAGATGGTACTTCTTTAGATTGTTACTCCCCTATGATTTTTTAGAATGCAAATGACTTTGATTAAATATCTATTAAGGCATAAGGATGATTAGTCTAATGTACTTTGGGACAAAGGAATATCACACTTCTGTTGTTAACAGTCTAAAGAAGAACATTCCGTGTACCCTCTGTTTTTTATAAGGGGAGTAACAATCTAAAGAAGTGCCTTTTAGATTAAGATAAATTATTTTATAACTATTATATTAAGTCTGGTAAGTCTTCAGAAACTTTATTTCCAAAAACTCGGCTCGTATGCTTTATTTAAAGCGCAGCCTTTTCTGTAGCATCAAAGATCTAAAAAAGGAGGATATGAATTAAATATTTTGATCTCAATTAATCCTTTAATCCTTTCATTATAATTTAATCGAAATATGAGTACGTAATTAGCTTACTTATAAACTTATAATGCTATTAATAGAGACGAATAAATAAAATAAATTGTTCCCTTATGTTGTAATATATTAAATTTATTTAGCTGTGGAGTGTTGCATTCAATGTGAAGGTGAACTGTGAGTCAATACTGGGCGTGATTTTTATTAACGTCTTATAAAACATAAAAATTCTCCATCTAAAACTAATCAGCTTAATTAATTTCATCTTAGATTTACCCAACTCCATCTTTGGTTTTCATCCAGGTATAGAGTTGGCAAATCGATGATTTACCAATCCAGTTTTTTAAATTGAAAATTGGTTGTTTGTAAACATATTAATTGAATCAATGGGGTATAAGGTGCTAAACAGGGCAAGAAGTTAGGGGTCGAAGCTAGCAGAGTCAAACTCGTGTACCTTCTCCGACCTTTCCCACGCTCTCTTCTTCATATTCTCCATCTCTTGATACTTCTCCCATTGCTAATATATACCCAACTCACTTTAACAACACTTGGAACTTTATACTTTTCAAAACCTGTACCAGGATATTTTTACGCGTCGTCTCTCTATCTCTCTCTATCCTTTATAGCTTGTATTTAGCGCTTTGAGCCGTAAAGTACCTCTAGCTAAGCAAGTGAGTGAGACTTTCTACCTGGACCCACCTCCTCCAACTCTGTACCAAGCAAACGGTACAATCTATGACCTACCTCTCCATATAGGCAAAACTTGCTTCCCTGACTAAATCTTAAAAATATATAGAAAAAAAAACAAAAAGCAGAACAGGTCGTGTTGGTTTCAATATACTTACAAAATGTAAAAAGTTTTTTTAAATATATATTTTTATTTTTAAGTGCATTCTTAGTATGTTTTGTGAAAACGTATCAATATGTGGATGTATGTGGATGTTACCAGAAAAAAAAGGAAATCTTATATTATTTATACTAATTTTCTTATCCAATATACTTTGAATTACTATTTTTTTTGTTCAAGTGTGTGGTTTGTTTTTAAATTATTCGGTTTAGAAGATATCTAATAGACAAATTTCAAGTTACATCGAATATAGAATTTATTTGAATAGAATTAATTTAGTATAAAAATTGCTTGCAACAAAAATGATCGGTACTTTAAAATAAAGAATTACCTATTATTTTAGCTTATGACAGAGCTATGACATTAGTTAATGGTGTATTTATACTTATCTGTATCTATAAATAATATGTATTACCTTATTGACTAAATAATCAATGGATAAACCAGTGGAAGGTATTGGTAATGCGCAATAATACCTTCCAGTGACTTTTTAGATTTTGCATCCGAGCTTACCGAAGGTAACGGAAGCCATGTGATTTGAAGATTTTTAGGTCTCCGATTTCAAACATTCCAAGACAGAAATCTGTTTCAAATATCAGGGACCATTTTCGGTTCCGTGTCAGTTTGTCGGTCTGTCGCTCAATTATTGCGAATCAACATATAAAAACTACTCGTCTGATTTCATTGAAATTTTGATGGTAGGTCATAATTAGCCCATTGTTGGCCCTATATATAAGTTTCAACCTTATGACTCCATTTGTTTCTCTTACACATGCGCACAAACATACATTTATTTACACCTACATCTTCAAAAGTGCTCATCTGATTTTTATGAAATTTGGATAGTTTGTCGAAAGTAGCCCCCAGATAGCCCCAGATTAATTTCAACCGTTTGCCTGCGCTCTTTAAATTTTGCTAAATTAATACTTTAATACATGTAAAAAATCGAAACAATTTTGACAGATTTTAAAAACGTGGGAAAATGAAATAAAATGGATAATAATAGGTCGTAAAAGCATAAAATCATTAAATTTTACGAAATAGGACGTGAGGAAGCTATGTGCCACACTAATTGGCAGATTATTTTTTATTACAATAATCCATATATACATTGTTGAATCAAGAAATAAGAGTAAGTATATTTGTGTTACTACGCCCTAGGTTATCTCAAAGTACATATATATGTTCATTCTTTTGCCATCACTATGTTATGTTCTTGAACGTACTTTAAAACAAAACATGAATCAAGACTAGGTGAGAATTAAATCGATTTGGTAATCAAACAAACAGAATCTCTCTTCTTGTTCCTCTCTTTACTTTTTTGTACGCAATAATAGTTTAACATCTTCAAAGTGAAAGAAATCGTAACATCTAAATTTATTCTTTACCCCAAAGAGTTATTCGCGAAGAACAAAGATTTAATTAAGTGGATACAATCAACAAACAAACAATTTCATCCTAAAGAACGCTCTTGAATGTCCAATTAAAATGTTACATGTGGGTAAAACTCGTTGTTACATAACTCTAAAAGTAACGAGACCTACTTTTAAACTCATCAGCTACTTTTAAACCTTTTGGAATAAAGCCGGTGAGTTTTAACAACTTTTTACATAAACAGTTTTGTCTTTTCACCCTTTATTTACATTTCTACTGTGGCTTTCGGGATTTATTTTTGTTTACTATCAGCTTGTTAAACATTTTTCCCCTGTTATATTTCTTTGAGATTCTTTTCTTTTTTGACCCGGATGTAATCTTAGCGGTTGTATCAACATTAAAACCTGAAGTGTGGTGCGAAGAAGAAAGAGAGAAAGAAAAATGTTTTCGTACTATTTATACGTTTTTATTTTTACAGGGGGTTTCTAAGAGAGAGAGGTGGAGTTTAGATTCTTATTTTAGACTCTTATGAAATTTAATTTTGGTTACCTATATATTTTTCCTCCTATTTTTCATTCTCAGTAGAAGTATAGTTCGTTCAGAAAGTGGATATACGATTCATCCTGAACACTTTCGAAGAGTAGAAAAAAAAAACACCGATTTATATATCGTTTTTAAAAATATATACGGTTGCCTTGTGCGAAGAACTCGAGGATTTATACTGAGTGCGTGACTGGTTCTGATAACTTGTTTTAGAGGATGAACAAGTTTGAATGGAATAGGGCTGAAAGTAACCGAGGAACTGAATGGAACGGTTCGAGTCTATGGAAAGAACTTCTATATAGTGGATCTGTAATTAGGTTTCCTGCTAGAAAGAAGCTTCGTGTAGGAATCCCAACCCTCAAGCACCTACCACCAACTAATATACCTCCCCATTATCTATCCTAAAACACACACTGATGCACTCATATATATATATATATATATATATATATATATATATATATATATATATATATATATATATATATATATATATATATATATATATATATATATATAAGCTAATGTATTGTATGCGGTAATTATTTTTCCTGAAGTATATAGGAGTCTTTGTTGCAGATTGGCTATTATATTATTACTTGGTTTAGCCATCGTTAGAGTTGGTATATAAACTACTCGAGGAAATTAAACAGAAAAATATGGTGTTCACATTAAACAAAGTGGCATACATTCTGTAATATTATTAATAATAATATTTCCTCCGTAACTATCTTGTAAATGTTTCTTAGAATAAATTAAATATTTTATTTTACAACTGTCGTAGTATGGATCTTCTATTAGTAATTGATGTTTTTTCTATATAGTAATGGATTGTTGAGTAAACTGTATATTCTTCCTTTTACACTTTTGTTTTCAAATATTGTTTGTTTTTGTTTGCACATTATCAAAGACCAATTCCCTCGAATAAAATGCAAGCATAGTCCGTCTTTTAGCTAAGGCGCACATTGAGCAATGTCGCGCAGCTCACGCAGAGCAGGTCGGGGCAGGTCGAAAAAAAAACTGCCTGGAACAGTTTTTAGAGCATATTGGAGCGCAGTTTTTTGGGGCAGTTTTTCAACAGGGGCAGTTGTGAGCGTTTAGTCGAAATCAATATAGTATATTATGGCGGGATTTCTTAATTTGAGCTCGGAGTCAGATTCGGATGCCGAGTTGGATTCATTAATATTACTTTATCAAAAGTCAAGAAAATTAAAGTTGTGGAGGAGTGAATATAAGGAGAAAAGAGGTGAGATTCTCTAATATAAGGAGAGTTTACACAAACAAGAGGTTCTTATTTTGACGTCCTTCCACTTTATCTTTATCATGTTCAGCTCCTTCGCAATATTCATCCAAATTTCTTCTTTGACCTTGGTTTTCAGGTGCACCCCCTGGCTAGTATCGTATACCACCTGGTGGTTGTGCACTAATTCAATCAATTTTTCTTCCATTGATTCTTTTTTTTTTCGATAAAACTTCGATATCTCCAAAGATTAGTTGATTAATTTTGATGATATTTGTAAGTTTAATATGTAAAATAATAAAACGATAATAATATTTATTTAGTTATTAGGGTTTCGTAGATCATTTCTCGAATCCCTTATGCCGAGGGTCATGTGTCCGTCTGTCCGTCGTACTTTGGTTCGTATACTGGCGTAACTTTTAACATAGGAAAAATATATAGAAGGTTCACCTTTAATATGCGCATGCGTAATGCGCAAACATGTGCAAACCTAAAATTTTTATATTTTTTTAATTTTTGAGATGGGTATCAAATGAAAGCTACTAAAGAGTAGAATACAAATAAGTATATACGACTTTGTATGATTACTGTGCATTTTACTGCCAATATTGCGTTTAGCGCCAAAATTTCATCCGAAAAAACTGAACTGCCCCCCCCCCCCCCCGTTTCACTCTATTTGGGCTAGTCCTAAAATTATGAAATGATTCATGCTAATACCTTATGGTGAGGCGATGATATTATCGGGCCGGATTTTTTAATTTTTAATTTTATGTGCACACATGCGCAGTGAGGCAAAATGTTTATTTTTTTAAGAGATGGGTATCAAATGAAAGAATCTACTGAAGAGTAGATTAACAAAAAATATATATGACTTTTTATGACTACTGTGCTTTTTACCACCAATATTGCGTTTTTAGCGCCAAAAGGACAGATTTGAAGTTGTATTTTCCATAGAGTTCGCGGCGGACTAGATGCAACATAGCTGATGAATCTACTAATATTAGATTTTTTCTGTGTGATATGCGTCACCCGCACTATTTTATTATTATTATTATTAAATCAAAGTAGATATATGTATGTTTTTAGTTTGCGTTTCAATGTGTTAAATGATATAATATTTTTAAGACAGTGCGGAAGTTAGTTGTAATGTTTTGATACTTGGTACGTAGCGTGTCTTTTTTTTATATATATATATATATTAAAACATGAAACTTATTCATAACTTTATTTAATGTTTTTAAACGCGTTAAATAATTATAGTTAATTGTGTTTTTACCTTTTCTTTTTTAAAAAAATTGCAATAAAACTGCTTTATTAAATATAAGATTTATCGGTAGCACAGTAATATCTTTAGAACACATTTCAAAAAGGTAACGACGAGGCCTTTTTTTAGAATATTTTGATTATTGCTTTCTGAACGGTGGTTATACTGATTATAAAGTAGTACCGGCAGCGCTTCCCCAAGCGATAATGCAAAAACAAAAAATCGGTCCGAGACAACTCAGACAATCTTTCTCATATACGAGTTTATAATTACTTAGTCCAGTGTTTACCATTTATTAGTTTTCGTATGTACATTTAATTATTATTGAACATTTCATCAAAATTTATCATAAAAATAACTTCTCCTGGGCGGGGAATCGAACCCGGCCTCTCTCCGTTCACGTTTTAAGCTATTTTCTCAGGAACTAGCTTCTTCCCGGGAAAACGGCTAATATCTTAGACTCGTATTTAAATGGACCATATTTTAGAATTTTTTAATCAAAATCGTCGGAACCGTTTTCAAGAAATAATTTTTTTCACGTTTTTTTTAGAGTTTTTGGGGGGTAGTGCCCCCAAAAAACACTTTTTTGGGCTCAGGGGACCTCAAAACATGTAAATCCATCAAAATCTCAAAATCGAATTTTCGCGCCATCACAATACTTTCTCTTTGTATGAGAAAGTAAAAACAAATAAATGAACTCAATTCACAGCTGATATAAAACAAAAAAGAACACTAGTTGAAAAAATCACGTTGATCTTAGTCGACAATATGCTTGATTACACCAGTCCGCGGCGGACAGTCCGGTTTCTGTGTGACCAGCCCGTTCGCGGTGGACGGTGGACAACCTGTTCACGGCGGACAGTCCGCTTCCTATGTGTTCGAGCCTTAAATCTGTAAATTTGTGTGACCAAAATTCGAGAATACTTTATTTTCCATGAATCGCTTGGGGCACATGAGAAATAGATGGCGGAGGTACGGGGTACAAAAGTCAAAATAGTATATTCCCTTCATGATGCATATCGTTTGCAAGCTCTTTAAAACTACAGTAAATGTTGTTATGTACACTTTTTTCATGGTTTCATTAAAGAGAGGGATAAAATAGGAAAACAAGAAAAAAATGCATTTAATTAAAAATTTGAAATATTACTTTTAGTACAGTTCATTTGTCTGATAAAAGGTATGAGAAAAGTTTAATTCTAACTTTGCGGGATCATCCGGAAGGCGGAGGGAAAAACACATATATCTATTTTACACTTAATATCTATGCATCTATAAGCACGAACGTAAAAAGTATATTTTTAATTCATTTGTTAAAGCTCAATAGAAAAACAATGTCATTTCAAGTTCTATTAAAATAGTGGGAAGAATTACAGAAATTGTATTACTGGCCAAATCAAAAATGGCCACTTCCATAAATAACATTAAAGATGCTATTAGGTTTTGTTAACTTCAGGAATAAAAATGAACGTTAAAACTTTTTTAAAAAAATAAAATTGTTACTCCTGTGAAGCCTTAAAAATACAGACAACAAAGCAGCAGCGACAAATGGTCCAGCAAGGCTGCAATATATTGGGCTGCCAGGAAGGAGATGAATAAGATTCCTCCGAATCCGGCGTAGGAAAAAAAAAAAAATAATAATAATAATTCACATGGAATATCCTATTTTAAAGAAAATATCCCAATTTTTCTATGTTGGTAATTTCGTCTCCAACAGTACCAAACCAACGTAAGTCGAAAATTCGAATCTTTTGTTTTTATTTTCTAAAATTGTCTCTATGTATTTTTAACTTAGAGGAAACAGTTTCAAATCGACAAAACTACAGAAAAATATGAACTATTCAATTTAATTTGTTTTTTCAACCTTTTAGTAAAGTGCTCTAGTGGAACTTACGAGGTTTGGAACTGGCAACGATACGAACGAACAAAACATGCCATGCAGTTTCTGTGTCAGATCCACAAGTGTGGGGCAGGCCTTGTATAGCACAGAACTGCACTGCCCTGCTCTGCGTTCCAATTCGCGCGGTCTCTTATATTTCTGTAGTTCACGAAAACTGCCCCGCCCTGATCTGTGTCGCCTGTGTGGGGCAGGCCTCATATGGCACAGTACTGCCCAGCCCTGCTCTGCGTCTCAATTCGCGCGGTCTCGTATATTTCTTCGGTTTACAAAAACTGCCCCACACGGTACTGCCCCGCCCTGCGTCACCTGCGTCTCAATGTGCGCCCGGCCTTAAATTCTAATACTAATGTTTTTCTCTGATTTTAACCAAATTGACAGTTTGGCGCAGTCGAGTAGTTAATTTAAACCTAGAGCTAAAACTAAGTGTCCCTAATATTGTATTGATCAGAATATAAAAAAATATAAAAATAATAATAATAAAAAATAAACTACTAAATATTGATATTTAACACATTAATTATTAAATAAATATACTATACTCACTCATGTATATGTACTATTTATAGTTAAATTACTGAGTAAAAACACCTCCCTACAAAATCGTGTAAAAGATCTCATTGAAGAAGACCGAGATTTATAAAAGATTATCGACTAGTTTGAAAGTTACTTGATTAAGTCATAATTAAATATACTGAATTAGTTCAGTTGCCGGATTAAGTTTTAGTACCTACTTCATTTTATAGTACTGCTAATGTAGTTAGCAATTACCATTATTACTCTTAAATAAACCAGAAAACTTACTAGTCTTTTATTATTATAACTTTTTTTAATATCTTAAACTAGGGGTATTAGTTTGTTTACTGTGCTTAATCTGTTGAAGATGTCTCAGTCGTAGGAAATATTAGGAAAGAATAGTTGAACTTACCAAATATTTAACCTTTTAGACGATTTATTAACGTGTATAATATTTTTTGAATATGATCTATTTCTCAAATCTTGTACTCTTATATTAGTCCTAGATTTTTTCTTCTTCTTTAAGTTTTTTTTATCCCTTCCTCTAGTCTTTTTACAACTACTCGAAAAAAATATGGAAGGATAACAATTGTTCTGTGTAATTCAATTGTTACTTGAATGATACGATAGCGGAAGATGCTAAGAAAAACTTAAGATGAAAGGAACGCCCTTGAACAATGAGGCTGTTTGGAAAAGATTTTTCGAAGAAGGAACCTCTTGAGTCAAGAAGGAAAGGTCAAGCAATGGACCTTACCTCCCTTCCCGTGGCAAATCGCAAATTGCCCTTGTCCAAGATTAACCTCGTATACTGAAGGCAGAGGCCATGGAGGTACTGCATCCATGGCCTGGGAAAGTCAGGCCTTCAAAGGATCTCGCCAGTACTTTTCTATAAAATAAATAGTGTAAAATTATGCAAAAAGATTGACAAGTTGGAAGGAATATCGGGGTATTTGCCTTTCATGTAGGAATAATGTATCTTTAAAATGTATAATCTACCAGCTTTGGAGAAAATTTTGTTTTTTCCTTGACTCAGAGAATACCATTTGTTTTACTGTGAATAATTAAAAGCTTAAATCAAAGCATACAGTTAGAAAAAGAAGCTATTTAAAACAATTGTTTTGAGATATTGTTTATATTTTAATATGAAATTATGTATTTTATTTATGTGTAATCTAATTACTTATACTTTGCGTTTATTTATTACTGATTGCTGTAGATGGGACGAGTGTCTGGTATTGACAGCGGCAACGAAACAGAGGAAGGCTCCCCTGATTCGGATTTAGTAAGTGTTGCTACAACACCGCACAACTTTAGTGACAGAATTAATCAGGTAAATTGGTTTTATATTTTGTTGGTAGTTAATTTTTAAGTATATTCAAAGCTATAGTGTCTAAGGCCCATTTACACTTTGATTAGTGCGGGTGCAAGTTATTAGTGATTCTTGTGAGTGATTAGTTCAAGTGTGTAGCGAGTAGTGTCCACTGTGTACTGTTTAGCTGCTGCGGTTAGTTCAATTGTAGAGCGTCGAACTGCAAGAATGGTCAAACAGCAAGTACGGTCAAACAACCTCGACATCCTATATTCCTATATTTGGAGTCTTTACAATTATAAAGATTAAAGATACTCGTGCTTCAAATACTCTTGAACAAATTTATATGTCATATCCTCGGTCCACTTTGCCATTTTTATTTCCATATACTAAAAGCGACAGTCCCAAGCGCGCGCTAAACACTGACTAACTAACTAAACAACTAAACAAGCACAAGCATGTCCAAACATGCGTTTAGTAGGAGGCAAGCGGCAATTAAAAGGCGCGCGGGACGTGGCAACTCGCAAAAAATTAGAACACGCTTCTATTCACTGATTACTAATCACTCGCACTTGATTACTAATTACTAATCACTCGCACTAATCAATTGCGGTCCACACGTGTTTTGTCATAATCACTATGCACCTGCACTAATCAAAGTGTAAATGTTAACATTTGGCCTTCCACATTAGGAAATAAACAAAATAACATTCCATAGAATCAGAGAATGGTATCAGCAGAGGAATGGTAAGTAACTCTGTTTTACGCCACTACCACAAGTCGTCATTTTTGGGATACGACGAATTCTATAAGGAGCGTCCTCCTACTATTAATGAAGTTAGTGGTATTGATTGAGATTTTGTGGTATTTACTCATGGTGAAGGTAGATAAGAAAAGAAAATAAACACTTTTACTTGATCAATAACTTGTCAATATATTGTCAAACCATAAATACATATTAATATACAGACCGGTTTCGACTTATTCAGTCATCGTCAGTGTAATGCCAGTGTATGCCCGGTCTGTATATTAATATGTATTTATGGTTTGACAATATATTGACAAGTTATTGATCAAGTAAAAGTTTTTATTTTCTTTTCTTATCTACCTTCACTCCTACTATTATTAATTTTGCTTTTCTCTTTTTATATAACCCACACCCATGTCATGTAGAAAAACTTGTAGAGACTAACACAATGTAGTATTTTGTTACCAACAATATATACGAACAATATTTCCTTAATCCCTCAAATAAGAAAGAAAATTAACATACTGTAAGAATTTAACATAGTGAGATTGAGGAGAATTGTAATGCAAGCTATTATATTCAAAAAGATATTCAATTTCCCATGTTAAATGGTTGTTAACTAACTTAGTACGTAAGTTTTCGTGAGTTGTCTCATTATTTTATCTTGTTGCTTTGAGTTAAATTCACCATGCTTAACACCCCCTAAAGATGCTGACAGTTTAAGCTAAACGTTGGCTCAGAAGCTAATAGAAGACAAAAGATAATAGTGGAAGCTAAAAGTTGGCTGAGATACCAATTGTTGAAGCTAAGCTAAACATCCATAGTTGTGCTAATATAGTGGAAGCTAAACGTCAGCTTCACGATGGTCAACACTCCTAAAGATGCCAATTGTTGGAGCTAAACATCCATTAACATACCATGAGAAAAAATCTATAGTGCTAATAGTGGAAGCCAAACGTCAGCTTCACGATGGTCAACACTCCTAAAGATGCCAATTGTTGAAGCTAAGCATCCATAGTAGTGCTAATATAGTGGAAGCTAAACGTCAGCTTCACGATGGTCAACACTCCTAAAGATGCCAATTGTTGGAGCTAAACATCCATTAACATACCATGAGAAAAAAACTATAGTGCTAATAGTGGAAGCCAAACGTCAGCTTCACGATGGTCAACACTCCTAAAGATGCCAATTGTTGAAGCTAAGCATCCATAGTAGTGCTAATATAGTGGAAGCTAAACGTCAGCTTCACGATGGTCAACACTCCTAAAGATGCCAATTGTTGAAGCTAAACATCCATAGTAGTGTTAATAGTGGAAGCTAAACGTCAGCTTCACGATGCTTAACACTCCTAAAGATGCCAATTGTTAAAGCAAATCATCCATAGTTGTGCTAATAGTGGTAGCTAAAGACGTTATTCAAATTTAAACTGATTTATATATGTTGATCATATAGCTTACTGCGTTTACTTTTAGCAGTATATTCTTTTATAATAAATAAGCTAACTTTTATCCTGTTCACTTCAATTGGGTACTTTATAATTATAAGCGTTATTTCTCGGTCTAGTTCTATGTCATTAATGTTGACTTCTCAGATTTGTGGAAAATTGAAAGCTTAAATTCGGGACAATCTATCATTAACGTCAGAGAAAATCATTCTCCTGCGTAGCTTAGTTGGTAGAGCGCTATACTGGAAATATAGAGGCCTGTGGTTCAAATCCCAGCGCTGGAGTGTATTTTTCTTTGTCTGTTTCCCCTAGTAAATAATAATTGTAATTTGATTTAAATCTAGAAATTAATTAATATATCAGTTTTTTTTTCAATCAACTATTTTTCCCATAGATGTTAATATATATCAGTGCTGTACGACTCGTACATTCAGAGAATTGGTTAGTAATTTATCTTTTATATATATGTTTATCGTTTTTTTGTGATACATGGCACTATTGATAGTCAAAACATGTTCAGAAATCTCTTATACTTTTGCGTACTAATTGACATGATTATCATTATTTTAATTTAAAACTTATTCTAATTGTTGAAAGGATATTGAAAATAAGCAATTTTTTCTCTAATAAGCCAGGAATTGGCTATAATTTAATATTTTTCGGTCAACAGAGTAGGTTCTTGAAGAATTACGTTGTTAATATGGGAAACTGGGAGACACTATACATTTAATGGTCAATACTTCAATTTCATGTTAAACTGGTTGCAACAGAGGTTTTTTTTCAAAATCTAGTTCACTAACCTCATACTCTTTTTATTTTTTCATTCACATTTTTATTACTTTTTGTGATAAAGTTGAATAAATAAATAAACAAAAACTTTTTTTCATAAATAAATAAATAAAGAACCTTTCTTACAAATAAATAAAGAACCTTAGTTCGATTTTAATAAAATCATGCCTGCTTTCAATTATTTTGTTTATTTCCAACAAGAAATTGAAATTGAGTTTAAGATATGTGTATATATATAACACTTGTCGTGAATTTTATAATTCCTATTCTGTTTTGGCTTGTTTTATTAAAATGAAATGATCTCCTCTTTTCTTTTATAAAAAAATAACGAATATGAAAAGAAAAAAGTGTATTATAAACTGAGAGAAAGAAAGACTGAAAAAAAGAGGGGTTAGTTTGCATAGGAAAACCATTGGCAAAAGAAGACTTGCTAATAAATATATTTTGAATTAGGCAAGTCCGTAAGCGCCCGAGGTGTTCCTACCTGGTGGTAACCCACAGTAAATCCAACTTCATAAAACAACGACTGCTTCATTATTGAAACAGCTTCAATTCATAAATTATTATACCTGTTTGGTTTCTTAAAGAAAAAATGTAGGATAATAAAAATACAACTGCAGAAAATTGTGTTGATGTTAAAATAACTTGCTCTTAAAGTGAAACAAGGACTAAGTATTGACCTTATATTAATTTTACATATCTTGAACATTTAAATTTGATTATGTTAAAATATGTTCTTAAAAATCACTAATGAACATGAGAAGTATGTTAAAAGTATATAAATCAAGACGTGCTTTGCGTAGGTCGATTGTGAGTTTATGGTACTTTCCAGTAATCATCGCATCTAATAAGTCTAAACAGCAAAACCTTGCCCTATTTATTAAAATTTGTAGTACAATTCACTTTAATTTAAGTTAATTATAATAACGTCTAACAATAATTACCTATTTATATAAAGAGGTCATAACTTAGAACCATAACTGTTTGTGGGCAAACAGATAAAATGCTCTTGAGAAAACTTCAGTGCCTTATTGCTTAAATTGTGCAGCATTTGCATTTTGCATTAAACCAAGGTCAAACAATGTTTAGATTTAGACAAATAAAGAATGCATCAACGTGAATATCACAGTGGTCGATCGAGAATACAATTTTAATGCAAAGGTATTTTATTATCACCGATAAAATAATTAGGTTCATCTTTTTCTTATTTTTATCTACGATTGATACGAAATATAAACATTTTATCTCTGTTTAGATGCGTAGAAAGTGATTCTTTTCGTATAGTTGTATTCATTGCGCATGCGCGTTCATAATTCTTCTTTTTTTCCGCCTTAGTGCGGAAAAAAGACGAATTCTTCACCTTAACGTACGATTAGCGTGTTTGTTTACATTTACCAAAACTAATTTCCTGTTTGTTTAATTAAAGTAACTGTTTATATCGAGTTTTTGTGAAAAACAATGAGTGATTTAAGTGATTATGACGAAAATGAGGAGAATAATACTCCTCCCGAAATAATTAATTCGGCACAAAATACAACTAATGAATTAATGTCATCTTTATTAAAAGAGAAATACGAACTTACATACAGGAAGTTTATTTTTTTTTTCTATATTTATTATTAAAATCCAACAATCGTAGATAAATTACGGTACGCAACTCGTGCGAAAACTGCATTTTGCTTTGCTCGTGTGGTTTTACTACCCTCGCTGTCCACACTTGGGTGCAAAATGCTACTTTCCGCATTAGACGCGTAATGTACTATTAACTACCTTTTTCCATTAATAAATTCTTTCAAATACATACTCGTATATTTATTTTTTAAAAACTTTACATTCATTGAATGTTATATTGATGATCCTAAAAATGATACAAAAAGAAAAGAAGATAATGCTTTAGTCGTTTTTACTTAAGTAACTCTACTTTTTTCCATCTGACATTAAGGGAGGGTTTCCAATCCCCAAAAAATAAACCGGAGTTCGACCTTGAGAGACAAGAAATGCAAGAAGATCCAGTCAGAGTGGAAAGATGAGATTGAGAACCAGTTTCCACGAAAACCAGACCTCCGTCTTATCAGAATCAGCTGCGGACATAACCTAGCCAATCCGGAGCATCTCTTTTCAATTATAAAAATAATTGCTTTTTTTCCCCAAATTCTAAGTTGTCTTTTTTTCACTAAATAAAGAGAAGAGGTCGGTATATAAAAGATTGCGTTTAAAAACCACTTAGTTATCGATGCAGTCCACAAAAAACATGATTTATAAAATTGCATTTTTAAATTTTCTTTTCGACGATACAGGTTTATCGTTGATTTCTCCTTTCGAATTATAAAAAAAGAGGCCACACACTTAAGGTCATCGGCTCTTGTTTATTTATCAATTTCCGTTTTTAAATGGGAGTGTATTAAGAAAATCTTACTGCGGGTGTAGAAAAGTTATATAGAAGTAGACATTATAAAGAAAGTAATACTTTTCTGTGAAGTTAAGAAGCCAAAGGTATTAATGGCAGGAGTATATTAATTGATCATTGTTTACTTACTTTAAAATGTAAATTCAAAAAAATTGTCAGGATTGAAGAATCGCTAAAAATTAAACTTGCGGGAAACAAAATAATCAAATTGGACTCCCTCTACGCCGTATAGAAGAAGGGACCATGTAACAATAATTAGTGAAGATTAGTGGCGCATAACTTGAGATTTGGATTAGAAAATCACAGGAAAGGCTATAAGTTTGAAAAATCTCTAGAGAGGAAAGCCTAGAATTAAAAATAGGCGTAGGGCGTAGGTTCTTTCCCCGTTAGTATACTTGTGAGTACCAAATGAGATGGCTTATTACTTTAGTCTTATTTATTCAGTCTCTGCTAAAGATAGAATAATTGAATCTAGGGTATTTAGTGAGCTAGCTTTTGATTACGAAAGAGAGATATGAAAGATAATTATGATAACCGATTTAAGATAAAAGCCGGGAGTACAAAATTCGGCAGGCCTAATAGTTTACACTAAACTGTCAGGCCTACCGGATCGGGTTGTGGTACACAGGATCTATATCTCAAGCCCAGGGAAATATAGTAATGGCACTGAAATACTTTATACTTTCTAATAAATGTTTAATTTCACAAAATGATAATAATAAAATCTGTTTTTTCGAGAGTAATTTGGAGAACTACTAAACTGGTTATAAAGAAATTTATTACATTTTAGATTAGAATGCAGTATTACCGCAGGTTTTTTTTAGAAATTTTATATTTTAAAGATTTATAAAATGTTGCAAAGTTTTATTATATTGGGTTATATATAAAACGAACTTTTAAAAACTACCTAGTTTTTTTCATTCTAGAAAGAGATCAATAAAGAACTCTTTTTTCGTTTTCACTCAATTTAGAGCTACTTCATAGGTTGTATGCATGCTGTTAATTTACAGTAATTGGACTTAGTTTGAATTAGATCCTTCTTTAAAAACTGAAATTATTTAATAAGGGTGATTACTTTTACTTGCTAATCCTTCTTTTTTTAACTCATTCAGCCTCGACATAATTTTTTTTAAAAATACTTAAGTGACCTCTGAGAACTTTGAGGATATATTTCTAAACATATCCATAAATCTTTTGACCTGTCTTTTACTAACTTTATTCTCACTTATTAGATCTCTATTATGCAACCATACTAGTTTTTATTCAACTTAAATGTACAATTTCATTTAAAAAATAAATAAATTCAGAATTAAGTATTTTAATGATACATGTTTATCTGTTTCAGGATAAAGTTGTGATTAAGCCCGTTGCCTTCAAGCCGACTGGTTTACCTAAAGGTACTAACGGTCCTAGATATGGGTCAACACCTAGCCTCGCTCGTCCTGGATCTATCCTTACCCTTTACGGAAGTACGTAATTTATTGATCATTTTTTAAGTTAACATTGGTATTAAATGTTAAAACCGGCGAAATAAATGGGTTAGCGAACTCGCAACTTGACAGAACCTAGGTCAAACCACCGAAATATCTGATGAGTTCAAGAGAGGTAAGACATAAACACTGATGATAAAGTTGACGGATCCCCCGTCCTGTAATAACTTAATAATCTGATCTTAACTTCTGATCTGAACTTAATATCTGATGAGTTCAAGAGAGGTAAGACATAAACACTGATGATGAAGTTGACGGATCCCCCGACGTGTAATAACTTAATAATCTGATGTATGATCGGGATGTAAAATAAATAGCAAAAAAAAAAAAAAAAAAAAAAAATCGTGGAATATACAAAGAAGCCCGATAAAGCAAAAAATTGCCCGATAAACACTGTAGAAATTGCTGCCTGAAAATTTTGATACCTGGCAGCGAAGTGCAATTTCGACTTTAATAATAATATTAATAGTTCAAATATTTAGAAATATTCACGTTTTACTTTCTCATCTAAAGAGAAAGTATTGTGATGGCTAATAAAAACGTGAAAAAAAATTCTCGAAAATGGTTCCGACGATTTTGATTTAAAAATTTTAAAATGGTCCATTTAATAAGAATTTAACGATATAAGCCTTTTTCCAGAGAAAAATCTAGTTCCTGAGAAAATAGCTGTAAACACGGACGGAGATAGGCCGGGTTCGATTCCTCGTCGGGGAGAGTTATTTTTATGATAAATTTTGATAAAATGTTCAATAATAATTAAATGTAAAAACACGAAAACTGATAAATGGAAAACACTAGGCTAAGTAATTATGAGAAAGTTTGAGTTGTTTCGGGCCGATTTTTTATTTTCGCTTCACAAGGCTTTATATATTAAAAGCATTTTCCCCCCTTATTGTGAATGGTTATTCTCAGATTTGATCAAAAATATCACATTAATACCAAATGACTTTTTTAATAAGAAGCAAGGACACTTTTATACACATACATATTATGTATTATACATTATAAATATTGCATTATTATATATTATGTATTATGTATTTTTATACTGCATATTATGTATGTTATATTAATACTGACACTGTTAATAATACACTGTTAAGAAAGTATTGTTTTTAGGGTCCGTAGGCAAAACCAAGGACCCTTATATTTTCCTGCGTGTGTCTGTCCGTCCGTCCTCTCGCGAGCTCTCACGGCTACACCTTTCGTCCGATCACTTTGAAATTTGGCATGTATGTGTCTTGTACCTACCCACATATTTTAAAAATATAGCGAACTAAAAAAAATATTTTTCAAAAAAATTAGGGTAAAAAAACTTAAGGGTTAAAATTGTTTTATTTTTTTTCGACACCTTGAGGGGTATCATATGAAAGAGTACGTCGAGCTGATTACAATATATACAATTCTTTGGATATAACTTTGATAGGGCGAGCGTAGGCAAGTTTGAAGTGGGTGAGAAACGTGTCCCCCCCCCCCCTCTATCTCGCTTATGTGAAGTGCAAAAAATCTGAAAAAATTCCTGAACATTCTTCGACCAAAAGTAAAGATACCACTTTTTGGAAATTTCGAAAAAAATATTATTTTATTTTTTATTGACAAAATACTTTTTTTATAATTATGGTCTTTTCGATGTATTTATATGGTTGTAGTCCGGTTCAGTGGCAAAAAAATACTTTATCAGAGTGTGTTTTGAGAATATCAGACCCTTAGAATGGTTCAAAGTAAGCTTTTTAGCATTTTAAACAGACATTGTTTATACACTTTACAGTTAAACACTATACAGTGTGGCCTACGGACCCTCGCTGTGTGCTGACTAGCACACACTTGACCTGTTTATTCTTATTTAAAATTGATCTACCCTCGCTGTCGCGCGGGTGCAAACTCCACACTCGCATGCAAAATACTACTTTCCGCACTCGACACGTAATGTACTATTATTCTTTGAAGCAACATTATATTAGGTAAAGTTCAGTAATATTTGCCATTGAATTGAGATCATTTATCACAGTTATATCTAATGCAGATATCTTAAATAGGTTTGCCCTAGAATGGTGTACGCTTACCACTGCCTACATTCTTTCTCACGACCTTACCCTTTATTTTTTTCCCACAAATAAAGAAAAACATCGATAATGACACAAAAAAAAAATACTCGTAGCATCGTAACGTGTACACAGAGTGATATGAAAAAGATGGAGTCAATATCTGCATGTTATCTGCTTTTTAAACAAACGCCATTTCAATCAGTTATTCTTTGGTTGTTTTGGCAAACTCTACCCACACGTAAAAGTTCTGTACATCCTCTAAGACCTCAATCAACAATCCTTTTTTTTATAACACGTGAACGAAATAATATCGTCCTTTGTAAATTGTTATTCTTGTTTCTCATAAATAACCTAACACAGTAATGTTTCAATAAGAAAAACAAAAACATCTTAAGGACACACAATATACACAGTCAAGAAATGTTCCTTCGACTAAAAGAATGAGTATCCAACATCAAATTTACAACACTAGACTTCATTATTTACTAAAATCAATAGCAAAGGTTTGTAACAAAGAATGTGAGCAGACTTATACGCAAATGTACAACCAATATCAGAAATCGATGGTGGTAATTATTTAAATAACTTTTGTCTTTTATTATTCTTAAAAATATTTATTTCTTCATTTTAACTGTATAGCGAAAACTCAACATCTTAAAAAAAATGTATTAAATGCTGAATATTTTTTAATTATTACTATTATTTATTTATTTATTTCCCTCTATCTTTTTCTCTCTCTAATATTTCTTTACAGTCTGATCGGCACTCTCTCTTATACTTTGTTACCCACCTTTTTTATTTTGAAATTATAATAATTTTGTACACACTTTTGCATATAATATACAAAAGTGTGATCTTCCTTGGTCCCCAAGTACCTTAGACTAAAGATCCATTTGACTTAATAGTTATTGACTTTGTTACCCATTCTATTACTTTTCAACATAGCTTTAGGCTTTAACCAACTTATAATGAACTACTTAATTTTCCGGTGACATCAGCGTCTCGTATGGTTTGAAGTTTGACGTTTCGCTTCCACCACTTGAAGGATATCTTTGGGCATCGATTTAACATCGATGTTAATCGATGTTAAATCGAAGCAACAACATGAGACGTATACTCAAGTTGCTTCGAGTTAACATTATGATGCACCACACCCCTGAAGATGCTTCCAGTAGGTAGTGGAAGCGAAATGTTGGATTTCAATTCAAACCCTTCGTGACGCGGATATCAACTGAGAACCAAGTTATTCATTACGAGTTCACCCTTGGAAGCCTACACTCTAATTTTAACAAACTTAATTAATTTTATTTATTTATTACTCTTGTTATTGTTGCTCATAATTTGAACTATTATTTTAGGCAACAGCGATCTTCGTCAAAGGCGAAACTACAGCCTGGATAGAAAACGAACGTGTTCACCTATGGCTATGTCTTCTCTACCTCTAACATCCGAATCAGGTCATAGGTCATTAGGATATGAAAGCCTCGATAGTATTTACACATCACCAACACCTACCTCACTCAAAGAGAATTTTAGGTTGGTTTATGTCGTTATAAAATATTACTTTTCATCAGTGGGTTTTTTGTTTTATTGTTTATTGATTCTGATCTTACCAAATATAATGAAAGCTTTCAAATCGTACTGAAGAACAACATTTTTTTATATCTTCGATTTCTTTTTTGGTCTCGTATCTGTCTATCAATGATCATATATGGGGAACACCATAACTTAAAATCTGATTAGGAAAAGGAATGATCCGATTTTAGTAAAATTTAGATGTAGTTCGCGGTAACCATGAGTTCAATAATTCCAAGACAGAAATCCGTTTCAGACATCAGGACACGTTTTTAGTCTCGTCTGTATAGGTATGTCTGTCGTTCAACATTTTTTTGCACCAACATATCTTAAAAACTACTCGTCCGATTTTAATGAATTTTGGATGGTAGGTCATAATCAGTCCATTGTTTGTCCCAATGATTTTGTGCGTCAAATGCTTTCTCTTCTGTATCCGCAACCTTTTTATAAACATCAATTTTTAAGCAACTTGGATGGTTAGTCAAAAGTAGCCCACAGATAGTCCCATATTACTTTCATTCGTCTGCGTACATTTAATATCAAATAAAAATAAGTCAGATCCCACTGGGAATCGAAAATGGTCCATACAACAACACTTTCAATTCCCGTGTGACTTCGTCCAACGCAAGGAAGCTATATGTGCGTCACTAATTGATTCATATGATTAAAATTAAATAAATGTAGGTCAATTATAACACTTTCTTATGCTGGCTATTATACTATACAATACACTATAGTAAACAAATTATACTTTTTAACTCTGACAGCTAAGGAAAATCGAGAAAAAAAATGGGAGGAGAGTGAATGAGAGCTTGAGATTTTGGCGGGTAATAGGTCATTGCCCGACCTATTACACGCCAAAATCTCAAGCTCTCATACACTCTCCTCCCATTTTTTTCTCGATTTTCCTTAGCTGTCAGAGTTAAAAAGTATAATTTGTTTACTATAATAAAGAATTTATTGAAAACGGCGTTTTACTAGATTTAACCAGTAATACACAAGTGTATAAAGTGTTGAGCATTGACAGCAATTACCCTTAATTTGAACAAAACAATCTACCTGCTCCTTAGTTATTCTTAAGAAGACTAGAAGAGTACATCTTAGTTGAGTGATTTCAAATTAGTACCTTGCATACAAATACAAATAAATTTCACCATAATTTAATCATAAAAATTACAGTCAAAAAATAAATGTATTAACTTGCAGAATTAAATAGTTTGGAAAAGTTTTAAAAAAATCATAGCAAATTGATCTAGTTTCAGTATTAAGATTGAAGATTAATACTTAAAAGATCTTAAAGTAGACGTTAGTAGGTTGTGTTGGTCCTTGGCCTAGAAGTTAGTATTCTCTGCCAACTGTAGTTGCTATAAACTCATGATATATAGGTATGTCATTAGGCCTGAAGGCATATAATCCTCTGCATCTACCAAGATTCAAAGGATTAATGAGAAACAATATTATACCTTCAATGAGTCTTTAAAAAAAATACCAGATTAATGATAAAAAATCAAGAAGTTTACCCATGAACTAGTTCAACTTGGTACTTTTTTTTATAAAAAATCAAAATTGCATAGTACGTTCAATTTATCAATCGTCATATAATTGCTTTCACTGTAAATCATCTCTTTCTCTTTTTGCCTAAAACTTTGACCTAATAATAAAACTGGGTGTATTATTCAGTATAAAGACCAACACTCATAAATATTTTTTTTACTCAACTGAAGTGGATTTATCTGGTTTCATAAACCAGATAGTTAATTATTACCAATAAATTAATTTTATTAAAGTCATATCATTATTGGTTAATCGTAGTACAACCTTCCAAAAAAATATCACTTTTTACGTCTGATTTAAATGTATTTTTATGTGTTGATGTAGGATTGGAAGGCCAGAACCAGGTTTACCTAGAGTGAGAAGTGTTTGCAGTGAACCAAAGGAATCTATTGGTTCGGATTTGGAAACAGCTTTAAGGGAAAGAGACTCAGAACTTCAGTACCTCAGACAAACTATGGAGCACAACGAGCAAGCCATCATTAGGGTGTATCAGGTAATTGCATTTCAAATTAAAATTATTTGAATGAAATTACACTTGATAATTTGTTCCAATGATGATTATCGCCGTACTACTTATGAGAAAAAAATCAAAAGCTTTGACATTTACACAAAATAAAGCATATTATAAACTAAAATTTTAAAAATGTAACTCTGTGTAATCGAGTAAATATAATTTAAGTGCATACACCCTTCGGTATTTTCATTTATCTTATTTTTTTAGGAGAAGGAAAGAGCTTGGGAGAGAGAACTAAGGAGAATGAAAGAAGTTTCAGAAGCAAGACTTCATAAAGCTTCAAGTAAAGCACTCCGCCTTGAACAGATGCTCATTATGCAAACATACCAGCTTCAACAGGTGAATTACTTAGCTTTATATGGCAAATTATAATAATATTTCAGTATGACCTAACTAGGGACCCCCTTAGTTGGGTTGTAGCAAATCTGGTGAAGTTACTGTCTTGAAATCTTTATCTTACAAAGACATCCAGTGGAGCTCTAAGCATTTTTTCTGGGGGGGGGGGGGAGTTGAAACCCTGACTAAAAAGTAGAAGTCTAGATTGGGGGGGGGGGTGCGTCCATTTGTAAAAATGTAACTTTCTTTATGTGTTTATGAATAGTAAGTATTAAAAAACACTCATAAATCTTTTTCCCCATGAGTATTTCGTAAAAGTAAATAGTAATTTCTTGTCTGTATATTTCCTTTGGGGCTTCAGCACATCCTTAAGATGACCCAATGAGGCAACTAAAATGAGTTAACCATACAGAAACCCATGGACCAACAATTATTAACAGGATAAAATCTGAACAAAAGGATATCCCAGGGATGTCTTTTAGATCAGTTGTGCTATGTACTTGGGTTCAACTTTGTTTATAACCTGAACGGAAAGCTGCTTAAGTGCACAAGAACCCAGCGCAAGAAGGAAGGAAGAGTGGGGGGGGGGGGGGGGGAATGCAGTGACATCTCCATATTTTTATCTACATAGCATTAAATGCTTGTAAAATGCACTTGCTATGAACCCATCTTCAGACTCATTATGACATTAAAAAAATTGATCAATGTTCCAGGACAAGAAGCGATTAAGAGAAGAATTGGAGAGGAGTGAAAGTGAAGGCAGTGAAGCTAGGAAGGAAGCTCAGGTTCTCAAATCCAGACTAGATGAAACGGAGTGGAGACTGTGTCAGAAATCTGGTGAAGTTTCCCTCTTGAAATCTCAACTCAAAGACTTACAGGTAATTATTCTTACTTTATTTTTGTTCAACTATATCCTATAAACTGTTGTAAATGAACTCTACAGGACTGAAAAATCATTTATTTCCCAGACATTTAAATAATTTATAAATTAAAACATTTAACTTTGTAAGTATTAAAAGCTCCGCCTAAAATAACCTTTATTTAAGGCTCATTTGTAAGGTTTAGTTTAAATTTAACCCTATAAAAATTAAGATTTCCCGACAAAGTATACGTCATTACTTTGGGCCATTGTGCTAGATAGTCAATGTAAAATTTTTAATTGATGTCTTCAAGAAGCATATTCTTTTATCTTAACTTAAACACGGTTTAACCAAAAAGGAAAATAATTTGTAAAATTGAGATATGATGCAATTCTTAATTGTTTCCAAAAAGAACTAAAAAAAAAAAAGTTTAATATTTTCCTTTATTATTTTGATATAAATTTATTTTGTATATGTATATCCAGTCTGAACAGTCAAGTAAATGCCAAGAGATTGTTTCTTTGAAGAACCAAATGAGGAACTGAGAGGAAAACTTGAAGAAAAGGAGACTGAGCTTCAGCGAGCTCTTGGTAGACTTGGAAGGAAACAACAGCAGATAGATCAGCTGCAAATTGACCAACTTAACTTAACACTTCAGGAGATTAACAGTGTTTCAGAAAATGTAAGCATTTATCTAACCTTATTTGATTTGATTTTTTTAAAAATGTTTTTAAATATTGAAAAGAGATGTGGTCACACCATCATACATTTTTACTGCCTTGATGCTATTATTCCACTCTCACATAGTAGGCACCTACTTGTAAGGAAGACCCCCCCCCCCCCCCCCCCCCCATACAAAAAATAACCTCTAAAAATGTGTTTTAATGCATTCTAGAGGTCATATTTACCCACATCTATAGTATTTTATTTTGCACATGACACCAAATCAAAAGTGTTAAATTTTGTCTCTTTGTCTAAATTCCTCATGTACCTCCTGGGTAAATTAGTTAGCCTACTTCATCAGTACATCTATAACTTTTACGACCTCTTCGTAATAGTTTAAGAAATTGTAGACTGTACTGTTTTCGTAATTAGTTAATAGTTGATATTAAAATATGTAAAGATAGGCCTGATAAATAGTTAAAGAAAATAATAAACGTGAGCGTGGAACTGAAAAAATTAATCACAAAAGTTCAAAAAGTAAGTAAATGTATTGTTAATACTTATGTACAAAACACAACAAGACAGACAAATTGAAATCAGACAGAGAAGATGAAGCAATCTTCATTTATTAAAATTCCTTTCTTCTTATTTTTGACGAAGAAGATTTATCGATGCCTTGATCAAAGGACCATACTTTTGTCCTTCTCTTTCTCGTGGTCTTGGGGGCCCCCTTACCTCGGGGGCCCTGGGGCATGCCCTGGTTGCCCCAGCCTACCCCCCTTACCCTGAATACTCCCTTACACCAGAACCCTGCCCCAACACATCCCAAGAGTAGACTCCTAGTCCCAATCTCCAGGTGGGTAATACTTGCTGATGTTTCCGCAGCGTTGTTTCTTAGAGGCTGTGAAATGGTGTCCTTTTTTGAGTTGACCTTGCCATTTTCAAGTTGACGCCTAGGGAAACTGAGGTGTAGTTGGTTGCCAAGCTGCTCAGGCTGGACATTTTTTTTTGTTGTATCCTGAAGTCCATAATTTTCTCTTAGTTGAGCAGCCTTGTTCAAGATAGTAGTCTGGGCCGAAAGTCTGTTCCAGCCAGTTGTGTGATTACACCGCAGTGGTCCACAGGGAGTCTCATGTATTTTCTCACGATTATCCGTTTTTCCCCCTTCTGGTTTCCAGAGGCTCAATCCCCGTCTGAATCTTATTTAGGAGTGGATGTTGCTACTCCTGTGATTACTCATAGGGCTTTGTTCTGCACCTTATTTAGCTTTGGTAAAGCGGTATTGGTTGAAGCGGTAGACAGAAGATTTCCTCTGTATTCTAGCTCATGCGTTAACATAGGTTTTGTAGGTGGGGGGCAAGAACTTCCTAGGTCACTTTAAACTCTAGATATTCGGCCACCGTTAGTTCTTTTCTTTGAAACTTGTCCTTTACCCACTGGATTAGGTATGCAATCTGTTCTACCCTGATTAATCTCTTACAAAATTTAACTGGAAGTCACTCAGGAGTTGTTCTGACTTGAGGGAACAATTGTAGTGATTCACTATCATACTCTCGGTGAGTTTACAGGAGGAGTTAATAAGAAAGATTGGTCTATAACTAGCAGAGGATTCGGATTGTTTGTTGTTCTTCAACAAAAGAATCATTTCAGATTTTTTTCACTCAGATGCTGTTAAAGAGTTTAAGGAGAACAGCTCTAGTGTGGGTTCCGAGATTTAAAAGAAGCTCTATCACACTTTAGTGTTCTCCCAATATATTTTAGCACTAATGACTGCGGCTTGGGAATTTGTTGTATTGGCCACACTTTAATAGTATACAAATTAATTATTGGCTGACAGAATTAATCCCCTTTCTTTAATTATATTACTCATTTATTTATTTTTATATTTTAGGATTACAAAGAGGAAATTGTAAAGGAAAGGGAGAATCGAGTATCAGAAGATGAAGAACAAGTAGATTACAAGAAAGAAGCAGAAAAACTAAAAGCAACTCTGTCAACAGAGAGGGGTGATTGGGCATCAGAAAGACAACGGTGGTCTGAAGAAAAAGATAAAGTACTCAAATATCAACGTCAACTTCAAATCAATTATGTGCAAATGTATAAAAGAACTCAGTACCTCGAAGAAGAATTGGATCGTTTCAATTCTAACCTGGACGACCCTGATCAGAAACTTCCATCCATCTCATCAACCAGCATTCAGCTATAGAATTCCAACATTCCACAAGCATATTACCTTTACTTTTGCTTTCCTTCTTGTTTTATGTCTTGCTAATGTATATTTATAACATGGTAATTAATAAAGATATTTATCTAAATTTTATAAGTTCAATTGTCAATAGTATATTAAGACCTAGCCTACCAGTCCATAAAGCAGATTAAAGGTTTTAAAAATGTCATTCCAATAAATACTCACTATAAAATTGTCATTACTTAAAAGTGGACTATTGTTTCAGAATTTGTCAGACATTCTCCTATTTATTCATCATTGTTTTTCATTCTTAATTAATGTGGCACTCCTAACTACAAGCTTGACAGGCATGCTTGAACGATCTTCTGTAATTGCAATTATGCACAAAACCCTCCTAGCCACCTGACTCAAGAATACTTGAACAGTTCCAGTTAGTGCTAGAACTATGTCAAGTTCGGAGCTTTTGCTGCTTTCTTGCTTGTTTTAAAAAGAAAAATAAAGAAAAAGAAACGTAGCCTGTGGTGTACAGAATGGTTGGTTAAAAGGAAAATAGTTTCTTATATCCTCATGCTATTAAAATTACCTTCCAAATAGACAAAGACAGTTCTTGTACCCAGAAGGATCAATGTTGCTATACAAAATGCTTGTGCAAAATAATCCAACAGATCTTCAACCATGCTTGTCAAACATGCAGTTGCTGTTGCTTTTTGATTTTCCATTTTCCTATTATTAAAACTAATGGAGTAGGTAACGTTAATTTTTACCTGGTGAATGGGGGTTCTCTTACCTTGGGCACTTAGAAGAATATTTCTGATAAGTAACTCTGGTGAAGGCAGGTAGATTTTTCCGGCTCCACTCAAACAAGTAGTTTTACTGAAAGAACTATGTCCAGGGTACATAACTGTCTAAGGTAAGGTAAACCTCCCGTAGTTATGAGTGTATTATCCCCCCCCCCCCCCAAAAAAAATTGTCTTTCAATTTTTTACTGCAATTATGTGATAACTATGTAACATAGATGAACTCATAATTTCATTTTCTATCTGATTTTATATTCTTTTAAGTTTTGACTCTATACAAAGGAGAATAAAAGTATTTATAATTAAATACATATGCGCATGTAACTTGTATTCCTCAAAAAACATCTATTCACATATATGTAATCTTCCCTTAAGTCTTTAAAATTAATTTAAAATGCAGTTAAAAATAATGTTTCATTTAACTGTTCATTGCGAAATTAAGGAAAGCTTGAAAGTATTTGATATCAACTTTTAATATATTAGATTTTGTTTTGGTTGTCTTCACAACAACAATCTAATAATATATCTTTTTTAATTTTCCTAATCTACCTTAATTTTTTTTGGTAATTTAATTATTATATCTGGTTACCAAAAAAAAGAAAAAAAAATGTATATTTTACAATTAACTGGTTTAGAAATTGTTTCATAATTAAGCCTTAGTATTTTTTGTTTGGATTACTGTGATGTACTAAATTAAGTTAATTCTTTATTAAAAGATTATCTATTAGCTTTAAGTTTATTTTTCAAACAATTATTTATATAGAGATTTGATATACAGTCCGGTGGACTAATTATTAGATTACCAAACCTATGCTATGCACCTATAAATGGATATTGTCGTCCAAATAAATAAAAATAATGTGGTTTTCTGCTTTTCCTTTCATTTTAGTTCTCTCTCAAGAAAAATGTTTGTCTGTAACCACAATTTAAATTTTTATTTAAGAGATTGTACCTCCCAATCCTCACTTAGTTTAGATTGGTTAGACTTTAGTATACATTATATTGTCTTTTAAGTTGAGAATGAATAATATTTTGGGAGCTAGAACTTCTCCACCAGGTTTATCTCTTATATTATGACTACTTTATAAGTATTTCTGTTTTATCCTGATGAAGATAGATAGAATGACCTTCTAACTTCTACATCTTAGTGTCAAACCTAAGCCAAAATGATTTATGCTGTTAACTAACCGTTAGCTGATAGTTACTCCGTAGGGTCATTCGTTTTGTATCCTACTCATAAAACCCAAGTAAAGATGAGATTGTTTTTATTTATTTCAGAAATCTCTTTAGTTAAGCTCACAAAATAAGGGTTTACCATAAACTTTGGTTGTAAATATATAAAATTGGATGAAAGTCAGATTTTTACATTAAAGAAAAAATAATTTTTCCTCCTTTTTTTCACCGATTATTTCTAATGCTCAAAGTAATAATAATATTACAAAAATCTCATGAACAATTCATTCCTTAAGTTCCTTGACTAAATGTTGATTATTCTATATAAGCTATTGTTTGATCAATCCAGTTATCAGTCATAATTGATTATTATTATTATTTTTTTTACTACATGTATAGTATATTTTGTATTTATAAAACATTTTTCTATAATATAATTTATTGATATCTGTAACATCTAATATATACCATTTGTAAATGTAATATTTGAGTGCCTGATGATGCCTTTTTTACAATTGACTGATAATTCATTTCAGTATCTAAATATTTGATGTAAATATTTATCCATAAGGATAAAATGAATAACTAGAATATAAGAGTGTCATAAATAATTAATTGTTCTTAAATTATCTTTAAAAAATTCAAATGTATGTATAAATACTTATATTAATTTATAAAAACAAAACAAAATCAGCCGGATGCAAGTACCAAATTGCAGCGGCTTTACACATTTTTAAGAACATTTTATTAAAACTAATTTCTATCTATATATTCATATTATTATTTTTTAATTTAAATCTAGTTATTTTTCTTAAATTTTTTATCGATGTATTTATTTTTTATCACCCCACCATTTCATTTGCTGTTTTTGTAAATATTGAGAGTAAACAGGTAAAAACGTTGAATTTTTCTTTTTCTTTCACCTTTTTAACCCTCAGTGGCTCAGCTAGTGAATAAACAATGATAAGTTCTCTGCTCAACTGAGACAAAGTTATTTAGCAGGAGGTTTTGCAGAAATTTATTCTTAAGAATTCAGCTACTCTCTGGTTAGCAATGTCTGATCATTCATAGAAAGTTATTTTATTTTATCGGCTCTTCTTATAAATGAGGAGCTTCAAGATAAGAAAGAAATGCAGCAGAATATATCGATGGCTAAGAAGTGATGCCTCGTATTTTCAAAATGTCAGGTCTGCAGGAGGAACAAAAAACTATATTTAAAAAAATAAATTTATTTTAATTGACTAAGTTTCTTACGTTTTTTATAAATTTGTATAACATATAACATGTAACCCTTCTGAAACATTGGTAACTGTCAAATTATACCTAACAGTTCATAAAATATTGTAGTTACGAGGTCTCACTATGTCACTTCATTACTAAAGTGCAACACATATGAGGTCTCACTTAGCAGCTCAGTTATGAGGTGTCACAACTAACCTTCACCAAAACACATACACGAGAAACACATACGAGTTCTTACTTACGAATTAGCAGCTCAGTTATCAGTCTATCGTAGTTACAAGGTATCACATAACAAATAGTTTGCAAATCTGATGCGAGATGTCACGACTGCCCATTTTCTATGTGAAGGAATTTTTTTTCACTTACGAGATCTCGCATGCACTTGCAGACAAGCCTCCCAAGGCCAATACAATGAAAACCTCAAAATCACCATTTTGGTACTTACGAGGTATCACTTCTTAGCCATCGATATGTATTATAAGTAAATAGAAAGCAAAATATTTCAAAAATTGACAACAAATGAAAAAAAGTTGATGAACATGGCTCATTTTCTCGTGCTTGAAGAACAGAATGTGAATCAAGTGACCTTTAGCTTTCAGCCCATCCACCTGTAATGAGGCGAAATGTAGAGAAAATGTTTTTAGATAGCTCAAAAAAGATGCCTTGGGGCCGAGAATTTTCTACTTTTCATGCCTGGCAAAATAAGCCATATTTTGTATTTTTCCCATTGGTAACCCATGAAATTTTAGCAATTTCCAAGGGTTAGATGCCATGAAAATTACCAAAGCATTCCAAAAAATAAGTAAAACATAGCTTATTTCCTCAGCCCTGATTGCAAATCAAGTTTCCTTGTTTGTCTCTCGGCCGCAGAGTGCCTGTTATTAGGGAAAATTATAAGAACACTTTTTTTAAATCTTCAAAAATAGTGTTCTAGAGCCAAGAAATAACAAAGCATGAGGTGTTTCAGAACAGGTTTGCCAAAAGGACAAAATGAGTGTTTTGGCACTTTATACATTTTACAATTTCAACGAGTAAAACAATACCAAAAAAAAATTACAAAAGATAAAAAGTGGTGAAACTTTAAATGATTTATTATAACTTAGTCAATTTTATCAGACATGAAGAACTAATTGCTAAACAACTTTGTTTGGCTCTCAACCATAAGACATCAGATATAAGGAAGAATAGAAAGAAAACTTTTTTTAAAGCTCAAAAAAGGCATCAGATTGTATCCTAAATATAGAAACCTGTAATACTTGTACCAGACCTGATTAAATCATAACTTTGTATGCGGAAAGTGTCAACCCACAGGAGCTGAAATTTGCACCAATTATACCTCTTTATAAGACAAACATTTCCATAGAATTCCATTTTGATATCTGCAGCCATTTTGAAATGATTGATAAGTAAAAAGACCATTTGATTCGCAACAAGATTATTTTCCATATTCCTGGTCTAACCCATTGGCTCTGACCCTGAAACTCCAGTTATAAGGTAAAATAGAGAGACAGCTTTATATAAATTGCCTTAAAAAAATGCGTTCTAGGGCCATGAGCTGGTGATAGAGTTGGACTCAAGCAATGTAATAGTTCTTCACTTTCCTAATGTCAGGATAAAGAGAAGAACCTTACTGATTTCCTGTACATTATTATATCCGTGGTATCTCTTGGATGACCAGGAGAATTATACATAGATATAATAGTGACAAAAATGTTAAACCATAAATAGCCACTACACCCTTGGAGGGATACACACATACTTCCCTTATTCCAAGGATTTTCCATAATTGAATTCCCTTATTCATAGACTTGCCAATAGCTCTGGGGAAAGTTTAATTGAAAAACTTGGAAGGGGGTCCCCTTAAATGCTGGCAGGGCCTTAGCTGACAAAATAAACTTGTATAATGCTGCCTGAACAACATGTAATGACAGAGTTTTGTACCAAGTTTCAAATATCTAGTTTGTAAACAGTGGGAGTTATGCCTGGCACAAGATAGACAGTCATTTATTAAATATTTGTGAATGATGAACTACCTTCTGTGTGTTGCTATATTCCGATTACAAAATGACAATTTTTCCATAGTTGAAGTATTATTTTTCCCAAAACAATCCGAAACCGAAATTTCAATAGAATTATCCTTTTCAGGAGTTTTTATCTGTTAAAAATCAGTCCTTACATACAAGTTATCCTGCCCTCAAAAATTATAAACTAGTGACGTTATTTATCCTTTTTGCAGACAGCAAGAATTCGTCAAAAATTGAAATTTTTTTTATTGCACTAACATTTGCACTAATTATACCTCTATATATGGCAAACTTTTCACAGAATTTTATTTAAATATCTGCAGCCATTTTAAAATTATTGAGCAGTAAAAATAACGTCTGATTCGCAACAAGCTTATCAAGGCCGACAAAATTAGTCATGTTTTGCCATTTTATAATTTTTCTTTGTTCGTTTGATAATTTGACATTTTTTTGCCCTTTTCAAGGTCTTACGTCCAACCTAACCCATTGGCTATAAACTCTATAACTCTAGATATAAGAATAAGATTTGATTTCATAGTTATAAGGTTAAATAGGGAGACAACTTTATTTAAATTGCTGGGCCACGAACAAAATACAAAAATATTGTTTTCAGAGACAGTCATTAGGCATAAAAAATAAACCGTTTCTTGTGCCTTTTAATTACACAAATTTTCAAGGAATCCCCTTCAATTTGATAAGTTATACTAAACCCGCACTGCTTTGCCTGATTCGAACAAAATTCGTCAATTTGTATCCGGAATATAGCAAACCACAGGAGGTAGTTCGATTTTCTCTAATTTTTAATAAATCCCCTTAATTTAGCACAGTTATACTAAACCTGTATATCCGGCAAGCAAATATTTTGTGTATCCAAATTTATTAAACAAGTGTGAAAGTCGAACTACCTCCTGTGGATTGCTATATTCCGGATACAAAATGAAGAACTTTTCCAGTTTAGGTACGAGAATATCAGGTTTAGTATATACGAGCAAATGAAGGGGAATCCATAAAAAATAAAAATTATCATAAAATTGCTTATTTTTTTAGGTCTAATGACCCCGTTTCTGAAAGCAATTTATTAGAATATCAGGTTTAGTATATACGAGCAAATGAAGGGGATTTCATAAAAAATAAAAATTATCATAAAATTGCTTATTTTTTTAGGTCTAATGACCCCGTTTCTGAAAGCAATTTATTAAAAATTTGTGAATGATGAACTACCTTCTGCAGGTTGCCACATTGTGGTTACAAAATGACGAATCTTTCCAGTTAATGTATTGTTTTTACCAACAAAATCTGGATCAGAGATTTCAAAAGACGTTTTGGGAGTATTTATCAGTTAAAAATCAGTCCTTACATGTTGGTATGCTGCCCAGAAAATTGTAACGTATCATTAGCCCATTTTGCAATGGAAATTTGTAAATTTTCCGACTGCAACATAATCTGGATCAGAGATTTCAAAAGACGTTTTGGGAGTATTTATCAGTTAAAAATCAGTCCTTACATGTTGTTATGCTGCCGAGAAAATTGTAACGTGTCATTAGCCCATTTTGCAATGGAAATTTGTAAAAACTTAAAATTTTCCGACTGCAACGAAATTTGCACTAATTATACCTCTATATATGACAAACATTTCCACAGAATTTCATTAAATATATCCATTTTGAAAATATTGACTTAGGCAAGGAATAGTAAAATGAATGCTTTATTTACAACAAGCTAATCAAGACTGACAAAATTAGTCATGCTTTCCCACTTGATAATATTTCTTTGTTCATTGTGAAATTACAATTTATAATTTTCCTGGCAGCATAACTACACGTAAGGACTGGTTTTTAATTGATAAAAACTCCCAAAAGGTTCATTGAAATCTTTGATTCAGATTTTTTGGTAAAAACAAATTTGTCATTTTGTAACCGGAATATAGCAACCCGCAGAAGGTAGTTCATCATTCACAAATTTTTAATTAATTGCTTTCAGAGACAGGGTTTCTTTAGGCCTAAAAAAAATAAGCAATTTTATGATGATTTTTATTTTCACGAATTTTTATGAAATCCCCTTCAATTTAATATATATACTAAACCTGTAATACTCGTACCTGATCTGGAAAAGTTCTTCATTTTGTATCCGGAATATAGAAATCCACAGGAGGTAGTTCGACTTTCACACTTGTTTAATAAATTTGGATACACAAAATATTTGCTTGCCGGATATACAGGTTTAGTATAACTGTGCTAAATTAAGGGGATTTATTAAAAATTAGAGAAAATCGAACTACCTCCTGTGGTTTGCTATATTCCGGATACAAATTGACGAATTTTGTTCGAATCAGGCAAAGCAGTGCGGGTTTAGTATAACTTATCAAATTGAAGGGGATTCCTTGAAAATTTGTGTAAATAAAAGTCACAAAAAATGGTTTATTTTTTATGCCTAATGACTGTCTCTGAAAACAATTTCTTTGTTTTCTGTTCGTGGCCCTAGAACGCCTTTTTCTTTTTAGAGCAATTTAAAAAAAGTTGCCTCCCTATTTATCCTTATAACTAAGGTTACAGAGTTTATAGCCAATGGGTTAGACCATGAAAACGTCAATAAATCAAATTATCAAATGAACAAAGAAAAATTATATAATGAAAAAACATGACTTATTTCGTCGGCCATGATAAACTTGTTGCGAATAGGTTCGTTTTACTTTTCGGTAATTTCAAAATGGCTGCAGATATATATATAAAATTCTGTGGAAAGTTTGTCTTATAAACAGTAAAAGTTTGTGGAGGGAGTGGCCCCCTCCCTCCACCATAAAATCTAAAAATAATAATTTTTTAACCTTTTCTCGAAAAACAGTTTATTTTTTTGAAGAGAAATGTTTTTGACAAAAATATTTTCCCATAATTCTGCATAAAAAAGGTCCTATGCATGTTTAAAGTGATACAAACCGTGATATTGTAGTTGGAAAAAGATAAAAAATTGTAAACCGCATTTCTGCGAACCAACATATTATCTTAAAAACTACTCTTCCGATTTTAATGAAATTTAAATCGTAGGTCACCATTAGGCAATTGATGGTCCCAAATAAGTTTCAACCTTATTTACACCTATATCTTCAAAAGTACTAAAATTTTAAACTTTGCACATCAACATTCTTTTAACTGTGATACTTTTGTGTGTAATTAAGTTTGTACATAAGTGCCTATATTAATTTGAATATTTTTCCGTTCATGTTATTGTTACTAACTTGTTTTTACTACGCCTACAGCAACTTCTAATTGCTGAAAATTTTATTATTTATCTCTCCGTCATTGTTGTTATCGATGTGTATGGTCCTACTTAAACCACTTTTAAATTTTATTGTGACCTTTAACCGCATGTAGTACTAACTGTGAAGCATGCTATAATTTGATAAAAAAAAAACCTGACACTGACACTGACACTGACCACACCACAACCACAACTACAACCTCAACCACAACCACACCAAATACCACAACCACAACAAATACCACAACCACAACCACACCACAACCACAACCACAACAAATACCACAACAACAAATACCACAACCACAACCACAACAAATACACAACCACAACAAATACCACAACCACAACAAATACCACAACCACAACCACAACAAATACCACAACCACAACCACAACCACAACCACGACAAATACCACAACCATTAGGTCCTTAAGGTCCTGTAGGTCCTTTTGGTCCTCTAGGTCCTATAGGTCCTTTAGGTCCTAGGACCTATAGGTATTGGGTAATAGGACCTATAGGTTTTAGGTCCTAAGACCTATGGGTCCTAGGTCGTAGGTCATATAGGTCCTAGGTCGTAGGTCCACAACCACAACCACAACAAATACCACAACCACAACCACAACAAATACCACAACCACAACCACAACTACAACCACAACCACAACAAATACCACAACCACAACCACAACTCAACAAATACCACAACCACAACCACAACCACAACAAATACCACAACCATAACTATCACCACAACCACAACCACCACCACAACCACAACAACAACCACAGCCAAAACCACAACCACAACCACAACAAATCCTCCATAGACTCTAAATACCACAACCACAAAAATACCACAACCACAACTACAACAAATACCACAACCACAAAAATACAACATTACAACCACAACCATCACCACCACAACAAATACCACAATCACAACAAATACAAATACTACAACCACAACCACAACCACAACAAATACCACAACCACAACCACAACAACCATAACCACAACCACAACCACAACCACAACCACAACAAATACCACAACCACAACAAATACCACAATCACAACAAATACAAATACCACAACCACAACCACAACAAATACCACAACCACAACCACAACCACAACCACAACCACAACAAATACCACAACCACAACCACAACCACAACAACAACAACAACAACCACAACCACACCACAACCACAACCACAACTACAACAACAACAACAACCACAACCACAACCACAACCACCACAAATACCACAACCACAACCACAACAAATACCACAACCAGAACAAATACCACAACCACAACCACAACAAATACCACAACCAGAACAAATACCACAACCACAACCACAACAAATACCACAACCACAAAAATACAACATTACAACCACAACCATCACCACAACCACAACCATCACCACAACCATCACCACAACCATCACCACAACCACAACCATCACACAACTATCACCACAACCACAACCATCACACAACTATCAGCACAACTACAAGCTACTACTCTAGCTGTTGGCGAGCTGCTTAAGGGCTTCAAGTAGAGTCTTGAATCTCTCTCTACCAACTCGATTTTGACAGCTTGTGAGCGTTTATTCCTCATAAAAAAAAAATTAAAAAATAATTTAAAAAATAATTAATAGAAAAAAAAGAAATAATACAAATAATGAAACACCACCCCCTATTGAAGACCCAAATTTGGCCTATTCTCTGTAACGCCAATATCTCCGAAACAAAGAGTGATAACGATGTGCGGTGTTTTTTAAATTCTTCTATACACTGTCCTCTTTAATTTAATACCCATATCAATTTGCTTTTCGTAGTCAAAGTGTACCAAAAGTTATAAAATATGGTAAAAAATCGACATTTCTTTTTTCTACTCTGAACAATTTTGATAATAACTTTTTTCCACGGGATCAAATACACAACAAATATTACAACCACAACCACAACCACAACAAATACCACAACCACAACCACAACCCCAACCACAACCACAACCACAACAACAACCACAACCACAACCACAACCACAACAACAACCACAACCACAACCACAACAACAACAAATACCACAACAAATACTACAACCACTGGATAATTGGGGCAATCCTAATAGTAAGAATTTTGCCTGCCAATAGAGCACGCTATACAACTAGGCGGGGAACATATGGTGAACTCAGAATGAAATAAAATGATATTTTGTATAGTAAAAAAAAAATACATATATAAGTAAGATAAAAGATAGCTTGCAACTGTATCACCTGTTGGTTGTAAGGCTTCAGATGGTGTCTGCTTGGCGTTTGGGGGCTAGAAGAGAAGAGTCGGTGAGGATGCCATGGCGATTTCGAAGTTACCGGTCTTTAAAATTTATTTTGAAATAGAGCCAAAAAGGAAAAGACGCGATCGCGCTCAAAATTAAAGAAAATGGAATTAACTGCGGAAAAACATGATGTAATTAAAAACGGATTAGCCGGCCGGCTAAATGACGAGTCGAACGTCAGCTGCAGCTGGACGACGCGACGTCTCGCTTCAAGAGTTGGGTCGAGAAGAAATTTTTCAACCGATGGTGCTGTGGCGTCGGTCGGAGTCAAGGTGGGGGTAACACCATCTTGATGGGGTGAGCTCTAGTCGACCAATCAGAAGGCAGGGGAGGTTTTGTTGTCGTGATGAGGTTATAATATATAGATATATATATATATATAGAATAGATGAAGGTTATAATGTATATAATTACGTGTATATATATATATATATATATATATATATATATATATATATATATATATATATATATATATATATATATATATATATATATATAAAGAGAGATATATGTTTAAGCAAAAAATAAAAAATAATGTTCTTAAATTCACCATACTCCCCGCCTTGAAGATCTGCAGGTCTTCAACAGAACCCAAAAGATAAGAGGAAAGCAAAAAACCTAGAATAAATCAAAAGGGACTTGCTAAAAGAAAACAGCTTCTAAACGAAAAAGCACTCTCATTGTGCATTGCAAAAGGCTAATTAAACCATAAAGGCAACCCATTGAGGGGGTATATAAAAGGAAACACTCCTAAGAGGTAAAAGAAAAAATTCAATATTGAAAGAGTTAAAATCAAAAGAGAATTTCAAAATCAAAAGAAAAGTTCAAAACCAAAAGAAAAATTCAAAACTAAAAGAAAAATGCAAAACCAAAAAAGATTTCCAAATCCAAAAGAAAATTTCAAAACAAAAAAGCAAAACCAAAAAAGATTTCCAAATCCAAAAGAAAATTTCAAAACAAAAAAAACTTCAAAACCAAAAGAAAATTGCAAAACCAAAAGAAAATTTTCAAATCCAAAAGAAAAAGATAGCTATGAAGCCAAGGACAAGGTTAATAAAAAAGTAAGGCCTTTAAAGGGGTGGTAAAAAAAAACCAAAAACTAACATATTGGTAAAGGGGCGACCTTGCGAACAGGGCGTTTATATGTGCCGACCTGAGTGCGCACAGTTACTGCGCGAACGATGTTGTCCTTGCCCGGGTGCACTTCAACAATCCGTCCAAGAGGATAGGAGAGGGGAGGAGAACCGTCTTCTTTTAGCCAAACGAGCTGTCCGACTTTTATATTTACTGCGGGATCAAACCATTTGGATTTAACCTGTAGAGTTTGGAGATACTCACTCTCCCAACGACGCCAGAACGATTGGCTGGTCTGAGAAACCAATTCCCATCGGGATAAACGGTTCATGGGAACTTCTTCAATATCTTCCTCAGGAAGGGTGGTTAAAAGGTCGCCTATCAGAAAATGACTGGGGGTAAGACATCTTAATTCATCGGGGGAGGATGATTCCGGACACAGCGGGCGGGAATTTACTATGGCTTCAACACGAGTGGTAATGGTGGAAAATTCCTCAAAGGTCAAGACTTGATGTCCTATGACTCGGAGCAAGTGATATTTTACATTCTTGATATTTGACTCGGCCAGGCCTGCCATGAATGGGGCATGGGGAACGTTAAACAAAAATTTATTGCGTTGAGCTTCAAAATAATTTTGGACTAAGGGGTTTTGATTAAAAGACTTCAGGAAGTCGCTAACGTCGGTAAGCTTGCGGGCACCTCCTTTAAAATTTGTAGCTTGATCACTGTAAATTGAAGCCGGGACACCTCTGCGTGCGGTGAAACGATGAAGAGCTGCGATGAAGCAATCGGCAGATAAACTAGTCAAGACCTCAATATGAACCGCTTTAACAGCAAAGCATACAAATAATGCAAAATAGGCTTTGTAAGTCCGGGAGTTGCGACGCAAACTTTCTTTTAGAGTGTATGGCCCTGCAAGATCGACTCCGCAATGCATAAAAGCGCGGCTAGGCTTAACTCTAGTGGGAGGCAAGTCACCCATGGGAGGAGAGACGGTCTCACCCTTGAAGCGGGCACATACTACACAACTACGTACAACTTGACGGATTATACTGCGGCAATTAATTATCCAAAATTTTTGATTAAGCAAGTTTTGAAGTGTCTTGGGTCCTACATGTAAATAGTTGAAATGATACTGAAGGATTATTAATCTAGTAAGCGGACTATGGTTATAAAGAAGAATCGGATGCTTCCTTTCAAAAGACAACTCACTATTAATTAAACGACCACCAACTCTTATTAGACCAGCTGCATCTAAGAAAGGGGAAAGAGACAATACCTTAGAAGGGCATGGCCGGCTGGATACTAAACATTTATGTTCTGAGGAAAAATTAATTTGTTGATCGGATCGAATGCAGAATTGAAACGAAAAATCGAGTTCTTTAGTAGAAAGGGGACCACTTAGACGGGTTTTTGGATTGCAGATATTAAAGACAAATCTAAGAATAAATGAAGTTACACGCTGAAGTTTGGAAAAGGTAGAATACTTGTACAACCAATAAGGAACGGTCTCAGGTGGTTGAGCCGTGCGGGTAGATAAAACTGAGGTATTGTCAATCTTGACTTCGGGTAAACTAGCAAGAGGCAAGCATTCTATTTTGTTTAACGGCCAACTTTCAGGAGGTAGTAAGGCCCAGGAGGGGCCAGTGAACCAGGCGGGAAACGACACGAGGGCCTCAGGAGAGATACCTCTTGAAGCAACGTCACTAATATTGTCTTCAGAGGATATGTGACACCACTGAGAGGGGTTGGTATGCTCCAGTATGGCGGTTACACGATTTGAAACAAATAATTTGAGTAGGTGAGGAGGTTTGTTAATCCAAGATAGAACGATGGTCGAGTCAGAAAATAATAGGGTGGTATAGCAAGGAATCGGAAGATGGTTCATGAAGTTTTGAACTGAGTGTACTAACTGAGAAAGAAGCAAGGCGCCGGCTAATTCAAGACGAGGAATGGTGGGAGTCTTAGATGGAGCAACCTTAGTCTTAGCTTTTAACAAAAACATTTTAACCTGTTGATCCGTGTACTGGATTCTTAGATAGAGGGCTGCCGACGAACCCCGGCTCGAACCATCGCAGTACCCCATCAGGAAGCATAAAATAGGGGGTGAAGGAAACAAACAGCGGGGAATTCTGAGGCGGGAGAGACTCGGAAGTTCAGTGAGACAACGATGCCACTGAGCGGATAGAGAAGGGGGAAGAGGGTCATCCCAGCCCACTCCTGACAACCATACATCTTTTAACAAACATTTTAGCAGAAATATTGTAGGGGCGGTGAATCCGAGGGGGTCATAAATTTTGGCAATGGCGCTAAGGACACGTCGTTTAGTATAAACAGAGCCTACCGGAGGGGGATCTAAAGTGAAAAAGAACTCATCTGACTTAGGGTCCCATCCTAACCCTAAAACCTTAATATTATTATCATCAGAATTGCGGACTACGAGAGAACCTGAAGTATCGGAACCTATTAGAGAGGAAATAAAATCAGGAGAATTGCTAAGCCATTTGTTTAAGGTAAACTTACCAGCTGACAAGAGACTACACAACTGATGTTTAATTTTTAATAATTCTTCGAGAGAATCAGCTCCAACCAGGTAGTCGTCTACTACAGAATTATTCAAAATGACGTCACAAGCAAGAGGAAACTTGTCACCCTCGTCTTGGGCTAGTTAGCGAAGTACTCTATGAGCCAGGAAAGAAGAGGGGGATAAACCATAAGTAACGGTGCGGAGCTCGAATTCCTCAAGAGGGTCCTCAGGGTTTTCTCGAAAGAAAATATGCATAAACAGACAATGAGGGTCAGCAACAAGGGTTTGTCGGTACATTTTTGATATGTCACAACAAAAAACTAATTTGTGGATACGGAAAGGCAATAAAACATCAGGTACGTCGTTTAGCAACTTGGCACCAGGCAATAGAAAATCATTTAAAGATTTTTGAGACTTCTTGGCGGAGGCATCGAAAACAACTCTGGTCGGTGTCGTAGGGGATTTAGGGTTGAATACACAAAAATACGGAATGAAATATTTACCAGGGCGGGTGGCTTTTATCATATGTCCCAAGTGCGAATACTCCTACATGAACTTAACGCAGTCCTCCTTAAGAGTAGCATTCTTGCGAAATCTCGCCTCAAGCGAATGAAACCTTTGCAAGGCAACCTCTTTAGATTCAGGGAAGTTTAAGTCATTAATTACAGGAGAAAAGCATCTCTACTATATACCGACCATCTGGCAGGCGACGGTGAGTTGATAAAAAATGGCTTTCACAAAAATCATCAGAGGGATTGGTAACAGGTAAGGATGAAACATTTTCAACGGCCCAGAATTGTTCTACACTTTTATGACGGTCCTCATCGGACTTAGAAGACTGATTAGAATTTTGATATGTTAACAAAGAAGAGATATTAGAGCGGGGGACATGGTTTGAGTCCTGAGGCAGGGCACCTATCACTACATGACCGAACACTGTAGAGATCACACCTATCTCTGAACAGTGCGGGGGAACAGCATTGACAGACAGAATCCTAGGGAGGACATCACAACCTAACAACATGTCTACTTCTTGAGATTTATAAAATTCCGGGTCAGCCAATTGCAGGCCGGTAGCAAACTTTCTGGCAGAAGCGGGTAAATCAATTTGCGGAGTTTTAGGTAGAATAGAATCGATTACCAAGGCTTGAACATGAATGCGTGGGTGGTTCAAATTAGAGGGTTTAATAGTGCAATCTACAATACCAGAGCTAGTGCCTACAAAATTACTAGATAAACCTGAAAGTGTCTGAGCACATGTTTTAACGGAAAGACTAAGTTTTTCAACAAGATTTTGAGTTATAAATGAAGCGGTGGAAGCACAATCAACTAATAAACGCAAACTTATATATTGGCCGGCACTATTTAGAATTAAGGCACGAGCAGTACCTAACAACACGGTATGGTTAGACTTAGCGATAGCGGGACATGTAGCAAGAGTAGTTGCAGGGTTTCCTAATGAAGACGGTGTAGACCCTGCGGATTGCGAAGGGTCAGACGCAGTACTAGAACCGGGTTTACTATCAGGCGGTGAGCTTGCGGGTTTAACAGATGAAATAATATGAAGGAGGCGGTGATGACGAGCTGAGCAATGACAAGAGCGTTCAGACTTACAATATTTAACTGAATGGCTACCCATACAGTTGTAACATAATCTATTTTGTTTAACAAGGTTACGACGGTCCTGGACAGGCATTGATAGAAACTGAGGGCAATGATAAAGCTGATGAGAACTCTTGCACTGAACGCATTGAATACGGGCGGCAGAAACAGGTGAGGTTGCGGAACTGGACTGTACGTTGGGTTTTTGATCGGCGGAATCTAATTGAGTAGACAAAACAGTTCTAGTGCGACTATTGCTAGGTTTAAAATTTGTCTTACGAGTTGGAGGAGATTCTTTGTTATATGGTACAATGGAGCTAGCACAAGGAGCGGTAAGTTCTAGGAGTCGACACTGGGTTTTTATGAATTTAATTAAAGTGTCAAGGGATGGAATAGATTCCGTACCATGCTCTGACTCAAATTCTTTACGGGTTATCGGGTCTAATTGGCGGAGGGCAAGACTAAAGAACAAAAAATCGGAAAGGTCAGGTATGTTCATGCTTTTCAAGGCGTGGATGTTGCTTGTAACTCTGGTGACAAAATTTTGTAGATGATCTAGATTGGGTTTAGCGGGTATCGAATGAGTTTTAATAAGTTCATCAACGTAACTAGTGGCCAACATGCGTTCACAATCAAATCTTTCTACCAATTGATTCCATGCAGGAAGAAAATTTGCATCGGAAAGGGTAAAATCTTTGATAATGTCGCTAGCCTGACCCGAAAGGGTAGTTTTAAGGTAATGCAACTTCTCCACGCCTGCAAGCCTCGGGTTATTTGATATGATGCTCGAAAAGAGGTTTCTATACCGGGGCCAGTCGGTAATTTTTCCAGAAAACTTTTGGATCTCTAAAGAGGGTAAATTATTAAAAAGTCTAGGGGGATACCAATGAGGCTCGTGGTTGGTTTTAGAACCACTGGTGTTATTAACATTAGTTAAATTATCCTGGGCCTGTATTTTGTCCATGGCAACCATTATGGCACCATTAATTGCATCATATGAACTTAAGGCCTCATAGCAAGGTACATATTCCGGGTCTAATTCCGACTCTAAGGCATTAATTTCGTCGATAAGAGATTCGAAAACTGAACGCTCTAACGAGCGAGCCCCGCTTACAAACTGGGCTTTTACCTTTTCATCATTAATATGGGGGATAAAATCGTAAAGGGTTTGAAGACGTCTAAAAAGACTCTCTTTTTTTGCGTTAAGTCTTTTGAGTTTTTTGTCTGTCTTTTCCATAGCTTAAGCCTTGGAAAGATCACCAACGCGGGAAAACAGTGATAAAGGAAGAAGAAGAATAAAACAAAATGATATGAAAGCGGAAGCAAAGATAAGGCCGGCGGTAAAAACACGTAAGTACATGAACTACGAGAATAATTACGCGGGGAGCAAAACAAACAATAAAAAAAATATAAAGGATTATTTATAACTGCGATAAATAAGCTTATGCGATTAAATACAGGTGTGAAAAAAACCGGATTGTGTAAAAAATACGAAAGGAGAATAGCCAACCATGTGGGTAACCTAGCAACAAAAGGGACGCCAAGACGCTTTGGACTCTCGACTCTAACCAAAAACGAAAGAAATTACGTAAAACTTGAACTAAATTTTTGCAGGGAAAAACCAAAATTAAACAGAAAACAATTTTAATGCAATATCTCAGCTCAAAGGACCATTTTATGGATAATTGGGGCAATCCTAATAGTAAGAATTTTGCCTGCCAATAGAGCACGCTATACAACTAGGCGGGGAACATATGGTGAACTCAGAATGAAATAAAATGATATTTTCTATAGTAAAAAAAAATACATATATAAGTAAGATAAAAGATAGCTTGCAACTGTATCACCTGTTGGTTGTAAGGCTTCAGATGGTGGCTGCTTGGCGTTTGGGGGCTAGAAGAGAAGAGTCGGTGAGGATGCCATGGCGATTTCGAAGTTACCGGTCTTTAAAATTTATTTTGAAATAGAGCCAAAAAGGAAAAGACGCGATCGCGCTCAAAATTAAAGAAAATGGAATTAACTGCGGAAAAACATGATGTAATTAAAAACGGATTAGCCGGCCGGCTAAATGACGAGTCGAACGTCAGCTGCAGCTGGACGACGCGACGTCTCGCTTCAAGAGTTGGGTCGAGAAGAAATTTTTCAACCGATGGCGCTGTGGCGTCGGTC